>CM074723.1:3959593-4151961 GCA_037306005.1 Rhinophrynus dorsalis | reverse complement strand
GGTACAGATATGGGTGAGAATATAAATATTAGGGTACAAGTGAATGTTAGTAGATAAATATTAGGGTACAGATGTGGGTGAAAATATAAATATTAGGGTACAGATGTAGGTTTGTAGATAAATATTAGGGTACAGATATACGTTAGTAGATAAATATTAGGGTACAGATGTGGGTGAAAAGATAAATATTAGGGTACAGATGTGGGTTAGTAGATAAATATTAGGGTACAGATGTAGGTTAGTAGATAAATATTAGGGTGCAGATGAGGTTAGTAGATAAATATTAGGGTACAGATGTGGGTTAGTAGATAAATATTAGGGTACAGACATGGGTTAGTAGATAAATATTAGGGTACAGATGTAGGATAGTAGATGAATATTAGGGTACAGATGTAGTTGAGTAGATAAATATTAGGGTACAGATGTGGGTTCGTAGATAAATATTAAGGTGCAGATGGGGGTTAAAAGATAAATATTAGGGTACAGATGTAGGATAGTAGATAAATATTAGGGTACAGATGTAGGTTAGTAGATAAATATTTGGGTACAGATATGAGTTAGTAGATAAATATTAGGGTACAGATGTAAGTTAGTAGATAAATATTGGGGTGCAGATGTGGGTTAGTAGATAAATATTAGGGTACAGATGTTGGTGAGAAGATAAATATTTGGGTACAGATGTAGGTTAGTAGATAAATATTAGGGTACAGATGTAGGATAGTAGATAAATATTAGGATACAGATGTAGGTTAGTATATAAATATTAGGGTACAGATGTGGATTAGTAGATAAATATTAGGATACAGATGTTGGTTAGTATATAGATATTAGGGTACAGATGTGGGTTAGTAGATAAATATTAAGGTACAGGTGTGGATTAGTAGATAAATATTAGGGTACAGATGTAGGTTAGCAGATAAATATTAGGGTACAGATGTGGATTAGTAGATAAATATTAGGGTACAGATGTTGGTTAGTATATAGATATTAGGGTACAGATGGGGTTAGTAGATAAATATTAGGGTACAGATGTGGGTTAGTAGATAAATATTAGGGTACAGATGTGGGTTAATAGATAAATATTAGGGTACAGATATGGGTTAGTAGATAAATATTAGGGTACAGATGTTGGTTAGTAGATAAATATTAGGGTACTGATGTGGGTTAGTAGATAAATATTAGGGTACAGATGTAGTTGAGTAGATAAATATTAGGGTACAGATGTGGGTTAGTATATAAATAATAGGGTACAGATGTGGATTAGTAGATAAATATTAGGGTACAGATGTGGGTTAGTAGATAAATATTAGGGTACAGATGAGGTTAGTAGATAAATATTAGGGTACAGATGTGGGTTAGTAGATAAATATTAGGGTACAGATATGGGTTAGTAGATAAATATTAGGGTACAGATGTAGTTGAGTAGATAAATATTAGGGTGCAGATGTTGGTTAGTATATAAATATTAGGGTAGAGATGTGGATTAGTAGATAAATATTAGGGTACAGATATGGGTTAGTAGATAAATATTAGGGTACAGATGTAGTTGAGTAGATAAATATTAGGGTACAGATGTTGGTTAGTATATAAATATTAGGGTACAGATGTAGGTTAGAAGATAAATATTAGGGTGCAGATGGGGTTAGTAGATAAATATTAGGGTACAGATGTGGATTAGTAGATAAATATTAGGGTAAAGATGGGGTTAGTATATAAATATTAGGGTACAGATGTGCATTGGTAGATAAATATTAGGGTACAGATGTGGGTTAGTAGATAAATATTAGGGCACAGATGGGGTTAGCAGATAAATATTAGGGTACAGATGGGGTTAGCAGATAAATATTAGGGTACAGATGGAGTTAGTAGATAAATATTAGGGTGCAGATGGGGTTAGTAGATAAATATTAGGGTACAAATGGGGTTAGTAGATAAATATTAGGGTGCAGATGTGGATTAGTAGATAAATATTAGGGTACAGATGTAGGTTAGTAGATAAATATTAGGGTACAGATGTGTGAGAAGATAAATATTAGGGTACAGATGTGGGTTAATAGATAAATATTAGGTTACAGATGTAGGATAGTAGATAAATATTAGGGTACAGATGTGGGTGAGTAGATAAATATTTGGGTACAGATGTGGGTTAGTAGATAAATATTAGGGTACAGATGGGGTTAGTAGATAAATATTAGGGTACAGATGTTGGTTAGTAGATAACTATTAGGGTACAGATGGGGGTTAATAGATAAATATTAGGGTACAGATGTTGGTTAGTAGATAAATATTAGGGTACAGATGTGGGTGAGTAGATAAATATTTGGGTACAGATGTGGGTGAGTAGATAAATATTTGGGTACAGAAGTAGGTTAGTAGATAAATATTAGGGTACAAATGTTGGTTAGTAGATACATATTAGGGTATAGATGTTGGTTAGTAGATAAATATTAGGGTACAGATGTGGGTTAATAGATAAATATTAGGGTACAGATGTAGGTTAGTATATAAATATTAGGGTAGAGATGTAGGTTAGTAGATAAATATATTCGGGTACAGATGTGGGTTAGTAGATAAATATTAGGGTACAGATGTAGGTTAGTAGATAAATATTAGGGTACAGATGTGGGTTAGTAGATAAATATTAGGGTACAGATGTTGGTGAGAAGATAAATATTTGGGTACAGATGTAGGTTAGTAGATAAATATTAGGGTACAGATGTAGGATAGTAGATAAATATTAGGATACAGATGTAGGTTAGTATATAAATATTAGGGTACAGATGTGGATTAGTAGATAAATATTAGGGTACAGATGTTGGTTAGTATATAGATATTAGGGTACAGATGGGGTTAGTAGATAAATATTAGGGTACAAATATGGGTTAGTAGATAAATATTAGGGTACAGGTGAGGTGAGTAGATAAATATTAGGGTACAGATGGGGTTAGTGATTAATATTATGGTACAGATGTTGATTAGTAGAAAATATTAGGGTACAGATGTAGGTTAATAGATAAATATTAGGGTACAGATATGGGTGTGATAATATAAATATTAGGGTACAAGTGAATGTTAGTAGATAAATATTAGGGTACAGATGTGGGTGAAAAGATAAATATTAGGGTACAGATGTAGGTTTGTAGATAAATATTAGGGTACAGATATACGTTAGTAGATAAATATTAGGGTACAGATGTGGGTGAAAAGATAAATATTAGGGTACAGATGTGGGTTAGTAGATAAATATTAGGGTACAGATGTAGGTTAGTAGATAAATATTAGGGTGCAGATGAGGTTGGTAGATAAATATTACGGTACAGATGTGGGTTAGTAAATAAATATTAGGGTACAGATATGGGTTAGTAGATAAATATTAGGTTACAGATATGGGTTAGTAGATAAATATTAGGGTACAGATGTAGGATAGTAGATGAATATTAGGGTACAGATGTAGTTGAGTAGATAAATATTAGGGTACAGATGTGGGTTCGTAGATAAATATTAAGGTGCAGATGGGGGTTAAAAGATAAATATTAGGGTACAGATGTAGGATAGTAGATAAATATTAGGGTACAGATGTAGGTTAGTAGATAAATATTAGGGTACAGATGTGGGTTAGTAGATAAATATTAGGGTACAGATATGGGTTAATAGATAAATATTAAGGTACAGATGTAGGATAGTAGATACATATTAGGGTGCAGATGTAGGATAGTAGATAAATATTAGGGTACAGATGTAGGTTAGTAGATAAATATTTGGGTACAGATGTGGGTTAGTAGATAAATATTAGGGTACAGATGTAGGTTAGTAGATAAATATTAGGGTACAGATGTGGGTTAGTAGATAAATATTAGGGTACAGATGTTGGTGAGAAGATAAATATTTGGGTACAGATGTAGGTTAGTAGATAAATATTAGGGTACAGATGTGGGTTAGTAGATAAATATTAAGGTACAGATGTAGGTTAGTAGATAAACATTAGGGTACAGGTGAGGTGAGTAGATAAATATTAGGGTACAGATGGTGGTTAGTAGATAAATATTAGGGTACAGATGGGGTTAGTAGATAAATATTAGGGTACAGATATGGGTTAGTATATGAATATTAGGGTACAGATGTTGATTAGTAGAAAATATTAGGGTACATATGTAGGTTAATAGATAAATATTAGGGTACAGATATGGGTGAGAATATAAATATTAGGGTACAAGTGAATGTTAGTAGATAAATATTAGGGTACAGATGTGGGTGAAAAGATAAATATTAGGGTACAGATGTAGGTTTGTAGATAAATATTAGGGTACAGATATACGTTAGTAGATAAATATTAGGGTACAGATGTGGGTGAAAAGATAAATATTAGGGTACAGATGTAGGTTAGTAGATAAATATTAGGGTGCAGATGAGGTTAGTAGATAAATATTAGGGTACAGATGTGGGTTAGTAGATAAATATTAGGGTACAGATATGGGTTAGTAGATAAATATTAGGGTACAGATGTAGGATAGTAGATGAATATTAGGGTACAGATGTAGTTGAGTAGATAAATATTAGGGTACAGATGTGGGTTCGTAGATAAATATTAAGGTGCAGATGGGGGTTAAAAGATAAATATTAGGGTACAGATGTAGGATAGTAGATAAATATTAGGGTACAGATGGGGTTAGTAGATAAATATTAGGGTACAGATATGGGTTAGTAGATAAATATTAGGGTACAGATGTGGGTTAGTAGATAAATATTAGGGTACAGGTGAGGTGAGTAGATAAATATTAGGGTACAGATGGGGTTAGTGATTAATATTATGGTACAGATGTTGATTAGTAGAAAATATTAGGGTACAGATGTAGGTTAATAGATAAATATTAGGGTACAGATTTGGGTGAGAATATAAATATTAGGGTACAAGTGAATGTTAGTAGATAAATATTAGGGTACAGATGTGGGTGAAAAGATAAATATTAGGGTACAGATGTAGGTTTGTAGATAAATATTAGGGTACAGATATACGTTAGTAGATAAATATTAGGGTACAGATGTGGGTGAAAAGATAAATATTAGGGTACAGATGTGGGTTAGTAGATAAATATTAGGGTACAGATGTAGGTTAGTAGATAAATATTAGGGTGCAGATGAGGTTGGTAGATAAATATTAGGGTACAGATGTGGGTTAGTAGATAAATATTAGGGTACAGATATGGGTTAGTAGATAAATATTAGGTTACAGATATGGGTTAGTACATAAATATTAGGGTACAGATGTAGGATAGTAGATGAATATTAGGGTACAGATGTAGTTGAGTAGATAAATATTAGGGTACAGATGTGGGTTCGTAGATAAATATTAAGGTGCAGATGGGGGTTAAAAGATAAATATTAGGGTACAGATGTAGGATAGTAGATAAATATTAGGGTACAGATGTAGGTTAGTAGATAAATATTAGGGTACGGATATGAGTTAGTAGATAAATATTAGGGTACAGATGTGGGTTAGTAGATAAATATTAGGGTACAGATGTAGGTTAGTAGATAAATATTAGGGTACAGATATGGGTTATTAGATAAATATTAGGGTACAGATGTAGGATAGTAGATACATATTAGGGTGCAGATGTAGGATAGTAGATAAATATTAGGGTACAGATGTAGGTTAGTAGATAAATATTTGGGTACAGATGTGGGTTAGTAGATAAATATTAGGGTACAGATGTTGGTTAGTAGATAAATATTAGGGTACAGATGTTGGTGAGAAGATAAATATTTGGGTACAGGTGTAGGTTAGTAGATAAATATTAGGGTACAGATGTGGGTTAGTAGATAAATATTAAGGTACAGATGTAGGTTAGTAGATAAACATTAGGGTACAGGTGAGGTGAGTAGATAAATATTAGGGTACAGATGTTGGTTAGTAGATAAATATTAGGGTACAGATGGGGTTAGTAGATAAATATTAGGGTACAGATATGGGTTAGTATATAAATATTAGGGTACAGATGTTGATTAGTAGAAAATATTAGGATACATATGTAGGTTAATAGATAAATATTAGGGTACAGATATGGGTGAGAATATAAATATTAGGGTACAAGTGAATGTTAGTAGATAAATATTAGGGTACAGATGTGGGTGAAAATATAAATATTAGGGTACAGATGTAGGTTTGTAGATAAATATTAGGGTACAGTTATACGTTAGTAGATAAATATTAGGGTACAGATGTGGGTGAAAAGATAAATATTAGGGTACAGATGTGGGTTAGTAGATAAATATTAGGGTGCAGATGAGGTTAGTAGATAAATATTAGGGTACAGATGTGGGTTAGTAGATAAATATTAGGGTACAGATATGGGTTAGTAGATAAATATTAGGGTACAGATGTAGGATACTAGATGAATATTAGGGTACAGATGTAGTTGAGTAGATAAATATTAGGGTACAGATGTGGGTTCGTAGATAAATATTAAGGTGCAGATGGGGGTTAAAAGATAAATATTAGGGTACAGATGTAGGATAGTAGATAAATATTAGGGTACAGATGTAGGTTAGTAGATAAATATTTGGGTACAGAAATGAGTTAGTAGATAAATATTAGGGTACAGATGTAGGTTAGTAGATAAATATTGGGGTGCAGATGTGGGTTAGTAGATAAATATTAGGGTACAGATGTTGGTGAGAAGATAAATATTTGGGTACAGATGTAGGTTAGTAGATAAATATTAGGGTACAGATGTAGGATAGTAGATAAATATTAGGATACAGATGTAGGTTAGTATATAAATATTAGGGTACAGATGTGGATTAGTAGATAAATATTAGGATACAGATGTTGGTTAGTATATAGATATTAGGGTACAGATGTGGGTTAGTAGATAAATATTAAGGTACAGGTGTGGATTAGTAGATAAATATTAGGGTACAGATGTAGGTTAGCAGATAAATATTAGGGTACAGATGTGGATTAGTAGATAAATATTAGGGTACAGATGTTGGTTAGTATATAGATATTAGGGTACAGATGGGGTTAGTAGATAAATATTAGGGTACAGATGTGGGTTAGTAGATAAATATTAGGGTACAGATGTGGGTTAATAGATAAATATTAGGGTACAGATGTGGGTTAGTAGATAAATATTAGGGTACAGATGTTGGTTAGTAGATAAATATTAGGGTACTGATGTGGGTTAGTAGATAAATATTAGGGTACAGATGTAGTTGAGTAGATAAATATTAGGGTACAGATGTGGGTTAGTATATAAATAATAGGGTACAGATGTGGATTAGTAGATAAATATTAGGGTACAGATGTGGGT
Organism: Rhinophrynus dorsalis; assembly: GCA_037306005.1. Classification (NCBI taxonomy): domain Eukaryota; kingdom Metazoa; phylum Chordata; class Amphibia; order Anura; family Rhinophrynidae; genus Rhinophrynus; species Rhinophrynus dorsalis. Next base: position 4,144,648 of record CM074723.1, on the reverse strand, counting down.
TAGTAGATAAATATTAGGGTACAGATGAGGTTAGTAGATAAATATTAGGGTACAGATGTGGGTTAGTAGATAAATATTAGGGTACAGATGTAGTTGAGTAGATAAATATTAGGGTGCAGATGTTGGTTAGTATATAAATATTAGGGTAGAGATGTGGATTAGTAGATAAATATTAGGGTACAGATATGGGTTAGTAGATAAATATTAGGGTACAGATGTAGTTGAGTAGATAAATATTAGGGTACAGATGTTGGTTAGTATATAAATATTAGGGTACAGATGTAGGTTAGAAGATAAATATTAGGGTGCAGATGGGGTTAGTAGATAAATATTAGGGTACAGATGTGGATTAGTAGATAAATATTAGGGTACAGATGGGGTTAGTATATAAATATTAGGGTACAGATGTAGGTTAGTAGATAAATATTAGGGTACAGATGTTGGTGAGTAGATAAATATTAGGGTGCAAATGGGGATAGTATATAAATATTAGGGTACAGATGTAGGTTAGTATATAAATATTAGGGTACAGATGTAGGTTAGTAGATAAATATTAGGGTACAGATGTTGGTTAGTAGATAAATATTAGGGTACAGATGTAGGTTAGTAGATAAATATTAGGGTGCAGATGGGGTTAGTAGATAAATATTAGGGTACAGATGTAGTTGAGTAGATAAATATTAGGGTACAGATGTAGGTTAGTATATAAATATTAGGGGACAGATGTGGATTAGTAGATAAATATTAGGGTACAGATGTAGGTTAGTAGATAAATATTAGGGTACAGATATAGGATAGTAGATAAATATTAGGGTACAGATGTGGGTTAGTAGATAAATATTAGGGTACAGATGTAGGATAGTAGATAAATATTAGGGTACAGATGGGGTTAGTAGATAAATATTAGGGTACAGATGTAGGTTAGTAGATAAATATTAGGGTACAGATGTAGTTGAGTAGATAAATATTAGGGTACAGATGTGGGTTAGTAGATAAATATTAGGGTACAGATGTGGATTAGTAGATAAATATTAGGGTACAGATGGGGTTAGTAGATAAATATTAGGGTACAGATGTGGATTGGTAGATAAATATTAGGGTACAGATGTGGGTTAGTAGATAAATATTAGGGCACAGATGGGGTTAGCAGATAAATATTAGGGTACAGATGGGGTTAGCAGATAAATATTAGGGTACAGATGGAGTTAGTAGATAAATATTAGGGTGCAGATGGGGTTAGTAGATAAATATTAGGGTACAGATGGGGTTAGTAGATAAATATTAGGGTGCAGATGTGGATTAGTAGATAAATATTAGGGTACAGATGTAGGTTAGTAGATAAATATTAGGGTACAGATGTGTGAGTAGATAAATATTAGGGTACAGATGTGGGTTAATAGATAAATATTAGGGTACAGATGTAAGATAGTAGATAAATATTAGGGTACAGATGTGGGTGAGTCGATAAATATTTGGGTACAGATGTGGGTTAGTAGATAAATATTAGGGTAGAGATGGGGTTAGTAGATAAATATTAGGGTACAGATGTTGGTTAGTAGATAAATATTAGGGTACAGATGGGGGTTAATAGATAAATATTAGGGTACAGATTTTGGTTAGTAGATAAATATTAGGGTACAGATGTGGGTGAGTAGATAAATATTTGGGTACAGATGTGGGTGAGTAGATAAATATTTGGGTACAGAAGTAGGTTAGTAGATAAATATTAGGGTACAAATGTTGGTTAGTAGATACATATTAGGGTATAGATGTTGGTTAGTAGATAAATATTAGGGTACAGATGTGGGTTAATAGATAAATATTAGGGTACAGATGTAGGTTAGTATATAAATATTAGGGTAGAGATGTAGGTTAGTAGATAAATATTTGGGTACAGATGTGGGTTAGTAGATAAATATTAGGGTACAGATGTAGGTTAGTAGATAAATATTAGGGTACAGATGTGGGTTAGTAGATAAATATTAGGGTACAGATGTTGGTGAGAAGATAAATATTTGGGTACAGATGTAGGTTAGTAGATAAATATTAGGGTACAGATGTAGGATAGTAGATAAATATTAGGATACAGATGTAGGTTAGTATATAAATATTAGGGTACAGAAGTGGATTAGTAGATAAATATTAGGGTACAGATGTTGGTTAGTATATAGATATTAGGGTACAGATGTGGGTTAGTAGATAAATATTAAGGTACAGGTGTGGATTAGTAGATAAATATTAGGGTACAGATGTAGGTTAGTAGATAAATATTAGGGTACAGATGTGGATTAGTAGATAAATATTAGGGTACAGATGTTGGTTAGTATATAGATATTAGGGTACAGATGGGGTTAGTAGATAAATATTAGGGTACAGATGTGGGTTAGTAGATAAATATTAGGGTACAGATATGGGTTAGTAGATAAATATTAGGGTACAGATGTTGGTTAGTAGATAAATATTAGGGTACTGATGTGGGTTAGTAGATAAATTTTAGGGTACAGATGTAGTTGAGTAGATAAATATTAGGGTACAGATGTGGATTAGTAGATAAATATTAGGGTACAGATGTGGGTTAGTAGATAAATATTAGGGTACAGATGAGGTTAGTAGATAAATATTAGGGTACAGATGTAGTTGAGTAGATAAATATTAGGGTACAGATGTTGGTTAGTATATAAATATTAGGGTACAGATGTGGATTAGTAGATAAATATTAGGGTGCAGATGGGGTTAGTAGATAAATATTAGGGTACAGATGTGGATTAGTAGATAAATATTAGGGTACAGATGTAGGTTAGTAGATAAATATTAGGGTACATATGGGGTTAGTATATAAATATTAAGGTACAGATGTAGGTTAGTAGATAAATATTAGGGTACAGATGTTGGTGAGTAGATAAATATTAGGGTGCAGATGGGGTTAGTATATAAATATTAGGGTACAGATGTAGGTTAGTAGATAAATATTAGGGTACAGATGTTGGTTAGTAGATAAATATTAGGGTGCAGATGGGGTTAGTAGATAAATATTAGGGTACAGATGTAGTTGAGTAGATAAATATTAGGGTACAGATGTAGGTTAGTAGATAAATATTAGGGTACAGATGTGGATTAGTAGATAAATATTAGGGTACAGATGTAGGTTAGTAGATAAATATTAGGGTACAGATGTGGATTAGTAGATAAATATTAGGGTACAGATATAGGATAGTAGATAAATATTAGGGTACAGATGTGGGTTAGTAGATAAATAGTAGGGTACAGATGTAGGATAGTAGATAAATATTAGGGTACAGATGGGGTTAGTAGATAAATATTAGGGTACAGATGTAGGTTAGTAGATAAATATTAGGGTACAGATGTAGTTGAGTAGATAAATATTAGGGTACAGATGTGGGTTAGTAGATAAATATTAGGGTACAGATGTGGATTAGTAGATAAATATTAGGGTACAGATGGGGTTAGTAGATAAATATTAGGGTACAGATGTGGACTGGTAGATAAATATTAGGGTACAGATGTGGGTTAGTAGATAAATATTAGGGCACAGATGGGGTTAGCAGATAAATATTAGGGTACAGATGGGGTTAGCAGATAAATATTAGGGTACAGATGGAGTTAGTAGATAAATATTAGGGTGCAGATGGGGTTAGTAGATAAATATTAGGGTACAGATGGGGTTAGTAGATAAATATTAGGGTGCAGATGTGGATTAGTAGATAAATATTAGGGTACAGATGTAGGTTAGTAGATAAATATTAGGGTACAGATGTGTGAGTAGATAAATATTAGGGTACAGATGTGGGTTAATAGATAAATATTAGGGTACAGATGTAGGATAGTAGATAAATATTAGGGTACAGATGTGGGTGAGTAGATAAATATTTGGGTACAGATGTGGGTTAGTAGATAAATATTAGGGTACAGATGGGGTTAGTAGATAAATATTAGGGTACAGATGTTGGTTAGTAGATAAATATTAGGGTACAGATGGGGGTTAATAGATAAATATTAGGGTACAGATGTTGGTGAGTAGATAAATATTAGGGTACAGATGTGGGTGAGTAGATAAATATTTGGGTACAGATGTGGGTGAGTAGATAAATATTTGGGTACAGATGTAGGTTAGTAGATAAATATTAGGGTACAAATGTTGGTTAGTAGATACATATTAGGGTATAGATGTTGGTTAGTAGATAAATATTAGGGTACAGATGTGGGTTAATAGATACATATTAGGGTACAGATGTTGGTTAGTATATAAATATTAGGGTACATATGTAGGATAGTAGATAAATATTAGGGTACAGATGTGGGTTAGTAGATAAATATTAGGGTACAGATGTGGGTTAGTAGATAAATATTAGGGTACAGATGGGGATTAGTAGATAAATATTAGGGTACAGATGTGGGTGAGTAGATAAATATTAGGGTACATGTAAAGGTTAGTAGAGTAATATTAGGGTACAGATGTACGTTAGTAAATAAATATTAGGGTACAGATGTGGGTTAGTAGATAAATATTAGGGTACAGATATGGGTTAGTGGTAAATATTAGGGTACAGATGTTGGTTAGTAGATAAATATTAGGGTACAGATATAGGTTAATAGATAAATATTAGGGTACAGATGTAAATTAGTAGATAAATATTAGGGTACGGATATGTGTTAAAAGATAAATATTAGGGTACAGATGTAGGTTAGTAGATAAATATTAGGGTACAGATGTTGGTTAGTAGATAAATATTAGGGTACAGATGTAGGATAGTAGATACATATTAGGGTACAGATGTTGGTAGTATATAAATATTAGGGTAGAGATGTGGGTTAGTAGATAAATATTAGGGTACAGATGTGGGTTAGTAGATAAATATTAGGGTACAGATATAGGTTAATAGATAAATATTAGGGTACAGATGTAAATTAGTAGATAAATATTAGGGTACAGATGTGGGTTAGTAGATAAATATTAGGGTACAGATGTTGGTTAGTAGATAAATATTAGGGTACAGATGTAGGATAGTAGATACATATTAGGGTACAGATGTTGGTAGTATATAAATATTAGGGTAGAGATGTGGGTTAGTAGATAAATATTAGGGTACAGATGTGGGTTAGTAGATAAATATTAGGGTACAGATATAGGTTAATAGATAAATATTAGGGTACAGATGTAAATTAGTAGATAAATATTAGGGTACAGTTGTGGGTTAGTAGATAAATATTAGGGTACAGATGTAGGTTAGTATATAAATATTAGGGTATAGATGTGGGTTAGTAGATAAATATTAGGTTACAGATGGGGATTAGTAGATAAATATTAGGGTACAGATGTAGGTTAGTAGATAAATATTAGGGTACAGATGTGGGTTAGTAGATAAATATTTGGGTACAGATGTTGGTTAGTAGATAAATATTAGGGTACAGATGTGGGTTAGTAGATAAATATTTGGGTACAGATGTTGGTTAGTAGATAAATATTAGGGTACAGATGTCGGTTAGTAGATAAATATTAGGGTACAGATGTAGGTTAGTAGATAAATATTAGGGTGCAGATGAGGTTAGTAGATAAATTTTAGGGTACAGATGTGGGTTAGTAGATAAATATTAGGGTACAGATATGGGTTAGTAGATAAATATTTGGGTACAGATGTTGGTTAGTAGATAAATATTAGGGTACAGATGTGGGTTAGTAGGTAAATATTAGGGTACAGATGTAGGTTAGTAGATAAATATTAGGGTGCAGATGAGGTTAGTAGATAAATATTAGGGTACAGATGTAGGATAGTAGATGAATATTAGGGTACAGATGTAGTTGAGTAGATAAATATTAGGGTACAGATGTGGGTTCGTAGATAAATATTAAGGTGCAGATGGGGGTTAAAAGATAAATATTAGGGTACAGATGTAGGATTGTAGATATATATTAGGGTATAGATGTGGGTTAGTATATAAATATTAGGGTACAGATTAGGATAGTAGATACATATTAGGGTACAGATGTTGGTTAGTAGATAAATATTAGGGTGCAGATTGGGTTATTATATAAATATTAGGGTACAGATGTGGATTAGTAGATAAATATTAGGGTACAGATGTAGGTTAGTAGATAAATATTAGGGTACATATGGGGTTAGTATAGAAATATTAAGGTACAGATGTAGGTTAGTAGATAAATATTAGGGTACAGATGTTGGTGAGTAGATAAATATTAGGGTGCAGATGGGGTTAGTATATAAATATTAGGGTACAGATGTAGGTTAGTAGATAAATATTAGGGTACAGATGTTGGTTAGTAGATAAATATTAGGGTGCAGATGGGGTTAGTAGATAAATATTAGGGTACAGATGTAGTTGAGTAGATAAATATTAGGGTACAGATGTAGGTTAGTATATAAATATTAGGGTACAGATGTGGATTAGTAGATAAATATTAGGGTACAGATGTAGGTTAGTAGATAAATATTAGGGTACAGATGTGTATTAGTAGATAAATATTAGGGTACAGATATAGGATAGTAGGTAAATATTAGGGTACAGATGTAGGTTAGTAGATAAATATTAGGGTGCAGATGAGGTTAGTAGATAAATATTAGGGTACAGATGTAGGATAGTAGATGAATATTAGGGTACAGATGTAGTTGAGTAGATAAATATTAGGGTACAGATGTGGGTTCGTAGATAAATATTAAGGTGCAGATGGGGGTTAAAAGATAAATATTAGGGTACAGATGTAGGATTGTAGATATATATTAGGGTATAGATGTGGGTTAGTATATAAATATTAGGGTACAGATTAGGATAGTAGATACATATTAGGGTACAGATGTTGGTTAGTAGATAAATATTAGGGTGCAGATTGGGTTATTATATAAATATTAGGGTACAGATGTGGATTAGTAGATAAATATTAGGGTACAGATGTAGGTTAGTAGATAAATATTAGGGTACATATGGGGTTAGTATAGAAATATTAAGGTACAGATGTAGGTTAGTAGATAAATATTAGGGTACAGATGTTGGTGAGTAGATAAATATTAGGGTGCAGATGGGGTTAGTATATAAATATTAGGGTACAGATGTAGGTTAGTAGATAAATATTAGGGTACAGATGTTGGTTAGTAGATAAATATTAGGGTGCAGATGGGGTTAGTAGATAAATATTAGGGTACAGATGTAGTTGAGTAGATAAATATTAGGGTACAGATGTAGGTTAGTATATAAATATTAGGGTACAGATGTGGATTAGTAGATAAATATTAGGGTACAGATGTAGGTTAGTAGATAAATATTAGGGTACAGATGTGTATTAGTAGATAAATATTAGGGTACAGATATAGGATAGTAGATAAATATTAGGGTACAGATGTGGGTTAGTAGATAAATATTAGGGTACAGATGTAGGATAGTAGATAAATATTAGGGTACAGATGGGGTTAGTAGATAAATATTAGGGTACAGATGTAGGTTAGTAGATAAATATTAGGGTACAGATGTAGTTGAGTAGATAAATATTAGGGTACAGATGTGGGTTAGTAGATAAATATTAGGGTACAGATGTGGATTAGTAGATAAATATTAGGGTACAGATGGGGTTAGTAGATAAATATTAGGGTACAGATGTGGATTGGTAGATAAATATTAGGGTACAGATGTGGGTTAGTAGATAAATATTAGGGCACAGATGGGGTTAGCAGATAAATATTGGGGTACAGATGGGGTTAGCAGATAAATATTAGGGTACAGATGGAGTTAGTAGATAAATATTAGGGTGCAGATGGGGTTAGTAGATAAATATTAGGGTACAGATGGGGTTAGTAGATAAATATTAGGGTGCAGATGTGGATTAGTAGATAAATATTAGGGTACAGATGTAGGTTAGTAGATAAATATTAGGGTACAGATGTGTGAGTAGATAAATATTAGGGTACAGATGTGGGTTAATAGATAAATATTAGGGTACAGATGTAGGATAGTAGATAAATATTAGGGTACAGATGTGGGTGAGTAGATAAATATTTGGGTACAGATGTGGGTTAGTAGATAAATATTAGGGTACAGATGGGTTTAGTAGATAAATATTAGGGTACAGATGTTGGTTAGTAGATAAATATTAGGGTACAGATGGGGGTTAATAGATAAATATTAGGGTACAGATGTTGGTTAGTAGATAAATATTAGGGTACAGATGTGGGTGAGTAGATAAATATTTGGGTACAGATGTGGGTGAGTAGATAAATATTTGGGTACAGATGTAGGTTAGTAGATAAATATTAGGGTACAAATGTTGGTTAGTAGATACATATTAGGGTATAGATGTTGGTTAGTAGATAAATATTAGGGTACAGATGTGGGTTAATAGATACATATTAGGGTACAGATGTTGGTTAGTAGATAAATATTAGGGTACAGATGTTGGTTAGTAGATACATATTAGGGTACAGATGTTGGTTAGTATATAAATATTAGGGTACAGATGTGGGTTAGTAGATAAATATTAGGGTACAGATGGGGATTAGTAGATAAATATTAGGGTACAGATGTGGGTGAGTAGATAAATATTAGGGTACATGTAAAGGGTAGTAGAGTAATATTAGGGTACAGATGTACGTTAGTAAATAAATATTAGGGTACAGATGTGGGTTAGTAGATAAATATTAGGGTACAGATATGGGTTAGTGGTAAATATTAGGGTACAGATGTTGGTTAGTAGATAAATATTAGGGTACAGATATAGGTTAATAGATAAATATTAGGGTACAGATGTAAATTAGTAGATAAATATTAGGGTACGGATATGTGTGAAAAGATAAATATTAGGGTACAGATGTAGGTTAGTAGATAAATATTAGGGTACAGATGTTGGTTAGTAGATAAATATTAGGGTACAGATGTAGGATAGTAGATACATATTAGGGTACAGATGTTGGTAGTATATAAATATTAGGGTAGAGATGTGGGTTAGTATATAAATATTAGGGTACAGATGTGGGTTAGTAGATAAATATTAGGGTACAGATATAGGTTAATAGATAAATATTAGGGTACAGATGTAAATTAGTAGATAAATATTAGGGTACAGATGTGGGTTAGTATATAAATATTAGGGTACAGATGTAGGTTAGTAGATAAATATTAGGGTACAGATGTAGGTTAGTATATAAATATTAGGGTATAGATGTGGGTTAGTAGATAAATATTAGGTTACAGATGGGGATTAGTAGATAAATATTAGGGTACAGATGTAGGTTAGTAGATAAATATTAGGGTACAGATGTGGGTTAGTAGATAAATATTTGGGTACAGATGTTGGTTAGTAGATAAATATTAGGGTACAGATGTGGGTTAGTAGATAAATATTTGGGTACAGATGTTGGTTAGTAGATAAATATTAGGGTACAGATGTCGGTTAGTAGATAAATATTAGGGTACAGATGTAGGTTAGTAGATAAATATTAGGGTGCAGATGAGGTTAGTAGATAAATATTAGGGTACAGATGTGGGTTAGTAGATAAATATTAGGGTACAGATATGGGTTAGTAGATAAATATTTGGGTACAGATGTTGGTTAGTAGATAAATATTAGGGTACAGATGTGGGTTAGTAGATAAATATTAGGGTACAGATGTAGGTTAGTAGATAAATATTAGGGTGCAGATGAGGTTAGTAGATAAATATTAGGGTACAGATGTAGGATAGTAGATGAATATTAGGGTACAGATGTAGTTGAGTAGATAAATATTAGGGTACAGATGTGGGTTCGTAGATAAATATTAAGGTGCAGATGGGGGTTAAAAGATAAATATTAGGGTACAGATGTAGGATTGTAGATATATATTAGGGTATAGATGTGGGTTAGTATATAAATATTAGGGTACAGATTAGGATAGTAGATACATATTAGGGTACAGATGTTGGTTAGTAGATAAATATTAGGGTGCAGATTGGGTTATTATATAAATATTAGGGTACAGCTGTTAGTTAGTAGATAAATATTTGGGTATAGATGTGGGTTAGTATATAAATATTAGGGTACACATGTGGGTTAGTAGATAAATATTAGGGTACAGATGCAGGATAGTAGATATATATTAGGGTACAGTTGCTGGATAGTAAATATTAGGGTACAGATGTTGGTTAGTAGATAAATATTAGGGTACAGATGGGGTTAATAGATAAATATTAGGGTACAGATGTGGGTGAGTTGATAAATATTTGGGTACAGACGTGGGTGAATAGATAAATATTAGGGTACAGATGAGGTTAGTAGATAAATATTAGGGTACAGATGTGGGTGAGTAGATAAATATTTTTGTATAGATGGAGTTAGTAGATAAATATTAGGGTACAGATGTGGGTGAGTAGATAAATATTAGGGTACAGGTGAGGTGAGTAGATAAATATTCGGGTACAGATGAGGTTAGTAGATAAATATTAGGGTACAGATGAGGGTGAGTTGATAAATAATAGGATTTTAGTCTTACCTGTTAAATCCTTTTCACTTAGTCCATACAGGTTACTGGTACACTGGGAGGCGATCCGCCCCTTTAAGTAGGCAGGAGCATTCATCTAAATGTATGCAGGGGGCGGAGTCTCCCCTCCCTCTTAGGCTGCACCTCAGTCAGAACAAGCCAGAATGATTTGAGACACTAACACTGACCAGAGATAGGAGAGAAGAAGAAGACCCCTGTAAGCATGCCCCAAGGACTCCCACGGCGTGCCACAGGACAGCCAAGCATGGTCTCTTGACAGGGTGGGAGACCAGTAACCTGTATGGACTAAGTGAAAAGGATTTAACAGGTAAGACTAAAATCCTATTTTCACTGTCGTCCAGTACAGGTTACTGGTACACTGGGATGTACAAACATTGAGTTTTCCCAGAGGCGGGAAGAAGGCAAGGACCAGCCGCAAGGCCCTCAGAGTCACCAGAACCTCTATGAACCAACCGGTCATAGATCCCAACAAACAGAAGTGTCAACGGACACCAACTAGGGGTAACAACAGACCCCAAGAACAAAACACAGCACACTGAACCAGAGCCAACAGGGCTCAACAGTAAGGAAGCACTAAGAATCACAGAAGAAAAAGATCCTAGACAGGCAAAACTGCCTCCAGGACCTTCCTTCCAAAGCTGGCATCAGCCGAGGCCAGCACATCCACACGGTAGTGCTTTGAGAAGGTGTGCACAGAGGACCAAGTGGCCACCCGGCACAGCTGATCAGCAGACGCTTGATTCTTATAGGCCCAAGAGGCTCCAATTGATCTGGTGGAATGAGCAGTGACCCGAAAGGGCACATGTTTATTCCGCAATTCGTAAGCCTTACGAATAGTAGATTTGATCCAAGATGCAATGGTCACCTTGGATGCCGGTCTCCCTGCCCTAGGTCCCTCAGGAATGACAAACAGAGCGTCAGACTTCCTGATAGACTCAGTGCGATGAACATAAAATTTGAGACAACGCACAACATCCAACAAATGAAGATCCCTCTCCTTGTCCGAGGAAGGGTTAGGGCAGAAAGAGGGCACCACAATCTCCTGATTGATGTGAAATTCGGAGACAACCTTAGGCAAAAATTCCTTGGAAGTGCGAAGCACAGCCTTATCCTTGTGGAACACCAGATAAGGAGGTTTACAAGACAAGGCTTGTAACTCTGCCACCCGGCGGACTGATACGATAGCCAAGAGGAAGGCCATCTTCCAGGTCAAAAGGCGTACAGGAATGGAAGCTAAGGACTCAAATGGGGGTCGTTGGAGAACCCCCAGAACTATATTGAGGTCCCACTGAGGAGCTGGACTCTTGAAAGCGGGCCGAACATGAGCCACACCCTGGAAGAAAACTTTTACATCAGGAAGGATGGCAATGCGCTCCTGGAAAAAGACAGACAAAGCAGACGTCTGAACCTTGAGAGAACTCAGGCTGAGCCCTTTCTCAACACCGTCCTGTAAAAAGGCCAGGACAGTAGGAAGATGGAAATCAAGCGATAGATCCCTATCAGCACACCATGCGACAAAAGTAGACCAGACTCGATGATAAATCTTGGAAGACACAGGCTTGCAAGCTTTAAGCATCGTAGACACCACAGAAGAGGAAAAACCCTTTTTCTTCAGAATTGAGGATTCAACCTCCAGGCCATCAAATGAAGACGATGAACATCCTCCTTCCACAGGTAACCTTGTCGCAGCAGATCTGGACGAGCTGGAAGCGGAAAGGGTTCCGCTACAGACATTTCCATCAGATCCGGATACCAGGACTGACGAGGCCAGTTCGGAGCGATTAGGATGACAGGACAACGCTCCACCTTCAGCTTCTGAATGACTCTGATCAACAGAGGAAGAGGAGGGAAGATGTAGGCTAGGGAAAGTCCCAAGGGATGGACAAGGCGTCCACTGCCAGGGCCAGTGGATCCCTCCACCGAGAGCAGAACACGGACACCTTCCTGTTGTGTCTGGTTGCCATCAGATCCACTACAGGAACCCCCCACATCTGAGTTAGAAGGTGAAACACCTCTGGATGAAGAGCCCACTCTCCGCTGTCGACTGTGTGACGACTGAGGAAGTCTGCCATGACGTTGTCTACGCCTGGAATGTGTACTGCTGAAATGACGGGAACATGTGGCTCCGCCCAAGATAAAATGGCCTTGACTTCTAACCATGCGGCGAGACTTCTTGTTCCGCCTTGTCTGTTGATGTAGGCCACTGCGGTGGTGTTGTCGGACTCCACTCTGACTGGACAACCCTCCAGTTGAGATTCCCAATGTCTCAGGGCAAGGAAGATGGCACGTAGTTCCAGAACATTGATGGAGAGGAGAGATTCCTCCAATCCCCACTTCTCCTGAGCACTGAAGCGACCCAACACTGCCCCCCATCCCAGGAGGCTGGCATCTGTCGTGACTGTGATCCAATAGGGAATCTGGAATGATCTCCCTTTCAGGAGATGAGACAGGTCCAACCACCACTCCAAGCTCAACTCGATATGAGGAGGCAGAGAGACTGACAGGTGCAGATGGTCTGGATGATTACTGCACGTCTGGATCACAGACCTCTGAAGTTCCCTGGTGTGTGCCATGGCAAATGGCACCTCCTCTATTGTGGAAATGAACTTCCCCACCAGAGATGTCAACTTCGGAACTGGAATCCGCTCGAGAGCCAAAATCTTTGATACTCGGAGAGCAATCTGATGAGCCACCTCTTCTGGGAGAAACACCATGCACCTCTGAGTGTCGAACAGGAGACCCAGGAAGAGTATCTGCTGAGATGGGACCAAGTCTGACTTGTCCAGATTCACAATCCACCCGTGTCGAGTGAGTGTCTGAATGAAAGCCTGAACTTGCTGGTGAAGGATCTCCGCAGAAGAAGATTTCAAGAGTAAATCGTCCATGTAGGGAGTCACCCTGATGCCATCCCGATGGACCACCGCTATCAAAGCACCCAGGAGTCTCTGAAAAACCTGCGGAGCTGTAGTCAGTCCAAAGGGAAGAGCCGAAAATTGAAAGTGACCTTTGTGGCAGGCAAACCTGAGATACCGCCTGCTCTCTAGATGGATAGGGATGTGCAGATAAGCATCCTGAAGATCCAGGGGGGCAAGGAACTCCCCCAGAGACATAGTAGCTATCACAGAGCGCAGGGATTCCTGACAATAGTGGCTACTCACAACAAAGGAATTGAGATCTTTGAGGTCCAAAATAGGACGAGCGCCACCGTCCTTTTTGGCCACCACGAACAGGTTGGAATAGAATCCTGAACCTGTGTCCTCTGTGGAAACTGGTTCCAGGACTTATTTGTCCAAAAGACCCTGAATAGCGTCGTCGAACAGACGCCTTTTTGTAGGTTCCTGAGAAGGACGAGTAAAATGGAACCGAAAAGGAGGGAGAGAGGAGAAAGGGATCCTGTATCCCTCTGACACCATCTGAAGAACCCAAGGGTCCGCCACTGACTCCTCCCAGGTCCGGCGAAAGATGTGAAGGCGCCCAGCTACATCCGGATGCGGGCCCGGGTTCGGCGAGTCATGCCGAAGCAGTCTTGGAGGCATTGGCCTTGGGGTCAACTTTGAGCTTCCAAGACTGTTTGGGCTTGGAGGAGGAGCGCGAAGCAGGCGGGACCGCCTGGGACGCAGAGCGTGTCTCAGTTTGGAAGGAACGAAAGGACCGATTGCATTTGGCTGGAAACTTCTTTTTAAAGACTGAGGGTAGAAGAGTACTTTTACCTCCAGTAGCCTCGCTAATCAACTCCTTTAATTCTGAACCAAACAGGGAAGTCCCTTGAAAGGGCAAAGAAAGTAACACTTTCTTGGAAGCGGTGTCAGCAGACCAAATTTTCAGCCAAAGAGCAGGTCTAGCCACCCATCATGCGAACTGCGTCAAAAGCAGCGTCAGAAACATAATTCTGAGCCTCAGAAATGTTAGCAAGGAGTTGCAACTGCTCTGACACTGACGCATCTTGACGAACTGCCACAGTAAGCTGTTCAGTCCAGACCGCAATGGCACGGTTAACCCACGCCACAGCAAAGGCTGGACGCATGGCAGTACCAATAGAGGCAAAAATAGACTTAAAACAAGTTTCTAACTTTTTGTCCGTCCAATCCTGTAAAGCAGAAGCATCAGATACAGCCAAGGCAGTAGATTTAGACAACCTAGAAACAGGAGCATCCACCTTAGGAGGATGAACCCATTTAGCCAGTTCAGTCTCAGGAAAAGGATAAAGTTTGGCAAACTTTTTTGAGACTGAAGAGGACTTATCAGGATTTTTCCACGCATCAGAGACTAAGCGTTCAAGAGTAGGATTAGTAGGAAAACATGTAACAGCCTTAGAAGGTTTCTGAAACACGTCCGTTGGGTCAAGAGTAGATTCCTGACGCAAGGGAAGATTGAGGGTGGTCAGCACAGCCCTGATTAAACCCTCAGCAGAGAGTTCAGGGTCACATTCGTAAAGGTCCCCAATGGATCTGGTAGACTCAATAACAGTACCATCCTCAACATCAGAATCCTGCAACATTTCTTCCTCAGAAGAATCAGAGACGTCAGGAGCTCCCTGTGGCTTGGGCAGGGAGGTCCTGACAGTGGAGGGGGTCTGCCATACTTGAAGAGCCCCCTGAGCCTGAGAGGGAAAGAACTGAAGAGAGGATCTGAGATCCCTGGTTGCAGCCTTGAACTCTTTCACCCATGTTGGCTCAATAGTGTGACTGGAAGGCCCTGGGTTGCTGCCATGACCTTCCACACAAGTTGGGCACAGATGACCAGAAAATTCCCTAGGTAGCCCTGAGTGACAGGAGGAGCAAAACGCAATGGGGGAGACAGATACCCCAGCCTCCTTCGTCTTAGGTCTAGTCCCAGGCTCAAGTGGAGTAGACATACTCACAGCGTCAGATATACCCCACTGATAGGAATCACCCGATTAAAGTGTGAAAGATTAAATATTCACCCCAGAAACATTTAAAACTAAACTTATCTGGCAAGCGAAGGGTTAATCAGCAGAGAAGTGAGAGAAGGTCCGGTCCCTGCGTAGTATACTCGATGAGAAGAACTCACAAAATGGCTGCCGCGACGGGAGCCTATCAGAAAAAGAGCGCGAACCAAGCGCTCATGGGAAGCGTAGTTTTCCTCACAAAGTACCCCAAAACAGTGACCGAAGTCCCCCCAGTCCCCCAACACACTCAAACATACAACTGAATGATAGAGCAAGGGAAGACAAATAAAATGAGCCCTCTCTGAAGTCGCTATGTGAAGCGGTTCCTGAGATAAGTCCCACGGAGTGTAAGTCCATAGAGAGTAAAGGAGCAATGGCGTCTGTGCGGGAAAAGCGCGCTTAAAGGCGCGGAACATTATTTCTAATAAATTTTACCCTTAAAGTAAAAGTTCCATAACACATAGCAAACATATGTACTATAACAGCAAACATTACCCAACCAAGGTAAACAATGCAAATGCCCATAAAATAGACAAACCCAGCAGAGAGAGGGTTAAATCCAACATAAACTGCTCCAAAACTCAGACATACACATATACATTGCATTGGTAAAATATATAAAAACACCCAATGAGCGCTGGAGTGCACAATGAGAACTCCCAAACACAAGCCCAATGAAGGGCCACTGAGGGACAAGTGGACCTTCGGCACTCAAAGGGTGGCTCACCTTTCCTGCAGGACTTCTGTCTTCAGGTTACCAAGATAAGAAAAGAATCACCACAGAGGATAATTCCCCAGGGAAGTTACTTGAAATCAAGTTATTCCCTCTTCAGGACAAAAGATCCACCAGAAGTACCCTGGAAGCTGTGCTATCCACTTTAAAGAGGGCATTTGACAGCCTTGGTAACCCGCCTAATGGTGGTATTCCATATTTGTAAAAATAACAAAGAAACTAAAACTTGAAGAGAGCTGTTCTCTGCCTGGTGTGAACACACCGAGGAACAAATCATTCTGGCTTGTTCTGACTGAGGTGCAGCCTAAGAGGGAGGGGAGGCTCCGCCCCCTGAATACATTTAGATGAATGTTCCTGCCTACTTAAAGGGGCGGATCGCCTCCCAGTGTACCAGTAACCTGTATTGGACGACAGTGAAATTTTAGGATACATATGTAGTAAGTAGGTACACATTAGTGTATGGGTGTCATTGGTGGGGTATCACTCACAGTAGGAAGACCCCATATTTCTGGTTGCGCATGTCCCGGTGAGCCGCCCAGGCCTCAATAGTCATCCTCTGTGGAAACACTCCCTCGGACTGGAAGAGCTGCGCCACGTCTTTTGGAAGGAAGATATTCACACTGCTGTGTGTCCCCAGGTTCTCCCTGTATACACACATATCACATCACACTGCTGTGCGTCCCCAGGTTCTCCCTGTATATACACATATCACATCACACTGCTGTGTGTCCCCAGGTTCTCCCTGTATATACACGTATCACATCACACTGCTGTGCGTCCCCAGGTTCTCCCTGTATATACACATATCACATCACACTGCTGTGTGTCCCCAGGTTCTCCCTGTATATACACGTATCACATCACACTGCTGTGCGTCACCAGGTTCTCCCTGTATATACACATATCACATCACACTGCTGTGCGTCCCCAGGTTCTCCCTGTATATACACATATCACATCACACTGCTGTGCGTCCCCAGGTTCTCCCTGTATATACACGTATCACATCACACTGCTGTGCGTCCCCAGGTTCTCCCTGTATATACACATATCACATCACACTGCTGTGCGTCCCCAGGTTCTCCCTGTATATACACGTATCACATCACACTGCTGTGCGTCCCCAGGTTCTCCCTGTATATACACATATCACATCACACTGCTGTGCGTCCCCAGGTTCTCCCTGTATATACACATATCACATCACACTGCTGTGCGTCCCCAGGTTCTCCCTGTATATACACGTATCACATCACACTGCTGTGCGTCCCCAGGTTCTCCCTGTATATACACGTATCACATCACACTGCTGTGCGTCCCCAGGTTCTCCCTGTATATACACGTATCACATCACACTGCTGTGCGTCCCCAGGTTCTCCCTGTATATACACATATCACATCACACTGCTGTGCGTCCCCAGGTTCTCCCTGTATATACACATATCACATCACACTGCTGTGCGTCCCCAGGTTCTCCCTGTATATACACATATCACATCACACTGCTGTGCGTCCCCAGGTTCTCCCTGTATATACACGTATCACATCACACTGCTGTGCGTCCCCAGGTTCTCCCTGTATATACACATATCACATCACACTGCTGTGCGTCCCCAGGTTCTCCCTGTATATACACGTATCACATCACACTGCTGTGCGTCCCCAGGTTCTCCCTGTATATACACGTATCACATCACACTGCTGTGCGTCCCCAGGTTCTCCCTGTATATACACATATCACATCACACTGCTGTGAGTCCCCAGATTCTCCCTGTATATACACATATCACATCACACTGCTGTGCGTCCCCAGGTTCTCCCTGTATATACACGTATCACATCACACAGCTGTGCGTCCCCAGGTTCTCCCTGTATATACACGTATCACATCACACTGCTGTGCGTCCCCATGTTCTCCCTGTATATACACATATCACATCACACTGCTGTGCGTCACCAGGTTCTCCCTGTACATACACGTATCACATCACACTGCTGTGCGTCCCCAGGTTCTCCCTGTATACATACACATCACACTGCTGTGCGTCCCCAGGTTCACCCTGTATATACACATATCACATCACACTGCTGTGTGTCCCCAGGTTCTCCCTGTATATACACATATCACATGACACTGCTGTGCGTCCCCAGGTTCACCCTGTATACATACACATCACGCATATCTCCCAACATTTCAAATTGCCAAAGAGGGACAACTTCGTTTTAGGGTGTGTTGCTGGGGGCGTGGCCAGTGGGTGGGGCAATACCGATAATTTTTAGGTTATTTCATGACCTATTGACACCTCCTTGTGTAACCTAATAAATGACTTATAACAAGACCACAGTATTTTATTTACACAGATTAATTTATAAACACATATACTGACATTTAAACAAACATTAATGTGAGTTTTATTACTGTAGAGCAATGTGATATAGTTATATACACACCACACAGTCTGATTTCCTAAAAAGAGGGACATCAGGGTGGGAAAGAGGGACAGAGGGATTTGTGCCTAAAAGAGGGACTGTCCCTCCTAAAGAGGGACACTTGGGAGGTATGCATCACACTGCTGTGTGTCCCCAGGTTCTCCCTGTATGCACACACACATCACACTGCTGTGCATCACCATGTTCTCCCTGTGTACACACACAAACATAACACTACTGTGTGTTACCATGTTCTACCAGCACAAACACACACACATTGGCTAAGGTATAGGAGGTGATATCTGTACATGGATTGAGAACTGCTTAAATGATAGATGGCAGAGAGTTGGTGTAAATGGGACCTTTTCAGCTTGGTCTAAAGTTATAAGTGCGGTGCCACAGGGCTCAGTCCTGGGCCCAATGCTTTTTAATTTGTTTATTAATGATCTAGAAGTGGGAACTGAAAGTAGCATCTCAATCTTTGCTGATGACACTAAGCTGTGTAAGGAAATACATACAGAGCTGGATGTTTTTTCCCTACAGAAGGATTTAGATAAACTAAGTGAATGGGCAGAAAAGTGGCAGAGGTCATTTAATGTAGATAAATGTAAGGTTATGTATTTGGGCTGTAGAAACAACATGCTACATATACTCTAAATGGGAAACAACTTGGGAAATCCTCATTAGAGAAAGATTTAGGAGTACTGATAGACAATAGACTTCACAGCAGTGTGCAGAGTCACTCAGCTGCTGCAAGAGCAAATAGAGTACTAGCCTGCATAAAAAGAGATGTAGAAGCAAGTGATGGGAATATTATCCTACCTCTGTATAAATCCTTGGTTAGGCCTCATATAGAATACCGAGTATAGTTTTGGGAACCAGTTCTTAAATAAGTCATTATTGAACTGAAAAAGTGGAGAGATGTGCAAAAACTGATAAAGGTTCTCTCTATCCAACCTACGCAAGGTCCTTACGGCTACGGAAATACTTAATAAATATAGATCAAAAGAAATCACAAAACATATGAGATTGTGTCTACAACTTTCTTATGAGCATGTGAATAAGCCTTACAGCTAAAACCTTATCCATTAGATTGCCTTCCACTTCTCTAAGATCCATCTGATATTTATGATGAGTTCCACAAATATGACTCAGACCTGTATAACGTATGGACACATTGTCATAAATCTGCTGACACAATCAAAAACAAATGTTGGATCCTTTTTACCAAACCTTCCCTTGGAGTGATTTTGGGATCAGATAGGTATATTTTGTACACCCCCATCATCCCGGAGGGAGCTGGATTCAGTGACATGCTCTTCTAAAGATGCCAAAGCTCCTGGTCCAAATGGTCTCCTTAACTCTTTCTGTAGGACCTTTAGATGGGAGGTTTTGACCCCCTTACTGGAAGTCTTTAAACATCTTCAGAATGGAGAACTAATATCCATAGATATGGCTAGGACTCATATTTCAACCAGACAAACATCCTCTTGACTGCACGAGATATAGGTCCATCTTCTTTCTCAATTTTGATCCGAAATTTTGTTAGTAAAATTATCTCCATTATTGTCTAAACTGGTCCACACTGATCATGTGGGCTTCACCACACACAAAGACGAGCAGGAGTTAAAACCAGAAAATTCATCAACGTATTTCATGTAACGAACATCTCAAACACTAAAACTTCAGTCTTAATTTGGATACTGAAAAAGCATTCAACAGGGTGGGCTGGCTATATCTGGAGGAGAGCTTGAGATGTTTCAGTTTTGAGGGCAATTTTCTTAGGACTATCTCTTCCCATTATGTGTCCTTCAGCTTCACTAAACTCCCGCTGCCAAGCAAAAGTCCTTTGAGATATGAAATGGTACTAGGCAGGGATGCCTCTTGTCTACCCTGCTATTTGCTCTAGCTGTTGAGCCATTAGCTTTGAGAATCTGAGATCATCCTGGTATACAAGATATTAGACTCTCCCAAATACATTGAAAAATTTCCCTTTTCTCACATGACATAATCCTTACTCTTTCTCACCTTCATATCTCTTTACCCATTCTCTTTGTGGTCCTGCAGGATTTATGTTCTATATCGAGAATATAAACCCGACACCACTAAATTAGAGGTTCTTCTGTTGGGACTGAGTGCTAGGGAAATAGAGACATCTAAGTCTAACTTTCACTTTGCTTGGAAAGACTCTTCTATCTTGGGGCTTAACATAACTGTCATGCCAAGGCATGATTTGGCCTTTGCAGGCCTTTGGTATGTACAATTTGTTTGTTTATTTTTTGTATGTGTATGTTATTCAAAGTGCACCAGTCCTAGGCCATAAAATGAATGAGCAGATAACAATCACCAGAGCAGGAGATAGGGTGTCATAAAAGGTATCGGGCACTCTGTTTTGATGGGGGGTTATCCAGGGGACAGCCACATAATATGAAATAGGGAGAACATGTGTATAAAGCAAACTCTCGGGTCAAACCTCCTCCCTGGTAACACCCAGGGGGTTTGGCCTCTTAGAAGCAACTGTGGACTTTATTTAATATGGGTCTTGGATAAAAAAGGGGGAATTTTTTTAAACTTGATGTATCTGAAAATGGAAAGCTGCTGAGCTTTGAATTACTAAAGAACAGGTTTGCTCTATCTCTACTAGGCCTTTTTCATTACTTACACATTCAACATGTCCTTTTGTCTCTGTCTCTCTCCTACTCTCTCCTTTCCCCCACTTGAACTTTGAGAAAGTCTGCACAAACAGCACCTCACGTAGAGGACTGATCTCCAAACTCTACATCTTATTGACCTCCCTCACACCACAAATATATGATTGCTTGGGAGAGAGACCCATGTTATGTTATCATAATGTCTCCCCTCCATCTAGCTCCTTCTCACTGAATCCACCGGAGGTATAAAAGTCACTATGGGCACTAAGGGGATCAATTAACTGCACCACTAAGGGCAAATAAATATTCTCACTCATCTAAATGGGGCTTTTAACCACACAAATGCATTGGAGAACTGTAACATTAAAGGGATTGGAAATCTGTATTTATCTCGTGTGGTGCAGTTAGTCTGCCGATATCCTTACCTGATTACTCAGTCTTACGTCCTTCTCCCAACAGACTTTTGTTTGTCCCAGGCTTTACTGAATTCCCAAACTATATTAGTCCCTACCTCCTCCCCCTGCAGGCAGTTCCATGAGTCTATGCCACTGTCTGTGAAGTAATAGTCACACACATTACTTATGAATTTACTACCACATCACAATCGATCATGATGACGTCTTTGCCCTAGAACTGTATTTAATCCCTTCATATATTTAGATGTCTCTATCATATCTCAACCTCTCTGTTCTTTTCAAGCTGGGCATATTAATGTATACATATGTATACAATTCAAGGGTCTAAAAGCCCCATTTAAATTGGTGATAAACTTTAGTTGTGCCTTATGGGCAGTTGGCTTGTTCAGGATTGCCCCTGTCTACTTTTATATGGGCTTTTGAGTCTATCCTGGCGTCCTGCTTCATGAAGACCCTGAACTGATTTGGTGGCTCTTCTTTGAACCGCCTCTAATTTATTAATGCCATTTTGGAGACATGATCTCCAGACCTGTACACATTACCCAAGGTAACCTTTGGTATCTCTCTCTCTGTCACACCGAGCAGATGTGAATCAGGACAGACACATGACCACCAGGACCAACTCAGGTGCAGAGATCCTCCTCTCACTAAGTGTGGCTGCTTGGGTGCTGCATTCAGTATGAAGAAATTATTAAAAGTGCCAACCTCAAGGTTGAATAACCAGCTCCAGTTGAGCCTGGACAGGCTCAGGATAGTGCTCACAGGTAACTGAAGTGATACTGAGAGGAACAGACGGTGCGATACCAAAAACTGCCACATAGCGTAATTGCAGGAAAGTACAACTGGATCAGAAGGAACTGCAGGCAAGATGGAAGTAAAGGGTTTCCTGGACAAAGAGTGGAGTTCAGTCCTGGTGCAGCAAATCAGAGATGCACAGGAACAAACTGAGGAGGAAAGGGGAGCTCCAGGTGAGGAACACAATCAGCAGACAAGTAGCATGGGACCAGAACAGGTGGCATGAGTTCACTGGTTGGTATACAGGATGGTCAAGAAATGGAGACATTGCGTTGCTTCAGTATAAGATGTACCTGTTTCTGCTGTTCATCAGAGTTCCAAGAATAGATCAGTATATCATCATGATACACTTCCAATACAGGTAACCAGCAGGTCCCAAAAAACATAATTAATGAAGGTCTGAAATACAACAGGTGCATTATATAGAACAAAGGGTATCACCAGATAGTCATAGTGGACCATTTGGTTATTAAGCTCTGTCTTCCACTCATTGCCCTCACAAATATGGATCAAGATATTATCTCCACAGAAATCGAGCTTTGTGAAGACCAAGGCTGCTTGCAGGTGATGAAAGTGCTTAGAGATGAAGGGCAGTGGGTAGCTGTTCTGTTTGGTGATCTTATTCTACCCATGGTAGTCTTCTCGATGCAGAAGAATCTGCGCCAGCCAGGGAGGGCCTGATAAAACCATGATCCAGATTCTCTCGGAGGTACTCCTCTATGAACCGTGTCTCAGAATAGAAAAAGGAAGTGTAAGAAAGTTAGTAATTCAATGGCACATCCAACTGGGAGGTGTGGGGGTAACTTATCAGTCTCATTCTTACTAAAGACATCAGCACATTCTCTATAGGGCAGAGGAATTGTTGTAGACGAAAGAGAGGATCCAGCTGAAGGATAACTGTAATCGACCATGACCATACCTGGGACCTTTGTCTTCTGGAGTCCCCGGAGCAGACTCCTGTGGTACCATTGGGGGATATAAACGACGTGATTTGTAGCAAAAAGGTATGGGGCTTGAACACAAATAGGGATGGGGCTTAGTGGATATGTCAAAAAGTTTGCGGGAAGTGGGAGGAACAGGGTGGGAAGGAGGAAAAGTGTGTCAAAAATAGGAGGGACAGGCTGAGAAGGAGCAGAAGTGGGCAGAGTTTCATAAGAAACTCCCCACCACCACAGAACCAGCCGCTGTTCCCAGAGACCAGGTAATGCACTACAAAAACCGGAGTCTCTGGGGAAGATGATTTCTGCATCCAGGGGTGAACCATCCACAGTGGTAATATGGACAGGTGTCTGAATCCTTACAATAGGTATGGTGTTCCTGGCAGCAAAGGTACTATCCATAAATATATCAACAGCCCTGTAATCAATGAGAGCTTGAACCGGAATCTTAGTACTGTACCAGGTAAACAGGTACAAACAGACTGGGTACTGCAAAAACATTTAAGGTGGATCCCCATGACCTACCTAAGTGCAGATGTTTCCCAACTTAGTGGGACAAAAGCGTATCAGATGACCATCTCCTTCACAATACAAACACAGTCCTGACTCACACCAGCACCTCATGGGCAAATCAGTGGAGGGTGCCACCGGAGATGATCATGATCCCATTGGTGGTGCTCCATGATTCTCTTCAAGATAAGCATAAGCTTATGAATTCCTCCAGTGAATCTGGAATATGTCTGGTACTTAGCTCATATATGATTCTGTTGCAGTGTCCTCTGAGGAAGGCAGTCCAAGAGTACTTTCCTATCAGTCGATATGATAATCCATAGTGCTGGACTCCATCACAAATTGGGAGAGAGGTTTCTGACTGTTTCAGTTCTGAACGTGGTAGTTTCCAGGAGGGATGCAAATGTAGTAGCCTGACTCCCAGGAATATCAAACTCTGAGTGCAGAGCACAATTAACCGATCGGAATTATACAGTACTAGTGTAAAAGCCCATGTGCATGGGCCGTGGACCAGTGAGGTAACGGCAGTACGCATGCGTTGCATACCCCTCTGGCACTCAAAGGTTTAAAATTACCCGGACCGGCTCTGCATACTGCCGTTACCTCACTGCTCCACGCGATCGCGCCTCCTGAAATAATGCGCAGTAGAGACTGGACGAACACGGGCACTGCGCATGACTGCATCGTGACAAACTCTCTGGCCTTTTATTATATAAGATGCGTAACTGTCTTTCCAGAAGCGGCAATGCCAATAGAAACATAGTAACAGTTGATGAGGCTGAAAAAAGACATGCGACCGTCAAGTCCATCCCATGCCAGATCACCTCTGTTGATCCAGAGCAATTAAAAAAAAATTAAAAAAAAAAACATTGAAGCCATTTGAAATAAATCCCCAAGAGGGTAAAAAAAATTCCTTAATGACTCCAAATGGCAGTGAGATAGTTCCCTGGACTAACAACCTGTCTGCTTTCAACCAACTGTCATAATTCTCAATATTGTTCTGTGCTAGATAGGTATCCATTACTTTTTTTAAAGCACTTACAGTATCTGCAAGCACAGCATCCTGAGGCAAAGAATTCCATAGCTTTACTGCCCTTACTGTAAAAATAGATCCTGCCTTTTTTAGTTGAAAGTGCCTTTCTTCTAGTCTTAATGGATGACCTCTTGTTCAGCACTTTGAGTGAATAATTCATTGGATAGTTCTGTGTATTGACCTTGAATGTAAATGTAAATAGTAATCATATCACCCTTTAGACATCTCTTCTCTAATGTAAACAAGCCCAGTTTGACTAGTCTTTCTTTATAACTCAGATCCTCCAATCCCTTTATCAGTTTTGTTGCACATCTCTGCACCTTTTCCAGTTCAGTAATGTCTTTTTTAAGAACTGTCGCCCAAAACTGTACTCAATATTCTAGTTGAGGCCTAAACAAGGATTTATATAGAAGTAGAATTATATTTCCATCCTGTGCATCTACACCTCTTTTTATACAGGATAGTATCCTATTTGCTCTTGCAGCAGCTGAGTGACTCTGCACACTGCTTTTTCTAAGGAGCATTCCCCAAGTAGTTTCCCATGTAGTGTATACGTAGCAAGTTTGTTTCTACAGCCCAAATACATAACCTTACATTTTTCTACATTAAATGTCATCTGCCACTTTTCTGCCCATTCACTTAGTTCATCTAAATCCTTCTGCAGAGAAAAAACATCAATCCCTGTATGTATTTCCTTTGTCATCAGCAAGGATTGAGACATTACTTTCAATTCCCACTTCTAGGTCATTAATAAACAAATTAAAAACCAGTGAGCCCAGGACTGAACCTTGCTTGAAAAGGTTCTGTTTACAACAACTCTCTGCCATCTATCATTTAACCAGTTCTCAGTCCATGTACAGATATCACCTACCAAACTGAAGCCTTTTAATTCATGCAGTAACCTGTTGTGAGGCACTGTGTCAAAGGCTTTTACAAAATCCAAGTATACTACATCAACAGCAATTCCCCTGTCCAAATTACTACTTACTATTTCATAAAATGCAAGAAAATTAGTCTGACATGATCGATTCTTCATAAAACTATTCTGGTTTCACTAATAATATTGTTGGTCTTCACATAGTTCTGAATACTGTCAGTTAGTAACCCTTCTAGTATCTGACCCACTATGGAAGTCACATAGTACTGAATACTGTCAGTTAGTAACCCTTCTAGTATCTTACACACTATGGAAGTCACATAGTACTGAATAGTGTCAGTTAGTAACCCTTCTAGTATCTGACCCACTATGGAAGTCACATAGTACTGAATACTGTCAGTTAGTAACCCTTCTAGTATCTTACCCACTATGGAAGTCACATAGTTCTGAATAGTGTCAGTTAGTAACCCTTCTAGTATCTCACCCACTATGGAAGTCACATAGTTCTGAATAGTGTAAGTTAGTAATCCTTCTAGTATCTCACCCACTATGGAAGTCACATAGTTCTGAATACTGTCAGTTAGTAACCCTTCTAGTATCTTACCCACTATGGAAGTCACATAGTTCTGAATAGTGTCAGTTAGTAATCATTCTAGTATCTTACCCACTATGGAAGTCACATAGTTCTGAATAGTGTCAGTTAGTAATCCTTCTAGTATCTTACCCACTATGGAAGTCACATAGTTCTGAATACTGTCAGTTAGTAACCCTTCTAGTATCTTACCCACTATGGAAGTCACATAGTTCTGAATACTGTCAGTTAGTAATCCTTCTAGTATCTTACCCACTATGGAAGTCACCTAGTTCTGAATAGTGTCAGTTAGTAACCCTTCTAGTATCTTACCCACTATGGAAGTCACATAGTTCTGAATACTGTCAGTTAGTAACCCTTCTAGTATCTTACCCACTATGGAAATCATATAGTTCTGAATAGTGTCAGTTAGTAACCCTTCTAGTATCTTACCCACTATGGAAGTCACATAGTTCTGAATACTGTCAGTTAGTAACCCTTCTAGTATCTTACCCACTATGGAAATCATATAGTTCTGAATAGTGTCAGTTAGTAATCCTTCTAGTATCTTACCCACTATGGAAGTCACCTAGTTCTGAATAGTGTCAGTTAGTAACCCTTCTAGTATCTTACCCACTAAGATTCAAATGCAGGAGATAAGTGTTACCTCCTGTTTTATCAAAAAATTGCCTTTTGAAGTCTATGGGGAAATCTGGAGATAAAAGTGCAGATAAAATTAGCACCTGCATCTGAATCCAGCCCTTTATCTGTCTTAATCTTGTCTTAAAATATATTACATATAAGGCCGTCTCACAGTCACTATTATAATGTCTCTTTATGAGTGACACATACACATATATATGGACATCTAGCAGTCTGTAAATGTGTGAATGTTTAGGGACATGTTGATACCACCATGAGTCATAATGAGGATGGAGGTGGATAAAAATCGATGATTTAAAAAAAAAAAAAAAAAAAAAAAATCGGATTTTTTTATTTAAATCTGATTTTTTTTATTTAAATAAAATATATTTTAATGAAATGCTTTTGGAGGAAAAAATCTATCTAAAGATAGTTTTCTATTTAAGATACATTATAGTTTAAAGGTTATTCAGCATGAAATAGAGCTTAGTTATGTACCTGAAGCTGTATAGTCATGCAATTATATCTTATGTTACATTTTATTATATGTTCCAAATATGAGTGATTCATCTATTAAACTAAAATCAGTTCTGACATTGCTGTTTTACTAATCTGACAGGTTATATTCTAAATATGACTTCTTTACCTGGTTGCAAATATTGATGGTTTTTACTACCAGCAAGAATGAGTTTGTGCATTTAAAAATCATGATTTAAATTGAGTCTTACTGACTAGTGATCTAAATCGACTTGATTTAAATCAAACCCACCCTGAAATGTTCCGCATTGAGTAGGTGAAGAATGAATGGTGTCTGTGTGCAGTTTAGGTCTGGATTTCATTGCATCTGATAACTATATCATTGTTTTTCATCTACATATTTCTCCATTGACTTCAGTGGGAATCTGTTAGATAAAACCAATGATAACTTATCGACTGCAATGTAATCTAGGCCTTAATCAGATATCTGAGTCTGAATCCGTGTGTGTTAGTGACAGTGCCACTTTAACAACAAGTGTGCAGCTGCCCAGGGTCCACTTGTGGGACGGACTACCCACGGCCCGAAGAGAAACTGGCACACGATGCAGTCTGCTCAACGTGTGACTTAAAACTGATTTGAAACTCAGCATTTTGTGAAGATGGGTGTGAAAACTGCATGAAGCCAGGCTTTAAAGTTTCGACATTCTGTGAAGTCAGGTGTGAAAACTCAACATTGTGTGAAAAAAGGTGTGGAAACTCAGAATTGCATGAAGCCAGGTGTGAAAACTCAACTTTGGAAATGCTTGTTTGTGTTTGTGTGTAAAAGCTCAGAATTTTGTGAAGATAAAGAATGAAAAGAAAAAGGAAGCGCTCATTAATATGTCAGCAAGGTATTCAAAATTATAGTAGGCAAAATTCCACCCACATTTAAATGATACTACCAGCGTGTTAAGTAGTGGTTGTAAACGCATGTGGGGGATATTGTACTGCCCACCATACAGAAACCTCTGTCTGCCTTGAAATTTCTGCTTGGGAGAGACTTTGCTGATAGAGTATAACTACCTTGTGTCTTGTTGCTGTGCTCAGTCTTGTCATGGTGTATGACTTTTGACATTAAACTGTCTTTAGCAACCTCACCTTGTTAGCTGAGTTTGGCTGATCCTCCCCCAGTTTTATTCCTCTTAAACAGATGTTTCAGTTAATGATTGTGTTTCAACCTACATGTTAAATTGATGATCATTAGCACCTATTTGGTATAATTATTTAATCATACACCTGACTATATGCCTAAAAAATCCCTGACTGTGTGCAAGTGTATTTAGAAGAATTGATGCTGCTTTGAAGGCATAAGGGTGGTCACACCAAATGTTGATTAAATTTAGATTTTCCTTCTGTTCACTCACTATGCATTTTGTTAATTGATGAATATAAACTATTAACATGTCTATTTTTGAAAGCATTCTTACTTTACACCATTTTTTCACACCTGCCTAATACTTTTGCACAGTTCTGTATATTCCTCAAAAAGCAGAAAGAACAACTGAAAAAATGAAAAGAAGGGGTCTGTTTAGATGTTCACAACTATAAAAGATCAATTGACTTCAATAAAGGAAATTAATGTACTCACAGTTATTAGTAAACCGGTTGTCTTGAAATCAACCAGTATATAGCATCAGGGGTTAACCTGCCCCTGTTCAGGTGCTCCTGCCTTGACCGGAACAACGCAGTTCGTACTCAGTTGACCAATAGTATCGGACTCAACCGGTGAATAGCATAAGGAATTAGTCTGCTTCCGTTTGAGGGCTTGAACAACAGTCCTCAAAGGATCATAAGCCCAATTTGAATTAAAGAGATAGTAATGTTTCATAATAAAAGCAGCTCTAATTAATCATCATAGTATTTGGACTTTGGAGAGTGTTATATCAATTCTGTCAGAGTTGTAGTACAAGAGTAGTTCAATGAGAAAGTATCCCCCTCCCGTCCCTTTTACTGATGTAACACTGCTCAGCCAGATCAGAAGGGAGGTGCCCAAGTAGACTGCAGAGAGGGAAAATCTTCAATTAAGATAAGGGAAAAACCTGAAAAACTTGTCAAGGGGCGGGGCTTTCATTGTTCTCATAGGAAGAAGATTGCCCCCTGCTGTTATCTGTCTGGTCTATGGACTGCATTCCACATCTGAGAAGAGATGGCTTACACTAGGTAAAAGGGGCAGGGCTTTCATTGTTCTCATAGGAAGAAGATTGTCTCCTTCTGTTATCTGTCTGGTCTATGGACTGGATTCCACATCTGAGAAGAGATGGCTTACACTAGGTAAAAGGGGCAGGAGGGGAAACTTTGCTTGTGAATATCTCTCAAACCATAAAGGTTTGAGAGATAAGACTTATATCGTTCTTCATGTTTTTTTAATGCCTACAAAATAAAATAAGGATAAAACAAAGTGTTACTTTAATCTTAATAATAATAAAAGAATAATAAAAGAGATGTATAGAAAACAACTTCTAGGTTTATTCAATTAAAATAATATCAATCTAAAACACTAGAATTGAACCATGCATTTTTGGAGATACACTGATTTTATCAGAGTTTCAAAAGTTATCATGAGCCGGCCGCCACAACCAGTCTTCTTAAAACCTATAAAGCTGGCTTTAAAGGGATAGTAATACTTAAAATGTAAAAAAAAAAAGTTGTAGGGTTTATCCCCCTGAGTAAAACAAGGGTACTCCCACTGCTGAAAGGTGTTTCATTCAAAAGTTATTACTTTTCAAAGTTTAATTTTTTAAGTGCAATATCACAGTGGCCTGAAATTGTACAGTGGCGCTGTTGCTACACGATCCTATGGACAGCTCTGGCCCTGGACCATAAATCTCCATAGGATGGTGTAGCAACAGCGCCACTGTACAATTTCAGGCCGCTGTGATATTGCACCTAAAAAATTCAACTTTGAAAATTAATAACTTTTGAATGAAACACATTTCAGCAGTGGGAGTATTCTTGTTTTACTCAGGGGGATAAACCCTACAACATATTTTTTTTTTACATTTTAAGTATTACTATCCCTTTAAAAGCCAATCAGTTTGAAGAACCGTCTCATTGGCATAACTGATCAACAAAAAACAATGACCTTTAGTGTCAGACGGACCATCAGACTCTGATCCTGTCTATTTTGTTCCAAACGCATTGGTAACATAAACATAAATGAAAATAAACATGTATACACCACTAATAACTATCTCAACAATAAAACTTTCAATATAATATCAGCTTCGTTCAAAATACATTAAAGTCATAGATATTATAATATACACTTAATATATGACCTCCTAGACATCGATGAACATAGGGGGAGATTCACTAAGCGGTGATAAAGTTGAGATGACTTCTCCAGTTTATCACTTCTCCAATTCCTAATTTATTCTATGGAGCCAATTCACTAAGATTTCTTCAGCTCTGGTGTGAACAGGCTCTATAGAATAACATAGGAACTGTAGACGTGATATCACTGGAGAAGTCATCTTTATCACCTCGTTATCACCACTTAGTGAATCTCCACCAATATCTATTAATTAGTTGATCTAATATTCTTTTACTTAAAACTTACATTCTGGAAAAGTATTAAATAGATGAACCCGCCAAAAATATATTCATTTAAAGTACACATATATGAACGTCTAGACATCAATATATATAATCCACTAGTTAATCTTATATCAAATATTGTTTTATTTCAAATTTTTTTTTTTTTAGAGAAGCACAATAAATATATGAATTGAAGAAACTTTCTAGAAATGTGTTCATTTAAAACAGAATGAATTCATAAAAAGAACACATCATTTAAAACATGCAATGATACACGTGTATCATAAAATTCCCTCTTGTTTTGATGAATTCAGAAAACAAATCTATAATATAAACCACAGCACACTACATATTTATCATAAAAACCCCCTCTTATTTCAGTAGAGATATTTCATTGATCATCTATGTAAATGGCCATGTAAACTACCATACTAATAATAAGCTGCATGTTAGCCCGACACCCAAAAAGTTAATAAACCACCTCAAGATAAGCATGTTTCCTGACGCTGTTTAGAAAAACAATTCATTTTCACATAAATTAATTAACAAAAGAGTGCAACAATACAAAAGTATCATACATTCCCATATCACTGATATAAATAAATACATTAATTATATAATTATTACGGAGGAATTAAAACTTACTGTATTAGCAAAACATCACATACTGTCCTAACACTGAAAATCTATAAATCACATAAATATACATAATAGTGAAAATTAGTACCCTATGAAATCTATATTAAGTGTATCCATTCTGTCCTACGAATTACCCACTTGAATGATAAATCAAGTAACCACACTGCAATATCCTACATGTTGTCCTAACTTTAAAGAATCACAAAAATAAATACAAATAACAAAAAATAATAATGAAAAAAAAATTATATATAAAAACAAAAACACAGTGGCACACATAAATTTCATAAATGGCAGTTGGTGCACGTCCCATAGACAAATTAAGAGATATATAAATGTACTCGGCCAAGGTATATCTATGGACCAAGGAGACAGCACTCAGCGAAATGAATGAAATGTAATTTATTCAATCCATGTCTTATTCAATCCATGCCTTATTCCATCCATGTCTTATTCAATCCATGTCTTATTCAATCCATGTCTTATTCAATCCATGCCAAATGTTTTCGATCACATAACTGACCTTCCTCAGGGCAAACATTCATTTTGCTGAGTGCTGTCTCCTTGGTCCATGGATATACCTTGGCTGAGTACATTTATATATATATATATATCATTTGGGTTTACTAGCCCAGTGGTGTAGAGATCAAATGACTGAGTATTCTAGTATGTAATAATACCTTTTTTAATTGGAATAACAAGATTTTATGAAGCTTTCAAGAGATAATCTCCCTTTTCTATACACCTATTTTTATTATTATTTTATATTATTACTATTAACTCAAATTGGGCTAATGATCCTTTGAGTACTATTGTTCTAGTCAAGACAGAAGAGCCCAAACAGAAGCAGGCGATCTCTTTATGCTATATACTGGTTGAGTCTAATACTATCGGTCCACTAAGTACGAACTACGTTGGTTCCAGTCAAGGCAGGAGCACCTGAACTGGGGCAGGTTAAGTCCTGATACTATATACAGGTTGATTTCAAGACAACCGGTTAACTAATAGCTGAGTACATTAATCTCTTTGATTTAAGTCAATTATGTTTTGTGAACATTTAAAAGCTCCCCCACCCCCCTCACTTCTCTTACTTTTCTGGATAGTGTGAAGGTAGGCAATGAAGATGGTGTGAAAATTCAGCATTAGGAGAAACTGGGTGCTAAAACGCAACACTGTGTGTAGATTGTTGTGAAAACTGACCATTTTGTCAAGCTACTGTATGCTGGGCTATTTGTAGGGCAGTGCAGAGAGTAAAAACGTTCTGGGGGTACCCTTCCCTGAGAAGATAAGTTCTGGATAGGTGCTGGGTGCCATATATGAAGAAAAGATTGCAGCTCCCTCTGTGTGAATCTGCTCAACTCTTGTACATGTTCTCTATACCAACAACAGTAAGTAACCTGAGATATCTGCTCTTAACTTGGTGATCTCCTCACCCATCAAATACACTTGTTCACATAAACAAGGAGGGAAAACACAGCAAGTGCACAGGATAAGGTGGAGGGGGCAGGTTCATTCTCAGAGGACTAGAGTGGACACTAGTAAGAGCATAGGTCAATAGGACCATGTGGATATGCACTGCTGGCTGCTCTTTATGTCTAGCTTCAGTACACTACCGCCAAGTAAGAGTTAATAACCAAAATAAAACAGATGTGATGTGGATATGTCACGGGAGTGGGACTACTGTTAGATGACAGTAAATCAGAGCCCATAACTTCTCCACAGTGGCATAGCTTACAGCACTGCAGGAGTTAACATTGTCAGACTGTGTTGTATCCATGTTACCTCCTACAGATCTAACTCCTTACAGTGCCTATTAGCTAGAAGATGACTTACCTTAGCTTACAATATTTTATTTGCAGGTATTAGTGTGACTGTATTCACAGGTAAGTAGTGTACTCACAGGTAAGTAGTGTGCCTATATTCACAGGTAGGCAGTGTACCATCAGTCAAAGGTAAGAAGGCAGTGTACCTGTATTAAAAGGTAAGTAGTGTACCTGTAGTCGGTGGTAAGTAGTATACTTTTATTCAGAGGTAGGCAGTATACCTGTAGTTAATTGTAGGCAGTGTTCCTGTACTCAGTGTAAGTAGTGTACCTGTATTCAGTGGTAAGTAGTGTACCTGAATTCAGTGGTAAGTAGTGTACCTGTATTCAGTGGTAGGCAGTGGTAAGTAGTGTATCTGTATTCAGTGGTAAGTAGTGTATCTGTATTCAGTGGTAGGCAGTGGTAAGTAGTGTACCTGTATTCAGTGGTAAGTAGTGTACCTGTATTCAGTGGTAAGTAGTGTACGTAGTGTACCTGTATTCAGTGGTAAGTAATGTACCTGTATTCAGTGGTAGGCAGTGGTAAGTAGTGTACCTGTATTCAGTGGTAGGCAGTGGTAAGTAGTGTATCTGTATTCAGTGGTAAGTAATATACCTGTATTCAGTGGTAAGTAGTGTACCTGTATTCAGTGGTAGGCAGTGGTAAGTAGTGTACCTGTATTCAGTGGTAGGCAGTGGTAAGTAGTATATCTGCATTCAGTGGTAAGTAATGTACCTGTATTCAGTGGTAGGCAGTGGTAACTAGTGTATCTGTATTCAGTGGTAAGTAGTGTACCTGTATTCAGTGGTAGGCAGTGGTAAGTAGTGTATCTGTATTCAGTTGTAGGCAGTGGTAAGTAGTGTACCTGTACTCAGTGGTAAGTAGTGTACCTGTATTCAGTGGTAAGTATTGTACCTGTATTCAGTGGTAGGCAGTGGTAAGTAATGTATCTGTATTCAGTGGTAGGCAGTGGTAAGTAGTGTATCTGTATTCAGTGGTAAGTAATGTACCTGTATTTAGTGGTAGGCAGTGGTAAGTAGTGTATCTGTATTCAGTGGTAAGTAGTGTACCTGTATTCAGTGGTAAGTAATGTACCTGTATTTAGTGGCAGGCAGTGGTAAGTAGTGTACCTGTATTCAGTGGTAAGTAGTGTACCTGTATTCAGTGGTAAGTAATGTATCTGTATTCAGTGGTAGGCAGTGGTAAGTAGTGTATCTGTATTCAGTGGTAAGTAATGTATATGTATTCAGTGGTAGGCAGTGGTAAGTAGTGTATCTGTATTCAGTGGTAAGTAATGTACCTGTATTCAGTGGTAAGTAGTGTACCTGTATTCAGTGGTAAGTAGTGTATCTGTATTCAGTGGTAGGCAGTGGTAAGTAGTGTACCTGTATTCAGTGGTAAGTAGTGTATCTGTATTCAGTGGTAGGCAGTGGTAAGTAGTGTGCCTGTATTCAGTGGTAGGCAGTGGTAAGTAGTGTACCTGTATTCAGTGGTAAGTAGTGTACCTGTATTCAGTGGTAAGTAATGTACCTGTATTCAGTGGTAAGTAGTGTATCTGTATTCAGTGGTAAGTAGTGTATCTGTATTCAGTGGTAGGCAGTGGTAAGTAGTGTATCTGTATTCAGTGTAAGTAGTGTATCTGTATTCAGTGGTAAGTAGTGTACCTGTATTCAGTGGTAGGTAGTGGTAAGAAGTGTATCTGTATTCAGTGTAAGTAGTGTATCTGTATTCAGTGGTAAGTAGTGTACCTGTATTCAGTGGTAAGTAATGTACCTGTATTCAGTGGTAAGTAGTGTATCTGTATTCAGTGGTAAGTAGTGTATCTGTATTCAGTGGTAAGTAGTGTACCTGTATTCAGTGGTAAGTAATGTACCTGTATTCAGTGGTAAGTAGTGTATCTGTATTCAGTGGTAAGTAGTGTATCTGTATTCAGTGGTAGGCAGTGGTAAGTAGTGTACCTGTATTTAGTGGTAGGCAGTGGTAAGTAATGTACCTGTATTCAGTGGTAAGTAGTGTATCTGTATTCAGTGGTAGGCAGTGGTAAGTAGTGTACCTGTATTCAGTGGTAGGCAGTGGTAAGTAGTGTACCTGTATTCAGTGGTAAGTAGTGTATCTGTATTCAGTGGTAAGTAGTGTACCTGCATTCAGTGGTAGGCAGTGGTAAGTAGTGTATCTGTATTCAGTGGTAAGTAGTGTACCTGTATTCAGTGGTAGGCAGTGGTAAGTAGTGTACCTGTATTCAGTGGTAAGTAGTGTATCTGTATTCAGTGGTAGGCAGTGGTAAGTAGTGTATCTGTATTCAGTGGTAAGTAGTGTACCTGCATTCAGTGGTAGGCAGTGGTAAGTAGTGTATCTGTATTCAGTGGTAAGTAGTGTATCTGTATTCAGTGGTAGGCAGTGGTAAGTAGTGTATCTGTATTCAGTGGTAAGTAGTGTACCTGTATTCAGTGGTAGGCAGTGGTAAGTAGTGTATCTGTATTCAGTGGTAAGTAGTGTACCTGTATTCAGTGTAGGCAGTGGTAAGTAGTGTATCTGTATTCAGTGGTAAGTAGTGTGCCTGTATTCAGTGGTAAGTAGTGTATCTGTATTCAGTGGTAAGTAATGTACCTGTATTCAGTGGTAAGTAGTGTATCTGTATTCAGTGGTAAGTAGTGTATCTGTATTCAGTGGTAAGTAGTGTGCCTGTATTCAGTGGTAAGTAGTGTATCTGTATTCAGTGGTAAGTAGTGTATCTGTATTCAGTGGTAAGTAATGTACCTGTATTTAGTGGTAGGCAGTGGTAAGTAGTGTATCTGTATTCAGTGGTAAGTAGTGTACCTGTATTCAGTGGTAAGTAATGTACCTGTATTTAGTGGCAGGCAGTGGTAAGTAGTGTACCTGTATTCAGTGGTAAGTAGTGTACCTGTATTCAGTGGTAAGTAATGTATCTGTATTCAGTGGTAGGCAGTGGTAAGTAGTGTATCTGTATTCAGTGGTAAGTAATGTATATGTATTCAGTGGTAGGCAGTGGTAAGTAGTGTATCTGTATTCAGTGGTAAGTAATGTACCTGTATTCAGTGGTAAGTAGTGTACCTGTATTCAGTGGTAAGTAGTGTATCTGTATTCAGTGGTAGGCAGTGGT
Source organism: Rhinophrynus dorsalis (assembly GCA_037306005.1). Lineage (NCBI taxonomy): Eukaryota > Metazoa > Chordata > Amphibia > Anura > Rhinophrynidae > Rhinophrynus > Rhinophrynus dorsalis. The sequence continues at coordinate 4,108,032 of CM074723.1, read as the reverse complement.
AAGTAGTGTACCTGTATTCAGTGGTATGTAGTGTATCTGTATTCAGTGGTAGGCAGTGGTAAGTAGTGTGCCTGTATTCAGTGGTAGGCAGTGGTAAGTAGTGTACCTGTATTCAGTGGTAAGTAGTGTACCTGTATTCAGTGGTAGGCAGTGGTAAGTAGTGTACCTGTATTCAGTGGTAAGTAGTGTGCCTGTATTCAGTGGTAGGCAGTGGTAAGTAGTGTACCTGTATTCAGTGGTAAGTAGTGTACCTGTATTCAGTGGTAAGTAATGTACCTGTATTCAGTGGTAAGTAGTGTATCTGTATTCAGTGGTAAGTAGTGTATCTGTATTCAGTGGTAGGCAGTGGTAAGTAGTGTATCTGTATTCAGTGTAAGTAGTGTATCTGTATTCAGTGGTAAGTAGTGTACCTGTATTCAGTGGTAGGTAGTGGTAAGTAGTGTATCTGTATTCAGTGTAAGTAGTGTATCTGTATTCAGTGGTAAGTAGTGTACCTGTATTCAGTGGTAAGTAATGTACCTGTATTCAGTGGTAAGTAGTGTATCTGTATTCAGTGGTAAGTAGTGTACCTGTATTCAGTGGTAAGTAGTGTATCTGTATTCAGTGGTAAGTAGTGTACCTGTATTCAGTGGTAAGTAATGTACCTGTATTCAGTGGTAAGTAGTGTATCTGTATTCAGTGGTAAGTAGTGTATCTGTATTCAGTGGTAGGCAGTGGTAAGTAGTGTACCTGTATTTAGTGGTAGGCAGTGGTAAGTAGTGTACCTGTAATCAGTGGTAGGCAGTGGTAAGTAATGTACCTGTATTCAGTGGTAAGTAGTGTATCTGTATTCAGTGGTAGGCAGTGGTAAGTAGTAGTGATGAGCGAGCACCCCAATGCTCGGGTGTTCGGGTGCTCTGACCGAGCACCCCCTGAGGCTCGAGTGCTCGGCCGAGCACCCGAGCCCCATTGAAGTCAATGGGAGGACTCGAGCATTACACCAGGCACCCCCTGCTCTGATGAGGGGAGGGTGCCTGGTCCATAGGAAAAGGGCAGAAAAAGATGGAAACACTACAGAAATGGTTCAGGGACAGCATAGGGAGGATGTCTGGATGCATCTTGGACTCCAACATCGCTGCTGGGAACGATCTTTCGCCCGTAGTATGCCATTTTTACAGACTGACCATAAAACACACAAAAAGGAAAATAAAAACGACTTTAGGCGAAAAATTGTTACCAAACAATATTTGCTGTATATTTACTTGTATATCATCTGCAAATTATCCCAAAAATGTCCTTGATTTTCGGAAGTGAGGCCATGATTAAGAGGGAAACGTGCGCAGAGGCAAATTCTCCCAAAAATTTCCTTGATTTTCAGAACTGAGGCCATGATTAAGAGGGAAACGTGCGCAGAGGCAAATTCTCCCAAAAATTTCCTTGATTTTCAGAACTGAGGCCATGATTAAGAGGGAAACGTGCGCAGAGGCAAATTCTCCCAAAAATTTCCTTGATTTTCAGAATTGAGGCCATGATTAAGAGGGAAACGTGCGCAGAGGCAAATTCTCCCAAAAATTTCCTTGATTTTCAGAACTGAGGCCATGATTAAGAGGGAAACGTGCACAGAGGCAAATTCTCCCAAAAATTTCCTTGATTTTATTGAACTGAGGCCATGATTAAGAGGGAAACGTGCGCTGAGCTGACCATCTAAAACATTATGGGTGAGGGTCTGCTGCAGAGCTGACCATCCTAAACATTATATGCGAAGGCCCGCTAGTGAGCTGACGCTATAAAACATTATATGAGAGGGCCCGCTAGAGAGCTGACCCAATAAAACATTATATGAGAAGGCCCGCTGGTGAGCTGACCTATATAAAAATTGTCAAACAGGGCCCGCTGGTGAGCTGGCCCTATATAAAAATTATATCACAGGGCCCGCTGGTGAGCTGGCCCTATATAAAAATTATATCCCAGGGCATATGGAAGAGGAGGAGGAGGATGAGAAGATTAAGAGTCAACCATATACCCGTTTTTTGGGTGGAAGGGGTGAATGGGAATACAGAGTATTCCCATCATTGTAAATAACATATATAAAGTGAGTTTATGTTCCCCCGGGGCTTTCCTCCAGTGGAGTGGAGAAGTCAGGGGAAATCCAGGCCTTGTTCATTTTTATAAGTGTCAACCTATCAGCATTGTCGGTGGAAAGGCGGATACGCTTATCTGTTATGATGCCACCAGCAGCACTAAATACCCGCTCAAACAGAACGCTGGCGGCAGGGCAGGCCAGCACCTCCAAGGCGTAGAGTGCCAGTTCATACCACGTGTCCAGCTTGGACACCCAGTAGTTGTAAGGCACAGAGGGATCATTGAGGACGCTGACACGGTCTGCTACGTACTCCTTCACCATCTTCCAAAACTTTTCCCTCCTTGTGACACTAGGCTGCGCATCAGGGTGAGGGTGCTGGCGGGGTGTCATGAAGGTGTCCCACGCCTTGGAGAGTGTTGCCCTGCCTTTCTCGGAACTGCTGTGTGCTCCCCTTTTCTCCCCTTCTCGGTTGGCCAAGGTAGCACGTACTCTGCCGCCAGCGTTGTCAGATGGAAAATTTTGGAGCAATTTTTCAACAAGAACCTTCTGGTATTGCACCATTTTGCTTGTCCTCTCCACCGGAGGAATGAGAGATGAGAAATTCTCTTTGTAGCGGGGGTTCAGAAGGGTGAACACCCAGTAATCCGTGTTGTTTAAAATGCGTATAACGCGTGGGTCACGGGAAAGGCAGCCTAACATAAAGTCAGCCATGTGTGCCAGAGTACCAACAGTCAAGATTTCGCTGTCCTCACCAGGAGGATGACTCTCAATCTCCTCATCCTCTTCCTCCTCTTCTGCCCACCCACGCTGAAGAGATGGAACTAAAGTTCCATGGCTACCCTCTGTAGCGGAGGCAACCGTGTCTTCCTCCTCCTCCTCCTCCTCCTCCTCCGCCTCCTCCAATTGTCGCTGAGAAGACGAAGTGAGGGTGCTCTGGCTATCACCTTGTGTAAGCTCTTCCTCCCCCATTTCCACCTCTTCCACATGCAAAGCGTCGGTTTTAATTGTGAGCAGCGAGCGTTTCAGTAGACACAGAAGTGGGATGGTTACACTGATAATAGCGTTATCGCCGCTCACCATCTGTGTCGATTCCTCAAAATTGCGTAAAACCTCGCAGAGGTCTGACATCCATTCCCACTCCTCACTTCTGATTACAGGAAGTTGAACGGAGAGGCGACGACCGTGTAACAGCTGGTACTCCACTACTGCCCTCTGCTGCTCACAAAGCCGGGCCAACATGTGGAAGGTGGAGTTCCAGCGCGTGCTCACGTCACACAGCAGCCGGTGAGCTGGCAATTGTAAGCGCTGCTGCAGCTTCAATAGGCCGGCCAAAGCTGTAGATGACTTACGGAAATGTGCACACACGCGGCGCACCTTGGTCAAGAGATCATGCACATTGGGGTAGGTTTTTAGAAATCGCTGCACCACTAAATTAAATACATGCGCTAGGCATGGTACGTGTGTGAGCTTGCCGAGCTCCAAAGCCGCCACCAAGTTATGCCCATTATCACACACAACCATGCCTGGTTGCAGGTTGAGTGGCGAGAGCCACTGCTCGGTCTGGTGACTAATCCCCTGCAACAGCTCTGAGGCCGTGTGCTGTTTGTCCCCAAGGCAGATCAGCTTCAGCACGGCCTGTTGACGCTTCCCCACTGCAGTGCTACACTGCTTCCAGCTACTGGCTGATGGGGGAGTGGCGCTGTGTGTAGAGAATTCGGAGGTGGAAACGGAGGAGGAGGAGCCAATAACGTAGGTGCTGGTGGAAACCCTGATGGAGGTAGGGCCCGCAATCCTCGGCGTGGGTAGCACCCGTGCCATCCCAGGGTCCGAGTCGCTCCCAGCCTCCACGACATTCACCCAGTGTGCCGTCAGGGAAATGTAGCGTCCCTGGCCACAAGCACTTGTCCATGTGTCAGTCGTTAAGTGGACCTTCCCAGTAACTGCGTTGGTCAGGGCACGGGTGATGTTACGGGACACATGGTGGTGTAATGCGGGGATGGCACACCGGGAAAAGTAGTGGCGGCTGGGGACCGCGTACCGAGGGACAGCTGCTGCCATCAGGCTGCGGAAGGACTCAGTGTCCACAAGCCTAAATGGCAGCATTTCGATGGCCAGTAATTTTGAAAGGTGTGAGGTTAGTGCTATGGCCTGTGGGTGGGTGGCTGGGTACTTTCTCTTGCGCTCAAATGCCTGGGGTAACGACATTTGGACGCTGTGCTGGGACAGGGAAGTGGATGTGGTCGCTGATGGTGCTTCAGATGGTACAGGTGCAGGGCGGGAGGTATGCGGGCCTGCGCCTTCGACAGGCGATTGGCCGGCACCGAAAACAGGGGAAGAGGAGGCAGTGGTGTGGCCTGCAGACACAGATGGGCGATCCAGGCGTTCCTCCCACTTACTACGGTGCTTGGATGCCATGTGTCGGATCATGCTGGTGGTGGTGAGGTTTCTAGTGTTCATGCCTCGGCTCATTCTGGTGTGGCACAGGTTGCAAACTACAATTCTTTTGTCGTCCGCACTTTCCTTAAAAAAACGCCATACCGCGGAACACCTACCCCTTGGCAAGGTAGATTTACGCAAGGGGGTGCTCCGTGGAACATTTGCGGGCCGGTTTGGTGCGGTCCGCCTTCTTTCTGTAGCCACACCACTGCCTCTTCCAGCCTGTTGCGGTGCTGCAGATGGCTCACCCTCAGGACTGCTGTCATCGCTCGGCTCTACACCTTCCCAGGTGGGGTCAGTCACCTCATCGTCCACCAAGTCCTCCTCCACTTCCTCACTCTGATCATCCTCCTCAAGTCTTGATCCCACCACATACTCAGTCATTGACAACTGTATAACATTCTCCTCAACAAGGTCTTGAGACGGAAATAGTGGTTGATTTAATGGCAACTGTGTCTCATCATCATCATCATCATCCACTACTTCCTTTGACCTTAAATGCCGTTCACATCTGTCATCTTCTTGTGATTGGGTAGCCTCTAGAGGTTGTGAATCAGGGCACAAGATGTCATGTTCCTCTGCAAGCGTGCTTGGAGAGAGGGTCAAATGAAGGATTGGTGATGAGACGAGCTCCTCACTATATCCCAGTGTGGGATCACTTCTTTGACCAGACCGTGTATGGTGGGAGGAAGGATGATCAGAGTGAGGATTATTTTGACCAGACTCTTGGCTACTGAGAGTGGACTTGGTGGAAGACAGGGTGGTGCTTAACCGACTGGAAGCAGTATCAGCTGTCATCCAACCGACCACCTGTTCGCAGTGGTCGGACCTCGAGAGTGATGTCCTGCGACGCCCTGTAAAATTACACATGAAGCTAGGTATGGTGGATGTCTTTCTTTCTTGTGCTCTGGCACCAGGCACAGTTTCTCCGCGTCCTGACCCGCGCCCTGAACTTTCAGGATCACGTCCACTTCCCCGTCCCTTTTTACCCGCCTTCTTCATCTTACACAGAATATGTGACTTTAATATTTGAGTTTGAAAACTTAACAGTATTTCTTACTATTCTGCAACTCTGCAGAGTACACAGAATAGGCTGCTAAACGGCGGTGATACACACTGAATGGAATATGTGACTTTAATATTTGAGTTTGAAAACTTAACAGTATTTCTTATTATTCTGCAACTGTACAGAGTACACAGAATAGGCTGCTAAACGGCGGTGAAACACACTGAATGGAATATGTGACTTTAATATTTGAGTTTGAAAACTTAACAGTATTTCTTACTATTCTGCAACTGTTCAGAGTACACAGAATAGGCTGCTAAACGGCGGTGATACACACTGAATGGAATATGTGACTTTGATATTTGAGTTTGAAAACTTAACAGTATTTCTTACTATTCTGCAACTCTGCAGAGTACACAGAATAGGCTGCTAAACGGCGGTGATACACACTGAATGGAATATGTGACTTTAATATTTGAGTTTGAAAACTTAACAGTATTTCTTATTATTCTGCAACTGTACAGAGTACACAGAATAGGCTGCTAAACGGCGGTGAAACACACTGAATGGAATATGTGACTTTAATATTTGAGTTTGAAAACTTAACAGTATTTCTTACTATTCTGCAACTGTTCAGAGTACACAGAATAGGCTGCTAAACGGCGGTGATACACACTGAATGGAATATGTGACTTTGATATTTGAGTTTGAAAACTTAACAGTATTTCTTACTATTCTGCAACTCTGCAGAGTACACAGAATAGGCTGCTAAACGGCGGTGAAACACACTGAATGGAATATGTGACTTTAATATTTGAGTTTGAAAACTTAACAGTATTTCTTATTATTCTGCAACTGTACAGAGTACACAGAATAGGCTGCTAAACGGCGGTGAAACACACTGAATGGAATATGTGACTTTGATATTTGAGTTTGAAAACTTAACAGTATTTCTTACTATTCTGCAACTCTGCACAGTACACAGAATAGGCTGCTAAACGGCGGTGATACACACTGAATGGAATATGTGACTTTAATATTTGAGTTTGAAAACTTAACAGTATTTCTTATTATTCTGCAACTGTACAGAGTACACAGAATAGGCTGCTAAACGGCGGTGAAACACACTGAATGGAATATGTGACTTTGATATTTGAGTTTGAAAACTTAACAGTATTTCTTACTATTCTGCAACTCTGCAGAGTACACAGAATAGGCTGCTAAACGGCGGTGAAACACACTGAATGGAATATGTGACTTTAATATTTGAGTTTGAAAACTTAACAGTATTTCTTACTATTCTGCAACTGTTCAGAGTACACAGAATAGGCTGCTAAACGGCGGTGATACACACTGAATGGAATATGTGACTTTGATATTTGAGTTTGAAAACTTAACAGTATTTCTTACTATTCTGCAACTGTTCAGAGTACACAGAATAGGCTGCTAAACGGCGGTGATACACACTGAATGGAATATGTGACTTTGATATTTGAGTTTGAAAACTTAACAGTATTTCTTACTATTCTGCAACTGTTCAGAGTACACAGAATAGGCTGCTAAACGGCGGTGATACACACTGAATGGAATATGTGACTTTGATATTTGAGTTTGAAAACTTAACAGTATTTCTTACTATTCTGCAACTGTGCAGAGTACACAGAATAGGCTGCTAAACGGCGGTGATACACACTGAATGGAATATGTGACTTTGATATTTGAGTTTGAAAACTTAACAGTATTTCTTCCTATTCTGCAACTCTGCACAGTACACAGAATGTGCTGCTAAACTGCGGCGACGCACACTGAATGGAATATGTGACTTTGATATTTTAGTTTGAAGACTTAACAGAATGTGCTCTAATCTGCAACTTTGCACACTAAACAGAATGTGCTCTAATCTGCAACTTTGCACACTAAACAGAATGTGCTCTAATCTGCAACTTTGCACACTAAACAGAATGTGCTTTAATCTGCAACTGTGCACACTAAACAGAATGTGCTCTAATCTGCAACTTTTCACACTAAACAGAATATTTTTTTTTTTTTTTTTTTTGTTTTTTTCCCCCCACACAAAATAACCTGCTGCCCCCACACACAGTAGTCCTAAAAAGGACTTTTGGTTCTTTTTTTTCACAATTTTTTTTTTTTCCTCCCTACACTGCCTTTCCCTTCCTATCCTCAGCTCTCCCTGGCTCAGACTGAGCCGAACTCGATGGTCAGGTGCTATACAGCACCCGACCATCGGTTCTGGCCAGCCAATCAGTGTAATGCCAGCAGCCAACATGGCTGCTGGCATTACACCGATGTCAGAGCCTCCCTGCACGTTTATTGGCTGCACAGCAGCCGCAAAACGTGCGGGGAGGAGACCCGAACATGGCGGGCGAGCACATGCGGTACTCGTACGAGTACCGCCATGTGCCGAGCAGAGCGATGCTCGAGCCGATCCGAGCATCGGCCGAGCATGCTCGCTCAACACTAGTAAGTAGTGTACCTGTATTCAGTGGTAGGCAGTGGTAAGTAGTGTACCTGTATTCAGTGGTAAGTAGTGTATCTGTATTCAGTGGTAGGCAGTGGTAAGTAGTGTATCTGTATTCAGTGGTAAGTAGTGTACCTGCATTCAGTGGTAGGCAGTGGTAAGTAGTGTATCTGTATTCAGTGGTAAGTAATGTACCTGTATTCAGTGGTAGGCAGTGGTAAGTAGTGTATCTGTATTCAGTGGTAAGTAGTGTGCCTGTATTCAGTGGTAAGTAGTGTATCTGTATTCAGTGGTAAGTAGTGTATCTGTATTCAGTGGTAAGTAATGTACCTGTATTCAGTGGTAAGTAGTGTATCTGTATTCAGTGGTAAGTAGTGTATCTGTATTCAGTGGTAAGTAGTGTGCCTGTATTCAGTGGTAAGTAGTGTATCTGTATTCAGTGGTAAGTAGTGTATCTGTATTCAGTGGTAAGTAATGTACCTGTATTCAGTGGTAGGCAGTGGTAAGTAGTGTAGCTGTATTCAGTTGTAAGTATTGTACCTGTATTCAGTGGTAGGTAGTGGTAAGTAGTGTATCTGTATTCAGTGGTAAGTAGTATTCCTGTATTCAGTGGTAAGTAATGTACCTGTATTCAGTGGTAGGCAGTGGTAAGTAGTGTAGCTGTATTCAGTGGTAAGTATTGTACCTGTATTCAGTGGTAGGTAGTGGTAAGTAGTGTATCTGTATTCAGTGGTAAGTAGTGTATCTGTATTCAGTGGTAATTAGTGTACCTGTATTCAGTGGTAGGCAGTGGTAAGTAGTGTATATGTATTCAGTTGTAGGCAGTGGTAAGTAGTGTACCTGTATTCAGTGGTAAGTAGTGTACCTGTATTCAGTGGTAAGGTAGGCAGTGGTAAGTAGTGTACCTGTATTCAGTGGTAGGCAGTGGTACACTAGTGTGCCTGTATTCAGTTGTAGGCAGTGGTAAGTAGTGTACCTGTATTCAGTGGTAAGTAGTGTACCTGTATTCAGTGGTAGGCAGTGGTAAGTAGTGTAGCTGTATTCAGTGGTAAGTATTGTACCTGTATTCAGTGGTAGGTACTGGTAAGTAGTGTATCTGTATTCAGTGGTAAGTAGTGTATCTGTATTCAGTGGTAAGTAGTGTACCTGTATTCAGTGGTAAGTAGTGTAGCTGTATTCAGTGGTAAGTATTGTACCTGTATTCAGTGGTAGGTAGTGGTAAGTAGTGTATCTGTATTCAGTGATAATTAGTGTACCTGTATTCAGTGGTAGGCAGTGGTAAGTAGTGTATATGTATTAAGTTGTAGGCAGTGGTAAGTAGTGTACCTGTATTCAGTGGTAAGGTAGGCAGTGGTAAGTAGTGTACCTGTATTCAGTGGTAGGCAGTGGTACACTAGTGTGCCTGTATTCAGTTGTAGGCAGTGGTAAGTAGTGTACCTGTATTCAGTGGTAAGTAGTGTACCTGTATTCAGTGGTAAGTAGTGTACCTGTATTCAGTGGTAGGCAGTGGTAAGTAGTGTAGCTGTATTCAGTGGTAAGTATTGTACCTGTATTCAGTGGTAGGTAGTGGTAAGTAGTGTATCTGTATTCAGTGGTAAGTAGTGTATCTGTATTCAGTGGTAGGCAGTGGTAAGTAGTGTATCTGTATTCGGTGGTAAGTAGTGTACCTGTATTCAGTGGTAAGTAATGTACCTGTATTCAGTGGTAAGTAGTGTATCTGTATTCAGTGGTAAGTAGTGTACCTGTATTCAGTGGTAAGTAGTGTACCTGTATTCAGTGGTAAGTTAGGCAGTGGTAAGTAGTGTGCCTGTATTCAGTGGTAGGCAGTGGTACACTAGTGTGCCTGTATTCAGTTGTAGGCAGTGGTAAGTAGTGTACCTGTATTCAGTGGTAAGTAGTGTACCTGTATTCAGTGGTAGGCAGTGGTAAGTAGTGTGCCTGTATTCAGTGGTAGGCAGTGGTACACTAGTGTGCCTGTATTCAGTTGTAGGCAGAGGTAAGTAGTGTACCTGTATTCAGTGGTAAGTAGTGTACCTGTATTCAGTGGTAGGCAGTGGTAAGTAGTGTATCTGTATTCGGTGGTAAGTAGTGTATCTGTATTCAGTGGTAAGTAGTGTACCTGTATTCAATGGTAAGTAGTGTATCTGTATTCAGTGGTAGGCAGTGGTAAGTAGTGTGCCTGTATTCAGTGGTAGGCAGTGGTAAGTAGTGTACCTGTATTCAGTGGTAAGTAGTGTACCTGTATTCAGTGGTAAGTAATGTACCTGTATTCAGTGGTAAGTAGTGTATCTGTATTCAGTGGTAAGTAGTGTACCTGTATTCAGTGGTAAGTAGTGTATCTGTATTCAGTGGTAGGCAGTGGTAAGTAGTGTATCTGTATTCAGTGGTAAGTAGTGTATCTGTATTCAGTGGTAAGTAGTGTACCTGTATTCAATGGTAAGTAGTGTACCTGTATTCGGTGGTAAGTAGTGTATCTGTATTCAGTGGTAGGCAGTGTATCTGTATTCAGTGTAAGTAGTGTATCTGTATTCAGTGGTAAGTAGTGTATCTGTATTCAGTGGTAAGTAGTGTACCTGTATTCAGTGGTAGGCAGTGGTAAGTAGTGTACCTGTATTCAGTGGTAAGTAGTGTATCTGTATTCAGTGGTAAGTAGTGTATCTGTATTCAGTGGTAGGCAGTGGTAAGTATTGTATCTGTATTCGGTGGTAGGTAGTGGTAAGTAGTGTATCTGTATTCAGTGGTAAGTAGTGTACCTGTATTCAGTGGTAGGCAGTGGTAAGTAGTATACCTGTATTCAGTGGTAAGTAGTGTATCTGTATTCAGTGGTAAGTAGTGTACCTGTATTCAGTGGTAGGTAGTGGTAAGTAGTGTATCTGTATTCGGTGGTAAGTAGTGTATGTGTATTCAGTGGTAAGTAGTGTACCTGTATTCAGTGGTAAGTAATGTACCTGTATTCAGTGGTAAGTAGTGTATCTGTATTCAGTGGTAAGTAGTGTATCTGTATTCAGTGGTAAGTAGTGTACCTGTATTTAGTGGTAGGCAGTGGTAAGTAGTGTATCTGTATTCAGTGGTAGGCAGTGGTAAGTAGTGTATCTGTATTCGGTGGTAAGTAGTGTACCTGTATTCAGTGGTAAGTAATGTACCTGTATTCAGTGGTAAGTAGTGTATCTGTATTCAGTGGTAGGCAGTGGTAAGTAGTGTATCTGTATTCAGTGATAGGCAGTGGTAAGTAGTATATCTGTATTATTATTATTATTATTATTATTCTTTATTTATATAGCGCCAACTAATTCCGCAGCGCTGTACAATTGGGGAATAGACATACAGAGGTATTAAATAGTACAATCAGATGTGTAGAACAGGAGGATCAGAGGGCCCTGCTCGTGAGAGCTTATCAGTGGTAAGTACTATACCTGTATTCAGTGGTAGGCAGTGGTAAGCAGTGTACCTGTATTCAGTGGTAGGCAGTGGTAAGTAGTGTACCTGTATTTAGTGGTAGGCAGTGGTAAGCAGTGTACCTGTATTTAGTGGTAGGCAGTGGTAAGTAGTGTATCTGTATTCAGTGGTAAGTAGTGTATCTGTATTCAGTGGTAGGCAGTGGTAAGTAGTATTCCTGTATTCAGTGGTAAGTACTGTACCTGTATTCAGTGGTAGGCAGTGGTAAGCAGTTTACCTGTATTCAGTGGTAAGTAGTGTATCTGTATTCAGTGGTAGGCAGTGGTAAGTAGTATTCCTGTATTCAGTGGTAAGTACTGTACCTGTATTCAGTGGTAGGCAGTGGTAAGTAGTGTATCTGTATTCAGTGGTAAGTAGTGTACCTGTATTCAGTGGTAAGTATTGTACCTGTATTCAGTGGTAGGCAGTGGTAAGTAGTGTATCTGTATTCAGTGGTAAGTATTGTACCTGTATTCAGTGGTAGGCAGTGGTAAGTAGTGTATCTGTATTCAGTGGTAAGTAGTGTACCTGTATTCAGTGGTAGGCAGTGGTAAGCAGTGTATCTGTATTCAGTGTAAGTAGTGTATCTGTATTCAGTGGTAAGTAGTGTACCTGTATTCAGTGGTAAGTAATGTACCTGTATTCAGTGGTAAGTAGTGTATCTGTATTCAGTGGTAAGTACTGTACCTGTATTCAGTGGTAGGCAGTGGTAAGTAGTGTACCTGTATTCAGTGGTAAGTAATGTATCTGTATTCAGTGGTAGGCAGTGGTAAGTAGTGTACCTGTATTCAGTGGTAGGCAGTGGTAAGTAGTGTACCTGTATTCAGTGGTAAGTAGTGTACCTGTATTCAGTGGTAGGCAGTGGTAAGTAGTGTATCTGTATTCGGTGGTAAGTAGTGTATCTGTATTCAGTGGTAAGTAGTGTACCTGTATTCAGTAGTAAGTAATGTACCTGTATTCAGTGGTAAGTACTGTACCTGTATTCAGTGGTAAGTAGTGTACCTGTATTCAGTGGTAAGTAATGTACCTGTATTCAGTGGTAAGTAGTGTACCTGTATTCAGTGGTAGGCAGTGGCAAGTAGTGTATCTGTATTCGGTGGTAAGTAGTGTATCTGTATTCAGTGGTAAGTAGTGTACCTGTATTCAGTGGTAAGTAATGTACCTGTATTCAGTGGTAAGTACTGTACCTGTATTCAGTGGTAGGCAGTGGTAAGTAGTGTATCTGTATTCAGTGGTAAGTACTGTACCTGTATTCAGTGGTAGGCAGTGGTAAGCAGTGTACCTGTATTTAGTGGTAGGCAGTGGTAAGTAGTGTACCTGTATTCAGTGGTAAGTATTGTACCTGTATTCAGTGGTAGGCAGTGGTAAGTAGTGTATCTGTATTCAGTGGTAAGTAGTATATCTGTATTCAGTGGTAAGTATTGTACCTGTATTCAGTGGTAGGCAGTGGTAAGTAGTGTATCTGTATTCAGTGGTAAGTAGTATATCTGTATTCAGTGGTAAGTATTGTACCTGTATTCAGTGGTAGGCAGTGGTAAGTAGTGTATCTGTATTCAGTGGTAAGTAGTGTATCTGTATTCAGTGGTAGGCAGTGGTAAGTAGTATATCTGTATTCAGTGGTAAGTAGTGTATCTGTATTCAGTGGTAGGCAGTGGTAAGTAGTGTATCTGTATTCAGTGGTAGGCAGTGGTAAGTAGTGTATCTGTATTCGGTGGTAAGCAGTGTACCTGTATTCAGTGTAGGCAGTGGTAAGCAGTGTACCTGTATTTAGTGGTAAGTAGTGTACCTGTATTCAGTGGTAAGTAATGTACCTGTATCTAGAGGTGGGTAGCACACATGTAAATAGTGGTAAGTAGTGTCTCCATACCCTGGGATGGGTACTTACCTGTATATGGGTCCTAGTCTCTGGAAGTTTCTCTCCATGACGTGGTGCATGTGCTGGAAGCTGTTTGTTCTCCAGAACTGGAAGAGGTTGAGCCAGGCATTGCGGCTGGTACTGGGGATGGAGTTGAACGGCAGAGTCCTGGGGTGAGCAGGGGCCTCAGATTGTGTTTCCTGGAGGAGAGGGACCGTGGAGATACGAGACACCCCTGTCCATAAGCACTTTGCACGCTCCCAAGAGAGGGGTCCATTCCTAAAGCCGAACTGCTGCAGAACTCTTGTCTCTAGCATGGCCGCAGACTACACACTTCCCACCAATGATCTTCTTCCTTTCTGTCCTGTGTCCCCCCCCCACCTCTTCACATCATCATCATCACTCCCTGTGCCCTTTATCTCTCTGTCTGATTCTCTTAGTCTGCTGTCTCCCTCACTCACTGACTCACTGTCTCTCACACTCACTGCCTAATGCACTCACTCACTGTCTCTCACACTCACTGTCTCACTCACTGTCTCTCACACTTGTGGTCACACTCACTGTCTCATGCACTGACTGCCGCACTCACTGTCCCACACACTCACTGTCCCACACACTCACTGTCTCACACATTCACTGCCTCACTCACTGTCCCACACACTCACTGTCTCACACACTCACTGTTTCACGCAATCACTCACTGTCTCTCACATTCACTGCCTCACTCAGTGTCCCAGACACTAACTGTCCCATACACTCAGTCTCACACACTCACTGTTTCACGCACTCACTCACAATCTCTCACATTCACTGCCTCACTCACTGCCTCTCACACTCACTCTCTCACACACTCACTGTCTCCCGCAGTCACTGTCTCAGGCACTCACTGTCTCACACACTCGCTGTCTCACACTCACTGTCGCACACACTTTCAGTCACTGTCTCTCAGTCACAGTCTCTCTCTTCCCCTATGTCTCCCCCTTTTATCTCTATTGCTGTATCTCTTGTAGAGATCTTTCCATTACAGGGAGCCCCTCCCATCCCTGCACCCCCCCAACCTCCCCTAATTCCTCTCTCCTCCCCCCCCCCCCCCCCCCCGCTCCAACTTTCATCTCATTCAGATTAAGAGACATAAATCACACACTCAGGGCAGTGAGAGCGCTCACCCATGTAACACACTATACTTGGCTATTTATAGTCTATGACCTTAACACAGACTGACCATCCCTCGGTTTATTATTACTCCTCTGGGTGTGAAATGGTTAATCTTTATATCATTACTTTATTTCCAATCATATTACTGCAAACCAAACCCAGTGAAATCCACATTACGGGACCCTGTCACCTAAACACCACTTAGTGATTTTGAGTTTTCAGTTCCACCTTGTTATATTAGATATTCTTACTAAGACAACAGGTTGTTCAGTTATTTAACTGTACAGATAATGGTAAATAAGGCCATGCAGGCACTTACTGTCTTATCCCTACATTACCTCCCCACTCACTGACACTGCTCAGCAATGTATTACCCACCTCCCCTAGCACTGACTTCCTGTCTTATCCCTACATTACCTCCCCCACTCACTGACACTGCTCAGCAATGCATTACCCACCTCCACTAGCACTGACTTCCTGTCTTATCCCTACATTACCTCCCAACTCACTGACACTGCTCAGTAATGCATTACCCACCTCCCCTAGCACTGACTTCCTGTCTTATCCCTACATTACCTCCTCCACTCACTGACACTGCTCAGTAATGTATTACCCATCTCCCCTAGCACTGACTTCCTGTCTTATCCCTACATTATCTCCCCACTCACTGACACTGCTCAGTAATGCATTACCCACCTCCCCTAGCACTGACTTCCTGTCTTATCCCTACATTACCTCCTCCACTCACTGACACTGCTCAGTAATGTATTACCCATCTCCCCTAGCACTGACTTCCTGTCTTATCCCTACATTATCTCCCCACTCACTGACACTGCTCAGTAATGCATTAACCACCTCCCCTAGCACTGACTTCCTATCTTATCCCTACATTACCTTCCCCACTCACTGACACTGCTCAGCAATGCATTATCCACCTCCCCTAGCACTGACTTCCTGTCTTATCCCTACATTACCTCCCCACTCACTGACACTGCTCAGCAATGTATTACCCACCTCCCCTAGCACTGACTTCCTGTCTTATCCCTACATTACTTCCCCACTCACTAACACTGCTCAGCAATGCATAGCCCACCTCCCCTAGCACTGACTTCCTGTCTTATCTCTACATTACCTACCAACTCACTGACACTGCTCAGCAATGCATTACCACCTCCCCTAGCACTGACTTCCTGTCTTATCCCTGCATTACCTCCCCACTCACTGACACTGCTCAGCAATGCATTACACACCTCCCCTAGCACTCACTTCCTGTCTCATCTCTACATTACCTCCCCACTCACTGCCACTACTCAGCAATACATTACACACCTCCCCTAGCACTGACTTCCTGTCTTATCCCTACATAACCTCCCCACTCACTGCCACTACTCAGTAATGCATTACCCACCTCCCCTAGGACTGACTTCCTATCTTATCCCTACATTACCTCTCCACTCACTGACACTGCTCAGCAATGCATTACCCACCTCCCCTTGCACTGACTTCCTGTCTTATCCCTACATTACCTCCCCACTCACTGACACTGCTCAGTAATACATTACCCACCTCCCCTAGCACTTACTTCCTCTCTTATCCCTACATAACCTCTCCACTCACTGACACTGCTCAGCAATGCATTACCCACCTCCCCTAGCACTGACTTCCTGTCTTATCCCTACATTACCTCCCCACTCACTGCCACTGCTCAGTAATGCATTACCCACCTCCCCTAGGACTGACTTCCTGTCTTATCCCTATATAACCTCTCCACTCACTGACACTACTCAGCAATACATTACACACCTCCCCTAGCACTGACTTCCTGTCTTATCCCTACATTACCTCCCCATTCACTGACACTGCTCAGTAATACATTACCCACCTCCCCTAGCACTTACTTCCTGTCTTATCCCTACATTACCTCCCCCACTCTCTGACACTGCTCAGCAATGCATTACCCATCTCCCCTAGCACTGACTTCCTGTCTTATCCCTATATTACCTCTCCACTCACTGACACTACTCAGCAATACATTAACCACCTCCCCTAGCACTGACTTCCTGTCTTATCCCTACATTACCTCCCCACTCACTGACACTGCTCAGTAATACATTACCCACCTCCCCTAGGACTGACTTCCAATCTTATCCCTACATTACCTCTCCACTCACTGACACTGCTCAGCAATGCATTACCCACCTCCCCTTGCACTGACTTCCTGTCTTATCCCTACATTACCTCCCCACTCACTGACACTGCTCAGTAATACATTACCCACCTCCCCTAGCACTTACTTCCTCTCTTATCCCTACATTACCTCTCCACTCAAAGACACTGCTCAGCAATGCATTACCCACCTCCCCTAGTACTGACTTCCTGTCTTATACCTACATTGCCTCCCCACTCACTGACACTGCTCAGTAATGCATTACCCACCTCCCCTAGTACTGACTTCCTGTCTTATCCCTACATTACCTCCCCACTCACTGCCACTGCTCAGTAATGCATTACCCACCTCCCCTAGGACTGACTTCCTGTCTTATCCCTATATTACCTCTCCACTCACTGACACTACTCAGCAATACATTACACACCTCCCCTAGCACTGACTTCCTGTCTTATCCCTACATTACCTCCCCACTCACTGACACTGCTCAGTAATACATTACCCACCTCCCCTAGCACTTACTTCCTGTCTTATCCCTACATTACCTCCCCCACTCAGTGACACTGCTCAGCAATGCATTACCCATCTCCCCTAGCACTGACTTACTGTATTATCCCTACATTACGTCTCCACTCACTGACACTACTCAGCAATGCATTATCCACCTCTCCTAGCACTGACTTCCTATCTTATCCCTACATTACCTCCCACTCACTGACACTGCTCAGTAATACATTACCCACCTCCCCTAGTACTGACTTCCTGCCTTATCCCTATATTACCTCTCCACTCACTGACACTACTCAGCAATACATTACACACCTCCCCTAGCACTGACTTCCTGTCTTATCCCTACATTACCTCCCCACTCACTGACACTGCTCAGCAATGCATTACCTACCTCCTCTAGCACTGACTTCCTGTCTTATCCCTACATTACCTCCCCCACTCACTGACACTGCTCAGCAATGCATTACCTACCTCCTCTAGCACTGACTTCCTGTCTTATCCCTACATTACCTCCCCCACTCACTGACACTGCTCAGCAATGCATTACCCACCTCCCCTAGCACTCACTTCCTGTCTTATCTCTACATTACCTCCCCACTCACTGCCACTGCTCAGTAATGCATTACCCACCTCCCCTAGGACTGACTTCCTGTCTTATCCCTATATTACCTCTCCACTCACTGACACTGCTCAGTAATACATTACCCACCTCCCCTAGCACTGACTTCCTGTCTTACCACTACATTACCTCCCCCACTCACTGACACTGCTCAGCAATGCATTACCCACCTCCCCTAGCACTGACTTCCTGTCTTATCCCTATATTACCTCCCCACTCACTGACACTGCTCAGCAATGCATTACCCACTTCCCCTAGCACTGACTTCCTGTCTTATCTCTACATTACCTCCCCACTCACTGCCACTGCTCAGTAATGCATTACCCACCTCCCCTAGGACTGACTTCCTGTCTTATCCCTATATTACCTCTCCACTCACTGACACTGCTCAGTAATACATTACCCACCTCCCCTAGCACTTACTTCCTGTCTTATCCCTAAATTACCTCTCCACTCACTGACACTACTCAGCAATACATTACACACCTCCACTAGCACTGACTTCCTGTCTTATCCCTACATTACCTCATTGCTCAGTAATGCATTACCCACGTCCCCTAGGACTGACTTCCTATCTTATCCCTACATTACCTCTCCACTCACTGACACTGCTCAGCAATGCATTACCCACCTCCCCTAGCACTGACTTCCTGTCTTATCCCTATATTACCTCCCCACTCACTGACACTGCTCAGTAATACATTACCCACCTCCCCTAGCACTTACTTCCTGTCTTATCCCTACATTACCTCTCCACTCACTGACACTGCTCAGCTATGCATTACCCACCTCCCCTAGCACTGACTTCCTGTCTTATCCCTACATTACCTCCCCACTCACTGCCACTGCTCAGTAATGCATTACCCACCTCCCCTAGGACTGACTTCCTGTCTTATCCCTATATTACCTCCCACTCACTGACACTACTCAGCAATATATTACATACCTCCCCTAGCACTGACTTCCTGTCTTATCCCTACATTACCTCCCCACTCACTGCCACTGCTCAGTAATGCATTACCCACCTCCCCTAGGACTGACTTCCTGTCTTATCCCTATATTACCTCTCCACTCACTGACACTACTCAGCAATACATTACACACCTCCCCTAGCACTGACTTCCTGTCTTATCCCTACATTACCTCCCCACTCACTGCCACTGCTCAGTAATGCATTACCCACCTCCCCTAGGACTGACTTCCTGTCTTATCCCTATATTACCTCTCCACTCACTGACACTACTCAGCAATACATTACACACCTCCCCTAGCACTGACTTCCTGTCTTATCCCTACATTACCTCCCCCACTCACTGACACTGCTCAGCAATGCATTACCCATCTCCCCTAGCACTGACTTCCTGTATTATCCCTATATTACCTCTCCACTCACTGCCACTACTCAGCAATGCATTACCCACCTCTCCTAGCACTGACTTCCTATCTTATACCTACATTACCTCCCACTCACTGACACTGCTCAGTAATACATTACCCACCTCCCCTAGTACTGACTTACTGTCTTATCCATACATTACCTCCCTACTCACTTACACTGCTCAGCAATGCATTACCCACCTCCACTAGTACTGACTTCCTGTCTTATCCCTACATTACCTCCCCACTCACTGACACTGCTCAGCAATGCATTACCCACCTCCCCTAGCACTGACTTACTGTCTTATCCCTACATTACCTCCTCACTCACTGACACTGCTCAGTAATGCATTACCCACCTCCCCTAGCACTGACTTCCTGTCCTATCCATACATTACCTCCCCCACTCACTGACACTGCTCAGTAATGCATTACCCACCTCCCCTAGTACTGACTTCCTGTTTTATCCCTACATTACCTCCCCACTCACTGACACTGCTCAGTAATGCATTACCCACCTCCCCTAGCATTGACTTCCTGTCTTATCCCTACATTACCTCCCCACTCACTGACACTGCTCAGTAATGCATTACCCACCTCCCCTAGCACTGACTTCCTGTCTTATCCCTACATTACCTCCCCACTCACCGACACTGCTCAGCAATGCATTACCCACCTCCCCTAGCACTGACTTCCTGTCTTATCCCTACATTACCTCCCCACTCACTGACACTGCTCAGTAATACATTACCCACCTCCCCTAGCACTTACTTCCTGTCTTATCCCTAAATTACCTCTCCACTCACTGACACTGCTCAGCTATGCATTACCCACCTCCCCTAGCACTGACTTCCTGTCTTATCCCTACATTACCTCCCCACTCACTGCCACTGCTCAGTAATGCATTACCCACCTCCCCTAGGACTGACTTCCTGTCTTATCCCTATATTACCTCCCACTCACTGACACTACTCAGCAATATATTACATACCTCCCCTAGCACTGACTTCCTGTCTTATCCCTACATTACCTCCCCACTCACTGCCACTGCTCAGTAATGCATTACCCACCTCCCCTAGGACTGACTTCCTGTCTTATCCCTATATTACCTCTCCACTCACTGACACTACTCAGCAATACATTACACACCTCCCCTAGCACTGACTTCCTGTCTTATCCCTACATTACCTCCCCACTCACTGCCACTGCTCAGTAATGCATTACCCACCTCCCCTAGGACTGACTTCCTGTCTTATCCCTATATTACCTCTCCACTCACTGACACTACTCAGCAATACATTACACACCTCCCCTAGCACTGACTTCCTGTCTTATCCCTACATTACCTCCCCCACTCACTGACACTGCTCAGCAATGCATTACCCATCTCCCCTAGCACTGACTTCCTGTATTATCCCTATATTACCTCTCCACTCACTGACACTACTCAGCAATGCATTACCCACCTCTCCTAGCACTGACTTCCTATCTTATACCTACATTACCTCCCACTCACTGACACTGCTCAGTAATACATTACCCACCTCCCCTAGTACTGACTTACTGTCTTATCCATACATTACCTCCCTACTCACTGACACTGCTCAGCAATGCATTACACACCTCCCCTAGCATTGACTTACTGTCTTATCCCTACATTACCTCCTCACTCACTGACACTGCTCAGTAATGCATTACCCACCTCCCCTAGCACTGACTTCCTGTGCTATCCATACATTACCTCCCCCACTCACTGACACTGCTCAGCAATGCATTACCCACCTCCCCTAGCACTGACTTCCTGTCTTATCCCTACATTACCTCCCCCACTCACTGACACTGCTCAGTAATGCATTACCCACCTCCCCTAGCTCTGACTTCCTGTCTTATCCCTACATTACCTTCCCCACTCACTGACACTGCTCAGTAATGCATTACTCACCTCCCCTAGTACTGACTTCCTGTTTTATCCCTACATTACCTCCCCACTCACTGACACTGCTCAGTAATGCATTACCCACCTCCCCTAGCATTGACTTCCTGTCTTATCCCTACATTACCTCCCCACTCACTGACACTGCTCAGTAATGCATTACCCACCTCCCCTAGCACTGACTTCCTGTCTTATCCCTACATTACCTCCCCACTCACCGACACTGCTCAGCAATGCATTACCCACCTCCCCTAGCACTGATTTCCTGTCTTATCCCTACATTACCTCCCCACTCACTGACACTGCTCAGTAATACATTACCCACCTCCCCTAGCACTTCCTGTCTTATCCCTACATTACCTCTCCACTCACTGACACTGCTCAGCTATGCATTACCCACCTCCCCTAGCACTGACTTCCTGTCTTATCCCTACATTACCTCCCCACTCACTGCCACTGCTCAGTAATGCATTACCCACCTCCCCTAGGACTGACTTCCTGTCTTATCCCTATATTACCTCCCACTCACTGACACTACTCAGCAATATATTACATACCTCCCCTAGCACTGACTTCCTGTCTTATCCCTACATTACCTCCCCACTCACTGCCACTGCTCAGTAATGCATTACCTACCTCCCCTAGGACTGACTTCCTGTCTTATCCCTATATTACCTCTCCACTCACTGACACTACTCAACAATACATTACACACCTCCCCTACCACTGACTTCCTGTCTTATCCCTACATTACCTCCCCACTCACTGCCACTGCTCAGTAATGCATTACCCACCTCCCCTAGGACTGACTTCCTGTCTTATCCCTATATTACCTCTCCACTCACTGACACTACTCAGCAATACATTACACACCTCCCCTAGCACTGACTTCCTGTCTTATCCCTACATTACCTCCCCCACTCACTGACACTGCTCAGCAATGCATTACCCATCTCCCCTAGCACTGACTTCCTGTATTATCCCTATATTACCTCTCCACTCACTGACACTACTCAGCAATGCATTACCCACCTCTCCTAGCACTGACTTCCTATCTTATACCTACATTACCTCCCACTCACTGACACTGCTCAGTAATACATTACCCACCTCCCCTAGTACTGACTTACTGTCTTATCCATACATTACCTCCCTACTCACTGACACTGCTCAGCAATGCATTACCCACCTCCACTAGTACTGACTTCCTGTCTTATCCCTACATTACCTCCCCACTCACTGACACTGCTCAGCAATGCATTACCCACCTCCCCTAGCACTGACTTACTGTCTTATCCCTACATTACCTCCTCACTCACTGACACTGCTCATTAATGCATTACCCACCTCCCCTAGCACTGACTTCCTGTCCTATCCATACATTACCTCCCCCACTCACTGACACTGCTCAGTAATGCATTACCCACCTCCCCTAGCTCTGACTTCCTGTCTTATCCCTACATTACCTTCCCCACTCACTGACACTGCTCAGTAATGCATTACTCACCTCCCCTAGTACTGACTTCCTGTTTTATCCCTACATTACCTCCCCACTCACTGACACTGCTCAGTAATGCATTACCCACCTCCCCTAGCATTGACTTCCTGTCTTATCCCTACATTACCTCCCCACTCACTGACACTGCTCAGTAATGCATTACCCACCTCCCCTAGCACTGACTTCCTGTCTTATCCCTACATTACCTCCCCACTCACCGACACTGCTCAGCAATACATTACCCACCACCCCTAGTGCTGACTTCCTGTCTTATCCCTACATTACCACCCCCACTCACTGACACTGCTCAGTAATGCATTACCCACCTCCCCTAGCACTGACTTCCTGTCTTATCCTTACATGACCTCCACACTCACTGACACTGCTCAGCAATGCATTACCCAGCTCCCCTAGCACTGACTTCCTGTTTTATCCCTACATTACCTCCTCACTCACTGACACTGCTCAGTAATGCATTACCCACCTCCCCTAGCACTGACTTCCTGTGCTATCCATACATTACCTCCCCCACTCACTGACACTGCTCAGCAATGCATTACCCTACTCCCCTAGCACTGACTTCCTGTGTGATCCCTACGTTACCTTCTCAGTCACTGACACTGCAGAGCAATACATTACCCACCTCCCATAGCACTGACTTCCTGTATTATCCCTACATTACCTCTCCACTCACTGACACTACTCAGCAATGCATTACCCACCTCTCCTAGCACTGACTTACTGTCTTATCCATACATTACCTCCCCCACTCACTGACACTGGTCAGTAATGCATTACCCACCTCCCCTAGCACTGACATCCTGTCTTATCCCTACATTACCTACCCACTCACTGACACTGCTCAGTAATGCATTACCCACCTCCCCTAGCACTGACTTCCTATCTTATCCCTACATTACCTTCCCCACTCACTGACACTGCTCAGCAATGCATTATCCACCTCCCCTAGCACTGACTTCCTGTCTTATCCCTACATTACCTCCCCACTCACTGACACTGCTCAGCAATGTATTACCCACCTCCCCTAGCACTGACTTCCTGTCTTATCCCTACATTACTTCCCCACTCACTGACACTGCTCAGTAATGTATTACCCACCTCCCCTAGCACTGACTTCCTGTCTTATCCCTACATTACCTCCCCACTCACTAACACTGCTCAGCAATGCATAGCCCACCTCCCCTAGCACTGACTTCCTGTCTTATCTCTACATTACCTACCAACTCACTGACACTGCTCAGCAATGCATTACCACCTCCCCTAGCACTGACTTCCTGTCTTATCCCTGCATTACCTCCCCACTCACTGACACTGCTCAGCAATGCATTACACACCTCCCCTAGCACTCACTTCCTGTCTCATCTCTACATTACCTCCCCACTCACTGCCACTGCTCAGTAATGCATTACCCACCTCCCCTAGGACTGACTTCCTGTCTTATCCCTATATTACCTCTCCACTCACTGACACTGCTTAGTAAACATTACCCACCTCCCCTAGCACTGACTTCCTGTCTTACCACTACATTACCTCCCCCACTCACTGACACTGCTCAGAAATGCATTACCCACCTCCCCTAGCACTGACTTCCTGTCTTATCCCTATATTACCTCCCCACTCACTTACAATGAACAGCAATACATTACCCACCTCCCCTAGCACTGACTTCCTGTCTTATCACTACATCACCTCCCCACTCACTGACACTGCTCAGTAATGCATTACCCACCTCCCCTAGCACTGACTTCCTGTCTTATTTCTACATTACCTACCCAATCACTGATACTGCTCAGCAATGCATTACCACCTCCCCTAGCACTGACTTCCTGTCTTATCCCTGCATTACCTCCCCACTCACTGACACTGCTCAGCAATGCATTACCCACCTCCCCTAGCACTCACTTCCTCTCTCATCTCTACATTACCTCCCCACTCACTGCCACTGCTCAGTAATGCATTACCCACCTCCCCTAGGACTGACTTCCTGTCTTATCCCTATATTACCTCTCCACTCACTGACACTGCTCAGTAATACATTACCCACCTCCCCTAGCACTGACTTCCTGTCTTACCACTACATTACCTCCCCCACTCACTGACACTGCTCAGAAATGCATTACCCACTTCCCCTAGCACTGACTTCCTGTCTTATCCCTATATTACCTCCCCACTCACTGACACTGCTCAGCAATGCATTACCCACCTCCCCTAGCACTGACTTCCTGTCTTATACCTACATTACCTCCCCACTCACTGACACTGCTCAGTAATGCATTACCCACCTCCCCTAGGACTGACTTCCTGTCTTATCCCTATATTACCTCTCCACTCACTGACGCTACTCAGCAATACATTACACACCTCCCCTAGAACTGACTTCCTGTCTTATCCCTACATTACCTCCCCACTCACTGACACTGCTCAGTAATACATTACCCACCTCCCCTAGCACTTACTTCCTGTCTTATCCCTACATTACCTCTCCACTCACTGACACTACTTAGCAATACATTACACACCTCCCCTAGCACTGACTTCCTGTCTTATCCCTACATAACCTCCCCACTCACTGCCACTACTCAGTAATGCATTACCCACCTCCCCTAGGACTGACTTCCTATCTTATCCCTACATTACCTCTCCACTCACTGACACTGCTCAGCAATGCATTACCCACCTCCCCTTGCACTGACTTCCTGTCTTATCCCTACATTACCTCCCCACTCACTGACACTGCTCAGTAATACATTACCCACCTCCCCTACCACTTACTTCCTCTCTTATCCCTACATAACCTCTCCACTCACTGACACTGCTCAGCAATGCATTACCAACCTCCCCTAGCACTGACTTCCTGTCTTATCCCTACATTACCTCCCCACTCACTGCCACTGCTCAGTAATGCATTACCCACCTCCCCTAGGACTGACTTCCTGTCTTATCCCTATATAACCTCTCCACTCACTGACACTACTCAGCAATACATTACACACCTCCCCTAGCACTGACTTCCTGTCTTATCCCTATATTACCTCTCCACTCACTGACACTACTCAGCAATACATTAACCACCTCCCCTAGCACTGACTTCCTGTCTTATCCCTACATTACCTCCCCACTCATTGACACTGCTCAGTAATACATTACCCACCTCCCCTAGGACTGACTTCCAATCTTATCCCTACATTACCTCTCCACTCACTGACAGTGCTCAGCAATGCATTACCCACCTCCCCTTGCACTGACTTCCTGTCTTATCCCTACATTACCTCCCCACTCACTGACACTGCTCAGTAATACATTACCCACCTCCCCTAGCACTTACTTCCTCTCTTATCCCTACATTACCTCTCCCACTCAGTGACACTGCTCAGCAATGCATTACCCATCTCCCCTAGCACTGACTTCTTGTATTATCCCTACATTACGTCTCCACTCACTGACACTACTCAGCAATGCATTATCCATCTCTCCTAGCACTGACTTCCTATCTTATCCCTACATTACCTCCCACTCACTGACACTGCTCAGTAATACATTACCCACCTCCCCTAGTTCTGACTTCCTGCCTTATCCCTATATTACCTCTCCACTCACTGACACTACTCAGCAATACATTACACACCTCCCCTAGCACTGACTTCCTGTCTTATCCCTACATTACCTCCCCACTCACTGACACTGCTCAGCAATGCATTACCTACCTCCTCTAGCACTGACTTCCTGTCTTATCCCTACATTACCTCCCCCACTCACTGACACTGCTCAGCAATGCATTACCTACCTCCTCTAGCACTGACTTCCTGTCTTATCCCTACATTACCTCCCCCACTCACTGACACTGCTCAGCAATGCATTACCCACCTCCCCTAGCACTCACTTCCTGTCTTATCTCTACATTACCTCCCCACTCACTGCCACTGCTCAGTAATGCATTACCCACCTCCCCTAGGACTGACTTCCTGTCTTATCCCTATATTACCTCTCCACTCACTGACACTGCTCAGTAATACATTACCCACCTCCCCTAGCACTGACTTCCTGTCTTACCACTACATTACCTCCCCCACTCACTGACACTGCTCAGCAATGCATTACCCACCTCCCCTAGCACTGACTTCCTGTCTTATCCCTATATTACCTCCCCACTCACTGACACTGCTCAGCAATGCATTACCCACTTCCCCTAGCACTGACTTCCTGTCTTATCTCTACATTACCTCCCCACTCACTGCCACTGCTCAGTAATGCATTACCCACCTCCCCTAGGACTGACTTCCTGTCTTATCCCTATATTACCTCTCCACTCACTGACACTGCTCAGTAATACATTACCCACCTCCCCTAGCACTTACTTCCTGTCTTATCCCTACATTACCTCTCCACTCACTGACACTACTCAGCAATACATTACACACCTCCACTAGCACTGACTTCCTGTGTTATCCCTACATTACCTCACTGCTCAGTAATGCATTACCCACCTCCCCTAGGACTGACTTCCTATCTTATCCCTACATTACCTCTCCACTCACTGACACTGCTCAGCAATGCATTACCCACCTCCCCTAGCTCTGACTTCCTGTCTTATCCCTACATTACCTCCCCACTCACTGACACTGCTCAGTAATACATTACCCACCTCCCCTAGCACTTACTTCCTGTCTTATCCCTACATTACCTCTCCACTCACTGACACTGCTCAGCTATGCATTACCCACCTCCCCTAGCACTGACTTCCTGTCTTATCCCTACATTACCTCCCCACTCACTGCCACTGCTCAGTAATGCATTACCCACCTCCCCTAGGACTGACTTCCTGTCTTATCCCTATATTACCTCCCACTCACTGACACTACTCAGCAATATATTACATACCTCCCCTAGCACTGACTTCCTGTCTTATCCCTACATTACCTCCCCACTCACTGCCACTGCTCAGTAATGCATTACCCACCTCCCCTAGGACTGACTTCCTGTCTTATCCCTATATTACCTCTCCACTCACTGACACTACTCAGCAATACATTACACACCTCCCCTAGCACTGACTTCCTGTCTTATCCCTACATTACCTCCCCACTCACTGCCACTGCTCAGTAATGCATTACCCACCTCCCGTAGGACTGACTTCCTGTCTTATCCCTATATTACCTCTCCACTCACTGACACTACTCAGCAATACATTACACACCTCCCCTAGCACTGACTTCCTGTCTTATCCCTACATTACCTCCCCCACTCACTGACACTGCTCAGCAATGCATTACCCATCTCCCCTAGCACTTACTTCCTGTATTATCCCTATATTACCTCTCCACTCACTGACACTACTCAGCAATGCATTACCCACCTCTCCTAGCACTGACTTCCTATCTTATACCTACATTACCTCCCACTCACTGACACTGCTCAGTAATACATTACCCACCTCCCCTAGTACTGACTTACTGTCTTATCCATACATTACCTCCCTACTCACTGACACTGCTCAGCAATGCATTACCCACCTCCACTAGTACTGACTTCCTGTCTTATCCCTACATTACCTCCCCACTCACTGACACTGCTCAGCAATGCATTACCCACCTCCCCTAGCACTGACTTACTGTCTTATCCCTACATTACCTCCTCACTCACTGACACTGCTCAGTAATGCATTACCCACCTCCCCTAGCACTGACTTCCTGTCCTATCCATACATTACCTCCCCCACTCACTGACACTGCTCAGTAATGCATTACCCACCTCCCCTAGCTCTGACTTCCTGTCTTATCCCTACATTACCTTCCCCACTCACTGACACTGCTCAGTAATGCATTACTCACCTCCCCTAGTACTGACTTCCTGTTTTATCCCTACATTACCTCCCCACTCACTGACACTGCTCAGTAATGCATTACCCACCTCCCCTAGCATTGACTTCCTGTCTTATCCCTACATTACCTCCCCACTCACTGACACTGCTCAGTAATGCATTACCCACCTCCCCTAGCACTGACTTCCTGTCTTATCCCTACATTACCTCCCCACTCACCGACACTGCTCAGCAATACATTACCCACCACCCCTAGCGCTGACTTCCTGTCTTATCCCTACATTACCACCCCCACTCACTGACACTGCTCAGTAATGCATTACCCACCTCCCCTAGCACTGACTTCCTGTCTTATCCTTACATGACCTCCACACTCACTGACACTGCTCAGCAATGCATTACCCAGCTCCCCTAGCACTGACTTCCTGTTTTATCCCTACATTACCTCCCCCACTCACTGACACTACTCAGCAATGCATTACCCTACTCCCCTAGCACTGACTACCTGTGTGATCCCTACGTTACCTTCTCAGTCACTGACACTGCACAGCAATACATTACCCACCTCCCCTAGCACTGACTTCCTGTATTATCCCTACATTACCTCTCCACTCACTGACACTACTCAGCAATGCATTACCCACCTCTCCTAGCACTGACTTACTGTCTTATCCATACATTACCTCCCCCACTCACTGACACTGGTCAGTAATGCATTACCCACCTCCCCTAGCTCTGACTTCCTGTCTTATCCCTACATTACCTTCCCCACTCACTGACACTGCTCAGTAATGCATTACTCACCTCCCCTAGTACTGACTTCCTGTTTTATCGTACATTACCTCCCCACTCACTGACACTGCTCAGTAATGCATTACCCACCTACCCTAGCAGTGACTTCCTGTCTTAGCCCTACATTACCTCACCACTCACTGACCCTGCTCAGCAATGCATTACCCACCTCCCCTAGCGCTGACTTCCTGTCTTGTCTCTACATTACCTTCCCCACTCACTGACACTGCTCAGTAATGCATTACCCACCTCCCCTAGCACTGACTTCCTGTCTTATCCCTACATTACCTCCCCACTCACTGACACTGCTCAGCAATGCATTACCCACCTCCCCTAGTACTGACTTCCTGTCTTATCCCTACATTCCCTCCCCACTCACTGACACTGCTCAACAATGCATTACCCACCTCCCCTAGCACTGACTTCCTGTCTTATCCCTACATTACCTCCCCCACTCACTGACACTGCTCAACAATGCATTACCCACCTCCCCTAGCACTGACTTCCTGTCTTATCCCTACATTACCTCCCCACTCACTGACACTGCTCAGCAATGCATTACCCACCTCCCCTAGTACTGACTTCCTGTCTTATCCCTACATTCCCTCCCCACTCACTGACACTGCTCAGCAATGCATTACCCACCTCCCCTAGCACTGACTTCCTGTCTTATCCCTACATTACCTCCCCCACTCACTGACACTGCTCAACAATGCATTACCCACCTCCCCTAGCACTGACTTCCTGTCTTATCCTTACATTACCTCCCCACTCACTGACACTGCTCAGCAATGCATTACACACCTCCCCTAGCGCTGACGTCATGTCTTATCCCTCCATTACCTTCCCCACTCACTGACACTGCTCAGTAAGGCATTACCCACCTCCGCTAGCGCTGACTTCCCGTCTTATCCTTACATTACCTCCCACTCACTGACTCTGCTCAGCAGTGCATTACCCACCTCCCTTAGCACTGACTTCCCGTCCCTACATTACCTCCCACTCATTGACTCTGCTCAGCAACGCATTACCCACCTCCCCTAGTACTGACTTCCTGTCTTATCGATGCATTACCTTCCCCACTCACTGACACTGCTCAGCAATGCATTACCCACCTACCCTAGCACTGACTTCCTGTCTTATCCCTACATTACCTTCCCCACTCACTAACACTGCTCAGCAATGCATTACCCACCTACCCTAGCACTGACTTCCTGTCTTATCCCTACATTACCTTCCCCACTCATTGACACTGCTCAGCAATGCATTACCCACCTACCCTAGCACTGACTTCCTGTCTTATCCCTACATTACCTTCCCCACTCACTGACACTGCTCAGCAATGCATTACCCACCTACCCTAGCACTGACTTCCTGTCTTATCCCTACATTACCTTCCCCACTCACTGACACTGCAAAGTAATGCATTACCCACCTCCCCTAGCACTGACTTCCTGTCTTATCCCTACATTACCTCCCCACTCACTGACACTGCTCAGCAATGCATTACCCACCTCCCCTAGCTCTGACTTCCTGTCTTCTCCCTACATTAACTCCCCACTCACTGATACTGCTCAGCAATGCATTACCCACCTCCCCTAGCACTGACTTCCTGTCTTATCCCTACATTACCTCCCCACTCACTGACTCTGCTCAGCAATGCATTACCCACCTCCCCTAGCACTGACTTCCTGTCTTATCCCTGCATTTCCTCCCCACTCACTGACACTGCTCAGCAACGCATTACCCACCTCCTCTAGTTCTGAATTCCTGTATTATCCCTACATTACCTCCCCACTCACTGACACTGCTCAGCAAAGCATTACCCACCTCCCCTAGCACTGACTTCCTCTCCTATCCCTACATTACCTCCCCCACTCAATGACACTGCTCAGCAATGCATTACCCACCTCCCCTAGCACTGACTTCCTGTCTTATCCCTGCATTACCTCCCCACTCACTGACACTGCTCAGCAATGCATTATCCACCTTCCCTAGTTCTGAATTCCTGTCTTATCCCTACATTACCTCCCCACTCACTGACACTGCTCAGCAAAGCATTACCCACCTCCCCTAGCACTGACTTCCTGTCTTATCCCTGCATTACCTCCCATCACCGACTCTGCTCAGCAATGCATTACCCACCTCCCCTAGCACTGACTTCCTGTCTCACCCCTACATTACCTCCCCACTCACTGACACTGCTCAGCAATGCATTACCCACCTCCCCTAGCACTGACTTCCTGTCTTATCCCTACATTACCTCCCATCACCGACTCTGCTCAGCAATGCATTACCCACCTCCCCTAGCACTGACTTCCTGTCTTATCCCTACATTACCTCCCATCACCGACTCTGCTCAGCAATGCATTACCCACCTCCCCTAGCACTGACTTCCTGTCTCACCCCTACATTACCTCCCCACTCACTGACACTGCTCAGCAATGCATTACCCACCTCCCCTAGCACTGACTTCCTGTCTTCTCCCTACATTAACTCCCCACTCACTGATACTGCTCAGCAATGCATTACCCACCTCCCCTAGCACTGACTTCCTGTCTTATCCCTACATTACCTCCCCACTCACTGACTCTGCTCAGCAATGCATTACCCACCTCCCCTAGCACTGACTTCCTGTCTTATCCCTGCATTTCCTCCCCACTCACTGACACTGCTCAGCAACGCATTACCCACCTCCTCTAGTTCTGAATTCCTGTATTATCCCTACATTACCTCCCCACTCACTGACACTGCTCAGCAAAGCATTACCCACCTCCCCTAGCACTGACTTCCTCTCCTATCCCTACATTACCTCCCCCACTCAATGACACTGCTCAGCAATGCATTACCCACCTACCCTAGCACTGACTTCCTGTCTTATCCCTGCATTACCTCCCCACTCACTGACACTGCTCAGCAATGCATTACCCACCTCCCCTAGCACTGACTTCCTGTCTTATCCCTACATTACCTCCCCCACTCACTGACACTGCTCAGCAATGCATTACACACCTCCCCTAGCACTGACTTCCTATCTTATCCCTACATTACCTCCCCCTACTCACTGACACTGCTCAGCAATGCATTATCCACCTTCCCTAGTTCTGAATTCCTGTCTTATCCCTACATTACCTCCCCACTCACTGACACTGCTCAGCAAAGCATTACCCACCTCCCCTAGCACTGACTTACTGTCTTATCCCTACATTACCTCCCCCACTCACTGACACTGCTCAGTAATGCATTACCCACCTTCCCTAGCACTGACTTCCTCTCCTATCCCTACATTACCTCCCCCACTCACTGACATTGGTCAGCAATGCATTACCCATCCTCCACCTTCCTCACAGACGCCATGACGTTTTCTCCTAGGTTTTCCTGATACTTCAATGAATCCATCTTGCCTTCCACATGCTGAAGCTTTCCAGTGCCAGAGCATGCAAAGCAGCCCCAGAGCATCACCGTGCCACCAACATGCTTTACTGTAGGATCTTTTCAGACATACCGCTGATCCATTGGGCCGAAAAGTTCCAGTTTTGTTTTATCGTTTCACAGAACAAAATCCTAAAACTTCTGTGGCTTATTTATATGATTTGGAGTATAATGGAGCAGACTTTATTTATGCTTTTGGGTCAGTAGTGGTGTACGTCTTGGAGTCCTTGCATGGAAACCTTTTGCGTTTAGTATGCACCTTACTGTGCTCCCTGAAACCTCAGTCTCTTTTGCCACCAAGTCTTGCTGCAGGTCTTTTGCAGTCACTCCAGGGTTTTTCTTAACCTGCCTTCTAAGAAATCTGGTTGCAGCCATTGATAGGTTCCTTTTTCTGCCCCGTCCTGGTAGTGCAGCCACTGATCCTTTGACTTTGAACTTGCAAACTATGCTTCCAACGGTGTCTCTAGGAACATTCAGAAACATTCAGTGCCTTCGCTATCTTTTTGTATCCTGAAGGGAGATGTTCTCTTCTCTTAAATTTTGGACCATTCTTTTGACATAGCCACATTTCTAACATGCAGTCAAACATCACACTCAACAAACCCCTAGCCAGTTCAGTTATTTCATGTGTTCATGTGTTCTAGCTCAAGCACACCTGGTGCAACTAATGAAGCCCTTGATTAGTTGCATCAGGTGTGCTTGAAACAACATCTGTTTTGTATATTCCTGCTGTTTTAAGGGATTCCATTCAGGGAATTGAATAATCTTGAGACTGGAGAAGTCATTAAGTTGCATTTTCTGTTGAATTTGGGGAAACCACTTGAAGCATTCGTTGTGTTGAGCGATTTCAATTGCTTTTGTTTGATTTGTTCGTTGCAAACGGCTGAACGTATGTACGTTTTGACAATAAACCTAATTTGCAATGGGGGTTGAATAATTTTGATTACCACTGTATACATGTAAGTACAATGTACAATGTTTATGTTTATCTTTTCCTAGGTACTCACAGTCCTACTATACGTGTAAGTACAATGTTTATGTTTATCTATACCTAGATACTCACAGTGTAAGTACGACGTTTATGTTTATCTGTACCTAGGTACTCACAGACCTACTATACATGTAAGTATGTTTATGTTTACCTGTACCTAGATACTCACAGTGTAAGTACGACGTTTATGTTTATCTATACCTAGATACTCACAGTCGTAAGTACAACGTTTATCTGTACCTAGGTTCTCTCAAACAGGGAAGCAGCGGATAATCTTCCAAGAAAGCTATTCTGTCAGGTTCTGTGGAGACATAACTTTTGTTCAGACCGTGCGTCCATTGGCAGACACAGGTGTATCGTTGCTGCAGACAAGACCGAGGTTAAAGGTTCTGGTGGTTAAGCCACATGATACGCCATCAAAACCATTGAAACCACGGGTGGTAGAGTCTCCTTTCTCTGGAAAAGGACTAGGGATCCTATGGCAGACATCACAGGAAAGGTAGATAATGAAATTAGCAGACTTTGTCTTGTTGTTGTGAAAACTATTAGGGTGACTCCATAAGAGTAAAGGGTAATCCAGACGTGGACCCCTTATCTCAGTGCCTAGGGAAACCAGCTGCTCCCTACTGACGAGGCCCAAACAAGGCCGAAACATACATCTGGGTTTAGCTGGTATTTCCCGTACAGAGGAGACTTGCCCATCATTTCGGAGCTGGACCGTCCTTTTAGGCGATATTAGTCTAATATGTATGTGGACATTTCTCCTCTGTAATGTCACTAGAGAGCTAAAACACAATAGCCAGTCCAAAGTATTAGGTAAAAAATCTGTATTTATACATTTAAAATCATTATGAATGAAAATAAGTCACATGGAGAAAGAGACAAGACTGCACACCTGACGCGCTTCATGAATATGGCAACCACTTAATCATAGGCAAGACATAAATGGAAAATGCATCATATTTATAGTGAGACAATGCACGTGTAAACCAATAAATAATAATACTATAAGCACCTAGAGATTCCATGATTGGAGCGAGACCACCATTGTTTTAAGACACCCAAGGTTGATTGTATCCTTGTTCATGCGCGTACACTCCAGCGTCAATCACGTGTTCTTATACTTCTGGATTTGAATGCTACGGGTAACTAGCATGGACAAAAACAGAACATCTAATAAACAATCTCTTAAAGTGAATGATCACTAAAAAGTAATTTTTATAAATCTACCATACTAGTTATAGAAGATAGAGTACGTCACAAAGAGAGCACCGCAAGAACATATATGTGATCAAGTAGCTTCTCATCAGAACACGTACACGTAATAATCTAATTAGAAGGGGATGTTATTGCAAGCGACGAGGCAAGAAGAATACATTTAAAAAATAAAATAAAAGGAGAATAACTCTAGAAAATAATTCAGTAATGTTGTTCATCCTTGTGAGTAAATATTAAAGGGTTAGTAAAGTCTACTGAAAAGTGTTTTTCTGAGTCTTCTTTATATTTAAATTAACACAATCCGTTATTTGTAAGTTCTTACTGTTGTTCATTTCAAAAGTTATGAATAGATAAAGATCCCCTGCCCACTCCTGTAATATATATATATATATATATATATATACATAAAATTATCATTAATTATGCATTAAAAAATATTTCCCTTTGTTGTGCTTAAAAGTAGCATCTCAATCTTTACTGATGATAACACTAAGCTATGTAAGGAAATACATACAGAGCTCGATGTTTTTTCCCTACAGAAGGATTTAGATAAACTAAGTGAATGGGCAGAGAAGTGGCAGATGTCATTTAATGTAGATAAATGTAAGGTTATGCATTTGGGTTGTAGAAACAAACTTGCTATATATACACTAAATGGGAAACAACTTGGGAAATCCTCATTAGAGAAAGATTTAGGAGTACTGATAGACAATAGTCTTCACAGCAGTGTGCAGAGTCACTCAGCTGCTGCAAGAACAAATAGGGTACTATCCTGCATAAAAAGAGGTGTAGAAGCAAGGGATGGGAATATTATCCTACCTCTGTATAAATCCTTGGTTAGGCCTCATCTAGAATATGGAGTACAATTTTGGGCACCATTTCTTAAAAAAAGACATTACGGAACTGGAAAAGGTACGAAGACATGCAACAAAACTGATAAATGGATTGGAGGATCTGAGTTACAAAGAGAGACTAGCCAAATTGGGTTTATTTACATAGAGAAGAGACGTCTAAGGGGTGATATGATTACCATTTACACTTATATTAGAGAAGAGACGTGTAAGGGGGATATGATTACCATTTATACTTATATTAGAGAAGAGACGTGTAAGGGGGATATGATTACCATTTACACTTATATTAGAGAAGAGACATGTAAGGGGTGATATGATACCATTTACACTTATATTAGAGAAGAGAGGTGTAAGGGGTGATATGATACCATTTACACTTATATTAGAGATGAGACGTGTAAGGGGTGATATGATTACCATTTACACTTATATTAGAGAAGAGACGTGTAAGGGGTGATATGATTACCATTTACACTTATATTAGAGAAGAGACGTATAAGGGGTGATATGATTACCATTTACACTTATATTAGAGAAGAGAGGTGTAAGGGGTGATATGATACCATTTACACTTATATTAGAGAAGAGACATGTAAGGGGGATATGATTACCATTTACACTTATATTAGAGAAGAGAGGTGTAAGGGGTGATATGATACCATTTACACTTATATTAGAGAAGAGAGGTGTAAGGGGTGATATGATACCATTTACACATATATTAGAGAAGAGACGTGTAAGGGGTGATATGATTACCATTTACACTTATATTAGAGAAGAGACGTGTAAGGGGTGATATGATTACCATTTACACTTATATTAGAGAAGAGACGTATAAGGGGTGATATGATTACCATTTACACTTATATTAGAGAAGAGAGGTGTAAGGGGTGATATGATACCATTTACACTTATATTAGAGAAGAGACATGTAAGGGGGATATGATATCATTTACACTTATATTAGAGAAGAGACGTATAAGGGGTGATATGATTACCATTTACACTTATATTAGAGAAGAGAGGTGTAAGGGGTGATATGATACCATTTACACTTATATTAGAGAAGAGACATGTAAGGGGGATATGATATCATTTACACTTATATTAGAGAAGAGACGTATAAGGGGTGATATGATTACCATTTACACTTATATTAGAGAAGAGACGTGTAAGGGGCGATATGATTACCATTTACACTTATATTAGAGAAGAGAAGTGTAAGGGGTGATATGATACCATTTACACATATATTAGAGAAGAGACGTGTAAGGGGAGATATGATTACCATTTACACTTATATTAGAGAAGAGATGTGTAAGGGGTGATATGATTACTATTTACACATATATTAGAGAAGAGACATGTAAGGGGTGATATGATTACCATTTACACTTATATTAGAGAAGAGAGGTGTAAGGGTTGATATGATACCATTTACACTTATATTAGAGAAGAGACATGTAAGGGGTGATATGATTACCATTTATACTTATATTAGAGAAGAGAGGTGTAAGGGTTGATATGATACCATTTACACTTATATTAGAGAAGAGACGTGTAAGGGGTGATATGATTACTATTTACACTTATATTAGAGAAGAGACGTGTAAGGGGCGATATGATTACCATTTACACATATATTAGAGAAGAGACATCTAAGGGGTGATATGATTACCATTTACACTTATATTAGAGAAGAGACGTTTAAGGGGCGATATGATTACCATTTACACATATATTAGAGAAGAGACATCTAAGGGGTGATATGATTACCATTTACACTTATATTAGAGAAGAGACGTGTAAGGGGCGATATGATTACCATTTACACATATATTAGAGAAGAGACATCTAAGGGGTGATATGATTACCATTTACACTTATATTAGAGAAGAGAGGTGTAAGGGGGATATGATTACCATTTACACTTATATTAGAGAAGATACGTGTAAGGGGGGATATGATTACCATTTACACTTATATTAGAGAAGAGACGTCTAAGGGGTGATATGATTACCATTTACACTTATATTAGAGAAGAGAGGTGTAAGGGTTGATATGATACCATTTACACTTATATTAGAGAAGAGACGTGTAAGGGGTGATATGATTACCATTTACACTTATATTAGAGAAGAGATGTCTAAGGGGTGATATGATTACTATTTACACTTATATTAGAGAAGAGACGTGTAAGGGGGGATATGATTACCATTTACACTTATATTAGAGAAGAGACGTGTAAGGGGTGATATGATTACTATTTACACTTATATTAGAGAAGAGAGGTGTAAGGGGTGATGTGATTACCATTTACACTTATATTAGAGAAGAGACGTGTAAGGGGTGATATGATTACTATTTACACTTATATTAGAGAAGAGACGTGTAAGGGGTGATATGATTACCATTTACACTTATATTAGAGAAGAGACGTATAAGGGGTGATATGATTACCATTTACACTTATATTAGAGAAGAGAGGTGTAAGGGGTGATATGATACCATTTACACTTATATTAGAGAAGAGACATGTAAGGGGGGATATGATTACCATTTACACTTATATTAGAGAAGAGAGGTGTAAGGGGGATATGATACCATTTACACTTATATTAGAGAAGAGACGTATAAGGGGTGATATGATTACCATTTACACTTATATTAGAGAAGAGACGTATAAGGGGTGATATGATTACCATTTACACTTATATTAGAGAAGAGACATCTAAGGGGTGATATGATTACCAATTTACACTTATATTAGAGAAGAGAAGTGTAAGGGGTGATATGATACCATTTACACATATATTAGAGAAGAGACGTGTAAGGGGAGATATGATTACCATTTACACTTATATTAGAGAAGAGATGTGTAAGGGGTGATATGATTACTATTTACACATATATTAGAGAAGAGACATGTAAGGGGTGATATGATTACCATTTACACTTATATTAGAGAAGAGAGGTGTAAGGGTTGATATGATACCATTTACACTTATATTAGAGAAGAGACATGTAAGGGGTGATATGATTACCATTTATACTTATATTAGAGAAGAGAGGTGTAAGGGTTGATATGATACCATTTACACTTATATTAGAGAAGAGACGTGTAAGGGGTGATATGATTACTATTTACACTTATATTAGAGAAGAGACGTGTAAGGGGCGATGTGATTACCATTTACACATATATTAGAGAAGAGACATCTAAGGGGTGATATGATTACCATTTACACTTATATTAGAGAAGAGACGTGTAAGGGGCGATATGATTACCATTTACACATATATTAGAGAAGAGACATCTAAGGGGTGATATGATTACCATTTACACTTATATTAGAGAAGAGATGTGTAAGGGGCGATATGATTACCATTTACACATATATTAGAGAAGAGACATCTAAGGGGTGATATGATTACCATTTACACTTATATTAGAGAAGAGAGGTGTAAGGGGGATATGATTACCATTTACACTTATATTAGAGAAGATACGTGTAAGGGGGGATATGATTACCATTTACACTTATATTAGAGAAGAGACGTCTAAGGGGTGATATGATTACCATTTACACTTATATTAGAGAAGAGAGGTGTAAGGGTTGATATGATACCATTTACACTTATATTAGAGAAGAGACGTGTAAGGGGTGATATGATTACCATTTACACTTATATTAGAGAAGAGATGTCTAAGGGGAGATATGATTACTATTTACACTTATATTAGAGAAGAGACGTGTAAGGGGTGATATGATTACCATTTACACTTATATTAGAGAAGAGAGGTGTAAGGGGAGATATGATTACCATTTACACTTATATTAGAGAAGAGAGGTGTAAGGGGTGATATGATTACTATTTACACTTATATTAGAGAAGAGATGTCTAAGGGGTGATATGATTACTATTTACACTTATATTAGAGAAGAGACGTGTAAGGGGGGATATGATTACCATTTACACTTATATTAGAGAAGAGACGTGTAAGGGGTGATATGATTAACATTTACACTTATATTAGAGAAGAGAGGTGTAAGGGGTGATGTGATTACCATTTACACTTATATTAGAGAACAGACGTGTAAGGGGTGATATGATTACCATTTACACTTACATTAGAGAAGAGACGTGTAAGGGGTGATATGATTACCATTTACACTTATATTAGAGAAGAGAGGTGTAAGGGGTGATATGATTACCATTTACACTTATATTAGAGAAGAGAGGTGTAAGGGATGATATGATTACCATTTACACTTATATTAGAGAAGAGAGGTGTAAGGGGTGATGTGATTACCATTTACACTTATATTAGAGAAGAGAAGTGTAAGGGGGATATGATTACCATTTACACTTATATTAGAGAAGAGAGGTGTAAGGGGTGATATGATTACCATTTACACATATATTAGAGAAGAGAGATGTATGGGGTGATATGATTACCATTTACACTTATATTAGAGAAGAGACGTGTAAGGGGTGATATGATACCATTTACACTTATATTAGAGAAGAGAGGTGTAAGGGGTGATATGATACCATTTACACTTATATTAGAGAAGAGAGGTGTAAGGGGTGATATGATTACCATTTACACTTATATTAGAGATGAGATGTCTATGGGGTGATATGATTACTATTTACAAATACATTCAAGGTCAATACAAAGAACTATCCAATGAATTATTTATGCAAAGAGCTGAGCTAAGAACAAGAGGTCATCCATTAAGACTAGAGGAAAGGCGCTTTCGACTAAAAGAAAGGCAGGGATTCTTTACAGTAAGGGAGGTAAGGCTATGGACTTCTTTGCCTCGGGATGTTGTGCTTGCAGATAATGCAAATGCATTCAAAAAAGCAATGGATGCCTATCTAGCACAGAACAATATTGACAATTATGACAGATGGCTTCAGTGCAGATAGGATATTGATCCGGGGAACTATTTAACTACCAA
The DNA here is from genome assembly GCA_037306005.1 of Rhinophrynus dorsalis. NCBI lineage: Eukaryota > Metazoa > Chordata > Amphibia > Anura > Rhinophrynidae > Rhinophrynus > Rhinophrynus dorsalis. Next base: position 4,067,404 of record CM074723.1, on the reverse strand, counting down.
TTGGAGTCAGGAAGGAATAATTCCCCCCACACACACACTTGGGACTAGATTGGAAATGGCTCCTGAGGGCTTTTTTTTGCCTTCCTCTGGATCAACAGGGGTGTTTTTGGCATGGGCTGGACTTGATGGACGCATGTCTTTTTTCAGCCTTATCTACTATGTCACTATGTTAAAGTCATATTGCTCCAGTCAAGTTCGGATAGCTGAAATCTCCCATTACTATTACACTTCCTGACCTAGAAGCCATTTCCACTTGCAATGTTTGGTAGCTTGTAACACCAAAATGGGACCACTTCTAGAACCATATTACAAACTTTTGAGGAACATATCCAGGCTTATGGATGCCTTAGTTAACAAATCTGTCACTCATGCCATTTCATCATGCATGACAAAAATGTCTGATAATCTTGTTAAGTCACTCCCTGAAGTAATTACCAGTATTAATGCTAATAAAACTCATTCTGAACCTCACAATGTTGAGTAAAATTCAAATCATAGTTCTGATCTTTTCCCACGAAGAGAAACCGTGCATAAGAAAAGTACTTGTAAATGAAAATATTCTAATTCTGCGGAACCTTAAAGTAGAGGTAAGAAGCCAATTAAGACTATAGATGATAGAAGGTCTCATGATGAATTGGTCTCCGGACCTTATGATGTATGTGGATTACCACCACGCAATAGACCCACCACTCATGTGGAAGACCAATCGAGTAAAAGACTGAACCGTAGGCAAAAACCAAACTTTTTTTGCCTTTCATCTTCTGAAGATGAATTGCTTAATGATGATAATGACACCTCTACATCCTCTGAAGAGGATAATAATGCATAAAATGATCAAAAAGAGATATCTTTTAATATGACATAGAACTTTCCTACTGATTAAATCATTAAGGCTATTACTGACAAACAAGGTTTTCCTTTATTCGATCCTCATAATAATGAACACCCTAGATTGGGTGAATGGGCCCTTATGGATCATGTTGCCAGATATATATTCAGTACTGGATTAGACGGCCTCTTGATAGAGCTGCCAATAATAAATTACAGGCACAATGCCCAAGACCATCTATATACAAGAAATCTTGTCAAACACCAGAACTGGACCCATGCATGGTCCAATATCTTACTAAATCGGGCAAAGACCCAAGAAAAGGGATTGACAGGTCATTAAAGTCCTGTCAAGATAAAATGCTGGACGTTATTGGTCCTCTGGCAAAGATATTTGGCAACAGAAATAGCCATTCCTAATAATACCCCAATTTATATTAATATTATAAGAGGCTGGATACAGAGGGCTATTTGTTTAATTGGAAATGCCAGTGCACCCATCTCTACAGAAATAATCTGATCAATTCTGATTAAAATAGATTCCAAATTACTGAGATGGCATCTTCAGAATCAGGCCTATGTGCAGATGGTTTAGTATTTGGGGATACTGTAATCATTAATCTGGGAAAATGTGTGACTTGCTTCACAACACTAGACAAAACCCAATATTGAATGAAGAAAATTTTCAATCCCAGATTTTTTGGCAAGGCTGGGAAAACTAGGGGTCGAATTCCCGGGCGATATACCAAAGTTCCTTCAGAGGTACAAATACATTTGATCAAGGGCCTTCCTCCTTCTATGGTAGAGGATATTATTCCTATGAACCATGAGTTCCCATGCCTTTCATCCCTTAAAGGAGCAGACCTTGGAGATCAAGACATGCGAGAGGATCTTCCAGATCTTGACTTTTCTCAGGTAAGTTTTCCTCCTCCTTACCCTTTTTTCCCAGGAAAAGTGGGTGTCAGATTCTCCCGCTTTGTCCTTCAGTGGTCAGATATACCATCAGATCCATGGGTTCTACAGACAATCAGGTGTTATCAAACAGAGGTTTATTCATCCCTACTCAGTACATGACTACTTCTACTTTCCAGTTCTCAAGGGAGGAAAGAATGTTAGTGGACAGAAAAGTCCAAGAACTAGCTCAAAAAGAAGCTATTATGGAGGTTCCTCTATACAATCTAGGGTACATCAGCAACCTCAGTCTAGTCAAGAAAAAGTTTCTGGTCTCAGACCAGTAATAAACCTAAGAGAATTAAACACTCATGTCCTTTAAAAGAATCCCTCTAACATCAGATTGGGTAGTGAAATTACATCTGAAAGATGCTTATCTGACAATTCCCATAGCTCAAAATTACCAGCCTTTTCTCCAGTTCATTTGGAACAAATGGAAATGGCAATTTGTCTACCATTCGGGCTATCTTCAGCACTTTGGTGCTTCACAAAACTCATGAAACCAATTGTTCTTACCTTAGGTTCAGAGGTGTCCATACGATAATATATCAGGACAACATATTAATTATGACCCAAAGCTTGAAAACTGTACAATTACACCTTCAATGCTCGATTCATTTACTAACCCATTTGGGGTTTATCATAATTCATGAGAAATCAGTCTCACTCTGACTCATTTAATGGAATTCCTACATTGAAAGTAGTTCCTTTGTTCCCTAAGGGGTATCATTTTATGTCTCTAGGAGAACAAAAATGGCCTCTAGAGGGATTCTGTATCCATCTTTTCCATATAACCCAAATCTTTGTATTGTTCGATATCTAAAGCCTTACGAGAAAGCAACATCTGATTTGAGGTTATCAAACCATTATCAGTTGCTGATCTCTTTTAGGAAACCTCAGTTCCTGGTCACTTCCACTACTTTGGTCTGCTGAATTTGTTGGATTATGCAATCATCGGGCATCGGAGTTTCTTACTTCAGTCATCGAGAGGAGCAATGGTTTCTCAAGCGCCGCTGGCAGGGAGCAGGTTAGAAGAAATTCTCAGAGCAGCTGATTGGTCTAGAGAATCCACATAAAAATGTTTTATTTTTAAGCCTATAGATCATGTTTCTTTCAAAGCTTTAAACTAGCATAATATGAAGCTTCCAGTCTTGTAATAAAATTTGTAGCTTTTTCTAACTTTGTGAAGGAAAGACAGTATTTTATTAAAGAAACAGAGATGAATATTATCCCTCTCTTTTCCCCACCCTATCATTATCGTTTTGTGTTTTTGTCTCTACGGTTTGATCGTTTCTTCACTTTGTTGAAGAGAACTTCTTCAACCAGTTTATTCTATTACCTCGAGGACAGTTTGCTATGAGAGTTCCATGTTTACCGTCCTGAAAGGTTTTTTTGTTTGATTTATTTTGATTTTTGGGACATCAAAGAAAGAGGAAGTTTACAAAGGATATACACAGTTTATATGGGATACTGGATCCTGATTGGTGGATAGGGCTACTAGCATAGTTATATCTAATCGTTTTTCTTTTAAAACAAACTTTATTTGTCTTTGCTTTTGAGGGAGAGTAAAGAGAGTTATAAGCTTAATATTCACCTCCGTGTCTTTAAAAAAATCCCGACTTTCCTTCACAAACTAGGAAAATCTACGAATTACATAGATACGTCTGGCTGCTGTATGATGGACGCCTACCTAGGTAAGTCCTTCTGTTACATACAGTAATTATATAGCTACACCTAACTGCTGTGTGATGAACTCCTACCTAGGTATGTGCTTCTGTTACACACAGTAATTATATAGATATACCTGACTGCTTGCTGTATGTTGGACTTCTACCTAGGTAAGTGCTTCTGTTACGCACAGTAATGATATATATACATATACCTGACTGCTGTATGATTGACTCCTACCTAGGTAAGTCCTTCTGTTACACACAGTAATAATATTATAGATAGACCTGACTGCTGTATGATGGACTGCTACCAAGGTAAGTGCTTCTGTTACACACAGTAATTATATAGATATACCTGACTTCTGTATGATGGACTCCTACCTAGGTAAGTGTTTCTGTTACACACAGTAGTTATATAGATACACTTGACTGTTGTATGATTGACTAATACCTAGGTAAGTCCTTCTGTTACACACAGTAATTATATACATATACCTGACTGCTGTATGATGGACTCCTACCTAGATAAGTGCTTCTGTTACACACAGCAAGGATATAGATGCACCTGACTTCTGTATGATGGACTCCTACCTAGGTAAGTGCTTCTGTTACACACAGTAATTATATAGATACACCTGACTGCTGTATGATGGACACCTACCTAGGTAAGTGCTTCTGCTACACACAATAATTATATAGACCCACCTGACTGCTGTATGATGGACTCCTACCTAGGTAAGTGCTTCTGTTACACACAGTAATTCTATGGCAAGCACAAAGGCTTCATATTATGCTTAATCTTTCCTACTGCAGCAAAGAAACTTTATTTGCAAATACAACAAATAAAACGTGTTAGTTATGACCTTCCCCTTTTTTAACCAATCACACAGTCCTTAATACTCCAAACTAAGGTGCAGTACCATCCTCTTCCTCTTTCGTTGCTGCTCCATCAGCTATGCACATGTTGCTATTCATGTGTTAGTTATATGTAAACATATTTGTGTGGTTTTGGTATTTGTTCTTTGTGTTGGGGGCTTATAGTGTGTTGTCTTAGTCTCTTGTTCGTTTGTCCTTTTTATACGTTCTAAGGTTATTTCAGATAAATTATTCTCTGGGATTGTTTCTGCAGCATGCTCGCGCTTGTTGGGTGGCTTAGGTGGCGCACAATCGCTTCTTTAGGTTGGCCCATGGATTTCAGGCTGTGGAGGCGGTGCGGGTGCTTTAAATTGTAAGCGAGCTAGGCCGTACTTGCGCAGTGCTTTTGTTGTTGCTTAAGCAGAGCATGCGCTGTTGCTTATATACTGCGTAGGCCGCGCATGTGCAGTGTAATCATGAACGTCTTAAGTGTTTGGATGCCTTCTTCTCTGTTTTGTGGATCATTGTAGGGCGAATCAGATGTCGGTGTGTGGGCTAGGGTGCCCGCAATCTATTACCTCATTTCTGATTCAGCTTTTTTCTTGCCTATATATCGTTTTTACCCATAGCGGGGCTGCTTTGCCCATAACTCTGATATTCTATTGGTCATTTAATAATGTGTAAATATGCAACCCTTTACTGAAAACTATCCAGGACGTACTTGAAAATGAGAGAAATCTCAATGTATTCTTCCTGGTAAAACATTTTTTAAATAAAAATACATAAGTAACAGCTACATTTACGTGCACAGGGTGCTTGCTGGGTATCAGTCCTAGCTAATGACTTTCTTGGCAATTGTCATATTTTATAAATATAGCTATATTTACAGTTCATTTGATTGGGGTCACATTTGTGGCCTGGCCATATATATATATATATATTTTTTTTTTTTTCCTCAGTTTTAACTGGTGTCACATTCTGAATTATTTGAATATCACAGTTACATATGGGGAAAATTTTGTCCGCAGGGTGACAGACATTACTTTATATCTTGTACCTCAATTGCCCAGTATAAGTCAGCTCTTTAAAGCATTTATAATGGCGCACTTTGGGGATAGTGACAGCCAAGATATGTCCCATATGCAGAGATACTAGACCGGATAAGTCTGGGGTGGCTTTCATGCCTCCATCAGCTCCTTTTCAAAAGTTTATGGAGCAGTCTGTCACTAAACCTCTGAATTTAGCTGTTACCTCATCTGTGCAGCAACGTTCTGAGACACTGAAGGAGTCCTTCACACTGGCATTGAAAAGCATGACCCCTCATATGGGCAGTACCATTTCTAAACTCTCAGGAACTTTGGATTCAACCATTTTAAATCTTCAGAGGCTTATTATTCGGCTGGTGATTCTCAGTCAGCTAAGGAGGAGTCTTTGGATAAGGGGGGAAAGTGCTCTCAAAAGCAGCAGCACCTTTCCAAAAGTGGGCCATATTTAGGTGCTGTAAAAAGAAAAGCTGCAAATAAATGTGATGACGCATCATGATTGACACTGCAGAATACAGGCAGTTTGGAACCGTGTGGCTTAGTTTCATGTAAGTAGCATAAGAAGTTGTTTTGAGGAAACATAAGTCAAAAAGGACAAAGCCCGATTCTTATTGCTTCTCTTTAAGTGAGGGGAGTGATGATAAGGAGTGGATTCCACCCTCAAGTGATGATGAGTCTGCCGATACGGCAGCAATGAAACTCACTTCTTCTAAAAGTCTGGAGACACAATTGGATACTGATCCTAACAAACTTATGGATGAACAATGTAGCCCCTTGTTTGACCCAGAAGGGATTAGACACCCAAGATCTGCAGAATGGTCACCTACTGGCTATGTGGCCAAATATATTGAGACTTGGGTAAGAAAACCGATGGGCAAGGGCACTAGAAGTAAATTGAGGGCAGAGTGTCCTAAGCATATGATTGATAATACGGTGTGCGAAACACCAGAACTGGATCCCAAGCTGATACATTTCCTGAGTAATTCTGATAGGTCGCTAAAATCATGCCAGGATAAGCTCCTTGATGTTTTAGTGCCTGTGACCAAAATATTTCAACTGACAGAAGATGCCTTAAGATAGGCTACAGTGGTTGATGTCCAAATCCTTAGGGGTTGGATCCAAAGAGCCTTACTGCAGGTAGGAGGGATGTTGGAAGATATCCTGAGAAAAGTGGACTGGTCTAGGGAATCTACATTTAGAGATTTGTATTTTAAACCTATTGAACATGTTTCTAGGAATATTGTCGATAAGCTTTTGACTAGCATAATATGAAGCTTCCGTGCTTGCCATAAAATTTGTGGATTTTCCTAACGATCGTGATGGAAAGTCAGAATTTTATTAAAAACACAGAGGCGAATATTATCCCTCTCATGTACTCATCCCTTTCACTTATTTTTTATCTTTTACAGGGTCAAATATCACTGATTTGGAATACTGCTTGGTTTACTCTACTTATATGAAGTTGACCTTGTTTATTTGTTATGGTCATCGTGGATTATTTGGATTTACCCGAAGACATGCAGTGGAAGGTTGAAGTTTATGTTCCAAGGAAGAGTTCGGTTGCATCATACAGAAAGAGGAAAAGGACTGTGTGATTGGTTGAAAATGTGGGGGTTCATAACTAACAAGTTTTATTTGTTGTATTTGTAAATAAAGTTTGTTTGCAGCTGAGAGAAGTCAGCAGGAAAGATTAAGCATAATATTTGCCTACATGTCTTTAATAAAATTCTGACTTTCCTTCACGATTGTTAGGAAAATCCATGAATTATATGGATACACCTGACTTCTGTATAATGGACTCCTACCTAGGTAAGTGATTCTGTTACACACAGTAATTATATAGATACACCTGACTGCTATGTGACGGACTCCTACCTAGGTAAGTGCTTCTGTTACACACAGTAATTATATAGATACACCTGACTGCTGTGTGATGGACTCCTACCTAGGTAAGTGCTTCTGTTACACACAGTAATTATATAGATACACCTGACTGCTGTATGATGGACTCCTACCTAGGTAAGTCCTTCTGTTACACACAGTAATTATACAGATACACCTGACTTCTGTGTGATGGACTCCTACCTAGGTAAGTGCTTCTGTTACACACAGTAATTATATAGATACACTTGACTGTTGTATGACGGAATCCTACCTAGGTAAGTGCTTCTGTTAAACACGGTAATTATATAGATATACCTGACTGCTGTATGATGGACTCCTACCTAGGTAAGTGCTTCTGTTACACACAGTAATTATACAGATACACCTAACTGCTGTATGATGGACTCCTACCTAGGTAGGTGCTTCTGTTACACACAGTAATTATATAGATACACCTGACTGCTGTATGATGGACTCCTACCTAGGTAGGTGCTTCTGTTACACACAGTAATTATACAGATACACCTAACTGCTGTATGATGGACTCCTACCTAGGTAGGTGCTTCTGTTACACACAGTAATTATACAGGTATACCTGACTGCTGTGTGATGGACTCCAACCTAGGTAAGTGCTTCTGTTACACACAGTAATTATACAGATACTCCTCACAGCTGTATTATGGACTCCTACCTAGGTATGTGCTTCTGTTACACACAGTAATTATACAGATACTCCTCACAGCTGTATGATGGACTCCTACCTAGGTAAGTACTTCTGTTACACACAGTAATTATATAGATACTCCTGACTGCTGTCTGATGGACTCCTACTTAGGTAAGTGCTTCTGTTACACACAGTAATTATATAGATACACCTGACTGCTATGTGATGGACTCCTACCTAGGTATGTGCTTCTGTGCAGATGGACTCCTACCTAGGTAAGTGCTTCTGTTACACACAGTAATTATACAGACACGCCTGACTGCTGTGTGATGGACTCCTACCTAGGTAAGTGCTTCTGTTACACACAGTAATTGTATAGATACGCCTGACTGCTGTGTGATGGACTCCTACCTAGGTAAGTGCTTCTGTTACACACAGTAATTATATAGATACTCCTGACTGCTGTATGATGGACTCCTACCTAGGTAAGTGCTTCTGTTACACACAGTAATTATATAGATACACCTGACTGCTGTATAATGTACTCCTACCTAGGTAAGTGCTTCTGTTACACACAGTAATTATATAGATACACCTGACTGCTGTGTGATGGACTCCTACCTAGGTATGTGCTTCTGTTACACACAGTAATTATATAGATACACCTGACTGCTGTGTGATGGACTCCTACCTAGGTATGTGCTTCTGTGCAGATGGACTCCTACCTAGGTAAGTGCTTCTGTTACACGCAGTAATTATACAGACACGCCTGACTGCTGTGTGACGGACTCCTACCTAGGTAAGTGCTCCTGTTACACGCAGTAATTATACAGACACGCCTGACTGCTGTGTGACGGACTCCCACCTAGGTAAGTGCTCCTGTTACACGCAGTAATTATACAGACACGCCTGACTGCTGTGTGACGGACTCCCACCTAGGTAAGTGCTCCTGTTACACGCAGTAATTATACAGACACGCCTGACTGCTGTGTGACGGACTCCCACCTAGGAAAGTGCTCCTGTTACACGCAGTAATTATACAGACACGCCTGACTGCTGTGTGATGTACTCCTACCTAGGTAAGTCCTTCTGTTACACACAGTAATTATATAGATACACCTGACTTCTGTGTGACGGACTCCCACCTAGGTAAGTGCTCCTGTTACACACAGTAATTATACAGATACACCTGACTGCTGTGTGATGGACTCCTACCTAGGTAAGTGCTTCTGTTACACACAGTAATTATACAGATACACCTGACTGCTGTGTGATGGACTCCTACCTAGGTAAGTGTTTCTGTTACACACAGTAATTATACAGATACACCTGACTGCTGTGTGATGGACTCCTACCTAGGTAAGTGCTTCTGTTACACACAGTAATTTTATTGCATTCCACGGAGACTTCATATTATGCTATAATCTTTCCCGCTACTCCAAATAGCAGCAGAGGAAACTGTTTATTCACACAGACAATCAAAAGAAAAAAGCTGTAGGGCATCTTCCTCCCTTTTAGGCACTCCCCCAAATCCTATAAAAGGTGATGTCTTCTGTGACTCCTCCTCTTTCTCTGCTGCTCCCAAACAGATGAGTATTGTTTCTTGTTGGAACTATGCCATGTGTGTATATATGATTGCCAATGTGTTGCTAGATGTTTTCTAGGGTTCCCAACCTACTGGGGTTTCATTGCTCCTATTGTGGTTATACACTGTTTAAAATTGTATCTTGACCCACTGTGTTGGTTTGCTCTGTGGTGCTTCAGGGCATACATACTTTTCTGTTTCCTTTCATACCTGTATTCATACTGCAGTTGGAGCCTGGCATGGTTTGTTACACTAGGGGTGGTTTTCTGGGTCCTCGGCGCCTTACGCCGTTTTTTCGCTCCACTTTTGTCCTCTCCCTGGTGATCTAGTGCTTCTCTCTACCTCTTACCGGCTCCCGGTTGCTTCTTCCGGGTTCGGCTGGTTCGTGGTGTTGCGCATGCGCATCGCGATCACGCATGCGCATTAGCGATTCTCGGGCACTTACGGGTTTCTCCTTGTTGCGATGCGCAGGCGCGAGGTGGCAGCCATCTTGGTACTCTCACCTCGCGTCTGGTATCTCGGCGGCGCGGCGTTTAAGCCCCTCTGAGTGGCTTTGTTCTTCCAAGCAGTACCAGCGCTTTCAGGGTTGGTTTGGGTCTCTCCCACGTGTCAGCCTCAGTTGGTTCTTAGAGTATCTGCCTTGCCAGCGTCTCTGCAGTTTGTGCAAACCAGGTTTGTGTACTGAGTTGTGTTAACTTTGCATTATACTTCCAAGTTGCCATCATGGCTTCCAGTGATGAGGACAGTTGCCTTAGTGCTCATTCCTCTATTCCTCACAATGCTCAGGCCGCATCTTTGGAATCAAAGGGGTCTGGTGTTTCTGGGGAGTCTTCCGCTTCCTTTAGTGCCTTAACTCCTCTCCCTGGTCATTTTAAAGAGCTGCTGGATACCATGATGAAGCAGATGTCCAACAATCTATTACAGTCCATGCTGGCTACCATGTCCGCTCAGGACACTACTGTGGCAAATTCTCTTGAGGTCCCAGCAGCAGCTGCGGCCTCACCAGTGGCTCTAGGGCCAGTGGCTATGACCCTTCCAAAGAAGGTGGATAAAGTTCAGACTGTTGGGAAATGTACCCATAAACTTAAACATCTACAGGATTGTGATGGGGAAATTGGGCTTAGTCCCGCGTCTGTCTCGGACGGCGCATATGATACGTGCGGCTCTGTCCCACGGAAATGACCCTCATCTCCTGAGGAGGTTGAAATTAGGAGAAAGTCAGCTAGGCGCACAAAGCCTGACTCTTATCGTGTTTCCTCTGATTCTGACTCTTCGGATGAAGAGTGGGTCCTTTCCTCTAGGACCAGTGATGTTTCAGAAGAGGACACTGTGGCCCCTGATGAGACTCGGACTGTGTCCCCTGTGGGTGACGGTAAACCTGTTTTGGACTCTCAGGGTGTCCCTTTATTCGATCCGGAGGCCATTCGCCATCCGCGGTCTTCTGAGTGGTCTCCTTTACCTCATGTAGCCAGCTATGTGGAACAATGGGCACGTAAGCCTTTGAGTCGTAAGTCACGCAATAAGCTGCGGGCGGAATGTCCCCGTCCTAGTATTCCTAATCGGGCTTGTGAGACTCCCGAGTTAGATCCCAAGATTGTCAAGTTTATTGGGAAGGGTGGCAAAGACCCCTGCAGAGGTATGGATAGATCCCTGAGGATTTGTGAGGATAAAGTCCTTGATGTGTTTGGGCCTCTTACCAGGATCTTTGAGCTTACCGAGACTTCCATTCAATCTGGAGAGCCGGTGGATGTGCAGGTGCTCCGGGGCTGGGTCCAGAGGACCATTTGTTTTCTGGGCAACGGTAATGCGGCCCTGGCGGCTGAGAGGCGTAAGGCTATCTTACTTAAGATCGATCCAAAATTAACGGACATGGCTGTCTCTGAGCCTGGCCCTTCCGCTCAGGGGCAACTTTTTGGGGATTCCTTTATTAAGGACCTCAGTCAGTTTGTGGCGTCTTTCACTGCGTTGGATAGGGCCCAGGCCTCGCTGAAGCGTGTGTTTCAACCCAAGGTTTTTGGACGGGCCGGACGTGGTAAGGGTCGCTCGTCCGGCCGTATGTATGCTGCTCAGCAGAGATACCAGACCCGGGCCCCTATGTTTCGGGGCCCGCAATATCAGCAGTTCCAGCAGTTCCAGACATCCAGGTCCGATGGCCCCTTCTTCCCGCCACGAGGCAGACCGTGGCGGTCTAGACCCGGCAGAGGGGGTTTTAAGCCCAGATCTTATGCAGGTGGGTCGGCTTCGGAGTTTATTTTCTTCTCCGGGGAAGGTGGGGGGCAGACTCTCCCATTTTTCCCATCGGTGGGCCTCGATAACATCAGATCAGTGGGTTCTACAGACGGTGTCCGGTTATCACATAGAGTTTTACGCCAGTCCTGTGCAAGAGGTTCGTCCCGTTCCTTTACGGTTCGCCTCTTCGGACGCCGTTCTGGTCGACCGCGAGGTCGCCAAGCTGTGGCGCAAGGCGGCAATTCGACCAGTTCCAACAGGTTCTACCGGGTTTCTGAGCAACATCTTCCTGGTACGGAAGAAAGACTCCGGGCTTCGTCCCGTCATCAACCTCCGCGCGTTGAAATGTTTTGTCCTCTATCGCCATTTCAAAATGGAGGGGATTCATTGCCTTCGGGATCTCCTGTTGCCATCGGATTGGATGGTAAAGATAGACCTGAAGGATGCTTACTTGACTGTTCCTATGGACCCACCTTCTCAGACTTTCCTTCGGTTTTTCTGGAACGGCCGGATCTGGCAATTTACTTGCCTTCCCTTTGGTCTTTCGTCTGCTCCTTGGTGTTTTACCAAATTGCTCAAGCCGGTGGTCCAATTTTTGCGAAGTCGAGGGATTCGTCTGATCATCTACCTGGACGACATGCTGATCATGTCCCAGGACAGGGAACGTCTTCGGTCCCATACGGAGTTAACCCTGGGGTTGTTAACGTCTCTGGGGTTTCTCATCAACTGGGACAAATCCGTCCTGGTTCCTTCACGGTCCATGGAGTTCCTGGGGTTCCTCATCGATTCGGTCAACGTTTCCCTCAGCCTGCCAGCGGGGAAGGTGCGGTCTATCCGCAGAGAGATCAGGGTGGTTCTGAAGAAGGGTCGTTTTTCTTTGCGAACTCTGGCACGGATTGTGGGGCTGTTGGCGGCCTCTATTCAAGCAATTTTTCCAGGCCCCCTACACTATCGGGCTCTTCAGAGACTGAAAGCAAGACACCTTCAGCGTGGCCTCGGTTATTCCGATGTCATAGATCTGTCGTCCGACGCCCGCGAAGAGCTGGTTTGGTGGCTCAAGCATTTAGATGCCTGGAATGGCAGGGCTATCTTTGGTGTCGTGCCAGATATCGTGATAGAATCCGACGCCAGTCTCGTCGGTTGGGGCGCTTGTCGCGGTTTGGCGTCGACCGGCGGAAGGTGGTCTTTGGAAGAAAGGGATCTACACATAAATTGCTTGGAACTTTTGGCCGGATCCTTCGCTCTCAAGAGTCTGGCGGGGGATCGGGTCAATTGTTGTGTCCTTCTTCGGATGGACAACGTGTCCGCAGTGCGCTATATCAATCGCCTGGGGGGCACGAAATCGAAGCCTTTGGCGGAACTTGCCCGCGATTTTTGGCATTTCTGTCTGGATCGCAACATCATGGTCCAGGCCGAATATCTACCGGGTCTGTCCAATGCGGTGGCCGATTGGAATTCCCGGTTCCTTTCGGACCGCAGCGACTGGATGCTGCATGGCCAGGTATTTTCTGTCCTGGAGGATTTGTGGGGTCCTCTTCACGTGGATCTTTTTGCTTCTCGTTTGAACCGTCGGTTGCCCCGGTTTTTCAGTTGGCGTCCGGATCCGGAGGCGTTGTCTGTGGACGCTTTCCTTCAACCCTGGTTTCCGGATCGCAACTACGCGTTTCCTCCTTTTGCACTGATTGCCCGGACGGTTTTGTCAGTCCGGCGTCAGGGGGCGACGGTGGTTTTGATCACCCCTTTTTGGCCATCCCAGCCTTGGTTTCCCCAGCTGCTGGAGCTGTCGGTGGACATCCCTCGTCTTCTGCCGTTGTTCCCTCATATTCTGGTGGACCCGTTGGGATTGCCTCACGATTTGGTCCTGGACGGGTCACTTCCTTTGATGGCTTGGCTGATTTCGGGGGACGTGAGTCTTCCCAGTCTCTTTCGCAGTCAGCTCGGTTCCTTCTGGCGGAATCATGGGCACCGGGTACCAGAGCCATGTACCAGTCGGCTTGGACAGCTTGGCATCGCTGGTGCATGGCACGGGATTTGGATCCCGTTTCAGCGGCTCCAGTGGCAGTAGTTAATTTTCTGTCTTCCTTGTTTGATCAGGGTAGGGCATATCGGACCATCAACACGTACCGGTCGGCCATCTCGGCTGGTCACATGCCGGTTGATGGAGCACCGGTGGGTCAGTGCCCTGTGGTCTGTCGGCTTTTACGGGGCATTCGGTTTTCAAGACCTCCTCAGTCCCGTTACCGGTCCTTGTGGGATGTTAATCTAGTTTTGGATTTCTTGGAGGCTTGGCCTTCCAATGAGGATCTCTCCTTGAAACAGCTCTCAGCTAAGCTAACTATGTTGTTGTGCCTTATTTCGTTTCGGCGGGTGGCTGATGTCCATGCTTTGGATCTCCACAGGCGGTCTTTTGTACCTGAGGGGGTCCGTTTTGTAATATGTCGACGAACTAAGACTAATTCGCGTTCGGTCCTCTATCCCGCTTTTCCGCTTAGGCCTCAGCTTTGTGTGGTTCGCTGTTTACAGGAGTATGAGCTTCGGACAGTTAACTTGCGGTGCTCGAACTGGCCGCAGTTGTTGATCTCTATCCGCAAACCTCATTTTCCCGTGTCCACGGCCTCCTTGGCCCGTTGGGTACGTTGGGTTATGCGCTTGGCGGGCATTGATGTCACGCTGTTTGGAGCTCATTCCTCCAGGGGCGCCATGGCGTCCGGGGCCTTTCAAGCGGGGGGGCGCTTGGAGGATATTTTGAGAGCTGCTGATTGGTCTCGGGAATCTACATTTAGGGAGTTCTATTTTAAACCTGTGTCTCATGTATCTAATAATGTTGTTATGCAGCTTTAAACTAGCATAATATGAAGTCTCCGTGGAATGCAATAAAATTAGTGGATTTTCCTAACAATGTGTGACGGAAAGTCGGAATTTTATTATAGACACGGAGACGAATATTATCCCTCCCTGGGATCCCTCCCTGTTCATTGTTTTCTTCTGTTCTGTTTCAGGGTGATTTGCTGCGAGGCCGTGTATCATTCACTTTATGGCGGAATAAGGTGGACGCTGTCCTGAGTTTGTTGGTTCCGGTTTGGAGTTTGGTTTAGTTTCCCCGGCGGAGTTGTTCCGGTTCTGTTTGGTCGCTGGTTGTTCGAAAGAGGAGGAGTCACAGAAGACATCACCTTTTATAGGATTTGGGGGAGTGCCTAAAAGGGAGGAAGATGCCCTACAGCTTTTTTCTTTTGATTGTCTGTGTGAATAAACAGTTTCCTCTGCTGCTATTTGGAGTAGCGGGAAAGATTATAGCATAATATGAAGTCTCCGTGTCTTTAATAAAATTCCGACTTTCCGTCACACATTGTTAGGAAAATCCACGAATTATATAGATACACCTGACTGCTGTATGATGGATTCCTACCTAGGTAAGTACTTCTGTTAGACACAGTAATTATATAGATACACCTGACTGCTGTGTGACGGACTCCCACCTAGGTAAGTGCTCCTGTTACACACAGTAATTATATAGATACACCTGACTGCTGTATGACTGCTGTACGATGGACTCCTACCTAGGTAAGTGCTTCTGTTACACACAGTAATTATATAGATACACCTGAGTGCTGTATGATGGACTCCTACCTAGGTAAGTACTTCTGTTACACACAGTAATTATATAGATACGCCTGACTGCTGTATGATGGACTCCTACCTAGGTAAGTGCTCCTGTTACACACAGTAATTATATAGATACACCTGACTGCTGTATGACTGCTGTACGATGGACTCCTACCTAGGTAAGTGCTTCTGTTACACACAGTAATTATATACATACACCTGACTGCTGTGTGATGGACTCCTACCTAGGTAAGTGCTCCTGTTACACGCAGTAATTATACAGACACGCCTGACTGCTGTGTGATGGACTCCTACCTAGGTAAGTCCTTCTGTTACACACAGTAATTATATAGATATACCTGACTGCTGTATGACTACTGTACGATGGACTCCTACCTAGGTAAGTGCTCCTGTTACACACAGTAATTATATAGATACACCTGACTGCTGTATGACTGCTGTACGATGGACTCCTACCTAGGTAAGTGCTTCTGTTACACACAGTAATTATATAGATACGCCTGACTGCTGTGTGATGGACTCCTACCTAGGTAAGCGCTTCTGTTACACACAGTAATTATATAGATACACCTGACTGCTGTGTGACTGACCCCTACCTAGGTAAGTGCTTCTGTTACACACAGTAATTATATAGATACACCTGACTGCTGTGTGACTGACCCCTACCTAGGTAAGTACTTCTATTACACACAGTAATTATATAGATACACCTGACTGCTGTATGATGGACTCCTACCTAGGTAAGTGCTTCTGTTACACACAGTAATTATATAGATACATCTGACTGCTGTGTGATGGACTCCTACCTAGGTAAGTGCTTCTATTACACACAGTAATTATATAGATACACCTGACTGCTGTGTGATGGACTCCTACCTAGGTAAGTGCTTCTGTTACACACAGTAATTATACAGATACACCTGACTGCTGTGTGATGGACTCCTACCTAGGTAAGTGCTTCTATTACACACAGTAATTATATAGATACACCTGACTGCTGTGTGATGGACTCCTACCTAGGTAAGTGCTTCTGTTACACACAGTAATTATACAGATACACCTGACTGCTGTGTGATGGACTCCTACCTAGGTAAGTGCTTCTGTTACACACACAGTAATTATATAGATACACCTGACTGCTGTATGATGGACTCCTACCTAGGTAAGTACTACTGTTACACACAGTAATTATATAGATACACATGACTGCTGTATGATGGACTCCTACCTAGGTAAGTGTTTCTGTTACACACACAGTAATTATATAGATACACCTGACTGCTGTGTGATGGACTCCTACCTAGGTAAGTGCTTCTGTTACACACAGTAATTATATAGATACACATGACTGCTGTATGATGGACTCCTACCTAGGTAAGTGTTTCTGTTACACACACAGTAATTATATAGATACACATGACTGCTGTATGATGGACTCCTACCTAGGTAAGTACTTCTGTTACACACAGTAATTATATAGATACACCTGACTGCTGTGTGATGGACTCCCACCTAGGTAAGTACTTCTGTTACACACAGTAATTATATAGATACACATGACTGCTGTATGATGGACTCCTACCTAGGTAAGTACTTCTGTTACACACAGTAATTATATAGATACACATGACTGCTGTATGATGGACTCCTACCTAGGTAAGTGCTTCTGTTACACACAGTAATTATATAGATATATACCTGACTGCTGTATGATGGACTCCTACCTAGGTAAGTGCTTCTGTTACACACAGTAATTATATAGATACACCTGACTGCTGTGTGACGGACTCCCACCTAGGTAAGTGCTCCTGTTACACGCAGTAATTATACAGATACACCTGACTGCTGTATGATGGACACGTACCTAGGTAAGTGCTCCTGTTACACGCAGTAATTATATAGATACACCTGACTGCTGTATGATGGACTTCTACCTAGGTAAGTGCTTCTGTTACACACAGTAATTATATAGATACACCTGACTGCTGTATGATGGACTCCTACCTAGGTAAGTACTTCTGTTACACACAGTAATTATATAGATACACCTGACTGCTGTGTGACTGACCCCTACCTAGGTAAGTGCTTCTGTTACACACAGTAATTATATAGATACACCTGACTGCTGTGTGACTGACCCCTACCTAGGTAAGTGCTTCTGTTACACACAGTAATTATATAGATACACCTGACTGCTGTGTGACTGACCCCTACCTAGGTAAGTACTTCTATTACACACAGTAATTATATAGATACACCTGACTGCTGTATGATGGACTCCTACCTAGGTAAGTGCTTCTGTTACACACAGTAATTATATAGATACCCCTGACTTCTGTGTGATGGACTCCTACCTAGGTAAGCGCTTCTGTTACACACAGTAATTATATAGATACACCTGACTGCTGTATGATGGACTCCTACCTAGGTAAGTGCTTCTGTTACACACAGTAATTATATAGATACACCTGACTGCTGTATGATGGACTCCTACCTAGGTAAGTGCTTCTGTTACACACAGTAATTATATAGCTACACCTGACTTCTGTATGATGGACTCCTACCTAGGTAAGTACTTCTGTTACACACAGTAATTATATAGATACACCTGACTGCTGTGTGATGGACTCCTACCTAGGTAAGTACTTCTGTTACACACAGTAATTATATAGATACACCTGACTGCTGTGTGACGGACTCCCACCTAGGTAAGTGCTCCTGTTACACGCAGTAATTTTATGTCAGACCGGAGGCTTCGTATTATGCTTAACTCTCTCCACTGCAACCTACAGCAGCAAAGACTTTATTGAGATAACAAATAAAACATGTAAAAACTTGATAGCAATCACCCAATACTGCTCCACCAATCCCATATAGTCCACTCCTATAAATAGTGATGCAGCCACAGACTCCTCCTCTTTCTTTGCTGCTTCCTACCAGCTAAGTACTCTATGTGTTGTCTGCAAAGTGTTAAGCTTTTATATTAGTCTGTGAATGTTATTGTCATTTTGTTTCCTGTCCCTGTGTGGTGTTCTTGTTTAGACTGTGCATGTGGCAGTTTGGGGAACTGTGTTCCCTCTAGGGGTCAGGAAGGGTTTTTCCTGGCGCTTAGCTCCAGAGGCCCAAGGTTAGTAGGTTTCCCCTGATTTTTGGCTCCTGGAGCTTTGCGTGCGGTCATTGCACTTCCTGTGCAGTACTGAGATTTCGAAGACGCGGGCGCTTGTTGTGAGTGCTTGCTCGGCCGTTGCGATCAATCTCTGAGACGGGAGGATCGGAACGGCTCAGGCCTTTGGTTTCCCGCATGCGCAATATTGCTGTGTCTTTTGGCGCGGTCGTTTTTTCTTACTGCGTAGGCCGCGCAGGCGCAGTGGTGGTGGTAGCCGTCATTGGGGGCTGGCTTGGAACCTATTGCGCAGGCGCGGCGCGCTAACGATTGGGTCTTCCCAGTTCTGTGCTGTCATCGGATCAACGTTGTCATCGGATCAACGTTGTCAGGTCCGTTTTTGTTTAGTTTCTTACTAGCCTGTTCTGGTTTCAGTTTAGAGCATTAGTGCTATTTGGCCGGCAGCGTTCTTATTGTTAAGGGAACGTTTACTTTAAGTCCTTATTATTGGGCTGCAGTTTGTTGCACCTAAAGTTAATATGTCTCAGTCAGCTGAAGATAGTGATGCTCCTCAGATGTTAGCCATCGGGTCTGATGGGGGAGATAGTGATGTGGATATGACACATGAGAATGACCCAGGGTTAAGTGCCCAGTCCTTAAAGTTTTCTAAGATCATGGAGTCTTCAGTCTCTAAGACTATGAGCAGGGTATTGAGCTCAGCCATGCAAAAATTCTCTGAGTCTTTTTTGGATTCCATTAATATGGCTATGCAACATACGACCCCTGGTATGGGGATTAATACCACTAATAAGACCCCTAGTCGGGGAAATGTGATTCTTGATCCTATGGGGACTGTGGAATCAGGTTTGGCTGAAGGGGCTCAATCAGCCTGTGAGGATCTTAGTTTAAAGAAAGGTGGCAAGTGTTCTCACAAGCGACGCCACCTTGATATGGATTTGCCCGGCTCAGTGGAGCAGTTGCATAGCCAGAATGGGCAGGGTATGAAATTACCTCTTGTGACTTTGCCTGATAAGGGCAATATTGATCGGTGTGCTACAGTCACACTTCTGAGACCCTCTTCTCAAGGGGAAAAATTGAGACATAAACGCTCTAAGCGTGTTAAACCCAATTCATACTGTTCCTCGTCTGACGAGGAGGATAGCGAAGATGAGGATTGGGTTCAACCTTCTGAAGACGAGGAGTCTGGTACTGCGGACTCTAGTGAGACGCCAGATAAGGGTAATACGAGTCTGGCTTCAGTTAAGGATCCTAATAAGATTATGGATGTGCAGGGGAATCCGTTATTTGATCCGGATGACATAAAACATCCGAGGTCCTCTGAGTGGTCCCCAATAGATTATGTGGGAAAATATCTTGAGATGTGGATCAGGAAGGCCCTGTCTAAAGGTGCCAGAAATAAGCTGCGGGCGGAATGCCCTAGACCCACGGTGGCAAATCAGGTTTGTGAAACGCCAGAATTAGACCAGAAGTTAATTCAATTCCTGAGTAAGTCTGGCAGGGACCCTAGGAAGGGGATTGACAAATCTTTGAGAGCCTGTCAGGATAAATTGCTGGATGTCCTGGGTCCAGTCACCAAGATTTTTGAGCTGGCTGAGAATGCTTTACACAATGACTCCCGTATTGATGTACATGTCCTTAGAGGATGGGCACAAAGGACCATCTGTCTTTTGGGGAATGCCAATACGGCATTAACATCAGAGAGACGTAGGGCCATACTGTTAAAACTGGATCCAAAGTTGGCAGAAATGGCCGCATCAGAACCAGGCCCTTCAGCACAGGGTAAATTATTTGGAGACTCTTTCATTAAGGATCTAGGGAAGTTTGTAACTTCGTTTACAGCTTTGGAAAAAGCTCAGTCCTCCATGAAGAAGGTATTCCAGAATCGTGTTTTTGGCAGGGCCGGGAGAAGTAGGGGGCGCTCTTCCGGCCGCTCAGGTAAATCAGGGAGTCAGTTTTATAGGGGCCCCCCTGTTCCCATGTTTCGGGGACAATCATACCAGGAGAATCGGAATCCAGGACCTTTCTTCCCACAGAGAGGGAGACCGTGGAGGGCTAGAGGCCAAAGAGGTCATTTCAAATCACGTGGATATGCAGGTAAGAGTATCTCGGAGAACTGTTTTTTCTCAGGGGAAAGTGGGAGGCAGACTCTCCCGTTTTTTCCATCAGTGGTCTCAAATTACAACGGACCAGTGGGTTTTACAAACAGTGCAGGGGTACAAGATAGAATTTTACGATTCTCCCGATCAGTCAGGGATTCCAATTCCTTTCAAGTTCTCAAAGGAGGACGAAAAATTGGTAGATTTAGAAGTAAAAGAGTTGGTTCAAAAAAGAGCCATTGTGCAAGTGCCAGTAGATTCTCCAGGGTTTATAAGCAACATCTTCCTAGTTCGGAAGAAAGGGTCCGGCCTTCGACCGGTCATAAATTTAAGGAACCTGAACGGTTTTGTGTTGTATCGCCACTTCAAGATGGAGGGGATACATTATCTTCGGGATCTGTTGCTGCCGTCAGATTGGATGGCCAAGATAGATTTAAAGGATGCCTATCTTACGGTCCCTATGTCAAATCAGTCGCAGAGGTACCTACAGTTTCTGTGGAAGGGACTCAAATGGCAGTTTATTTGTCTGCCCTTTGGACTTTCCTCAGCTCCATGGTGCTTCACGAAACTTATGAAACCCATCGTAGAAGTTTTACGGAGCAGGGGAGTAAGAATGATTATTTACCTGGACGACATGATGATCATGTCTCAGAACCGGGAGACACTTCAGATGCACACAGATTGGGCTATCCATCTCTTGATGGATCTCGGATTTCTCATAAATTGGGAGAAATCGGAGTTAAAGCCAACCAGGAGGATAGAATTTCTAGGATTTTTGGTGGATTCAGAAAGCGAGTCTCTCAGTCTCCCGAGGGCGAAAGTAAAATTAATCCGAAAAGAGATAAGAGCGGTTTTAGGGAAGAATCAGATATCTTTGCGAATGTTAGCTCGCTTAATAGGTCTGTTGTCGGCCTCAATTCAGGCGATCTTCCCAGCCCCATTACATTACAGGGCACTACAAAGATTAAAAGCCTTGCATCTTCGAAGGGGTCTAAGGTACACAGACCTGGTGTCGCTTTCGCCGGATGCAAGGGAGGAATTGGGTTGGTGGTTAAAACACCTTGACGCGTGGAACGGCAAGGCTATCTTCGGGGTAGCTCCAGATATTATCATAGAATCCGACGCCAGTCTCTTAGGCTGGGGGGCAAGAGAAGGAAACGTGTCTACGGGAGGAAAATGGTCTCAGAGGGAGATGGATTTACACATAAATTGCCTGGAGTTGTTAGCGGGGTCCTTTGCTCTAAAGAGCTTAGCGAAAGACAGGGTGAATTGTTGTGTCCTCCTAAAGATGGACAACATTTCGGCTGTACGGTACATCAATCGCCTGGGGGGCACCAAATCCAAACAGTTAGCGGATTTGGCGAAGGAGTTTTGGCATTTTTGCCTCGATCGGAATATCCTGCTTCAGGCGGAATATCTCCCAGGCTTATCCAACGCTGTAGCAGATTGGAATTCACGTTACCTTTCGGACCGCAGCGATTGGATGTTAAACAGGGATGTTTTTTTCTCACATTTTGGACCTTTGGGGTCCGTTGGAGGTGGATCTTTTTGCTTCCCGACTGAATCGTCAATTGGGGAGGTTTTACAGTTGGAGACCGGATCCAGAGGCATTAGCAATGGATGCGTTTCTTCAGTCATGGCGGCAAGGGAGGAGTTATGCATTTCCTCCATTCGCTCTGATTCCACGGACCATTTTGCAGGTCAGGAGACAGTTGGCGACAGTAGTTCTGATCACACCACTATGGCCAACACAACCTTGGTTTCCAGCATTACTGGAGTTGTCGGTGGATTACCCTTGTGTACTCCAGACTTTTCCCCTGATCCTGACCGATCCCGGCGGTCTTCCGCACGAGTTGGTTATGGATGGGAATCTTCAGTTGGTGGCGTGGTTGGTGTCAGGAGAGGTTCAACTTTCCCTTCATTTTCAGAATCAGCTCAGACGCTTTTGGAGGAATCATGGGCACCAGGTACCAGGGCCATGTATAAATCTGCATGGTCATTGTGGAATAGTTGGTGCTTGGAACGGGATTTGGATCCCGTATCGGCTGATCCAGTAGTGGTGGTGAACTTCCTTTCTTATCTTTTTGATTTGGGTAAGGCATATAGGACTATCAATATGTACCGGTCGGCAATTTCGGCTGGTCATATTTATGTTGATGGTAGACCGGTGGGTCAGAGTAATCTGGTGTGCAGATTATTGAGGGGCATTAGATTTTCTAGACCTCCTACTTCTCGGTATGCTTCCACGTGGAATGTGAATGAAGTCTTATATTTTTTGGAGCAGTGGCCCTGTAACAGCGAGTTATCCTTAAAGCAGTTATCAGCAAAATTGACCATGTTGTTATGCTTGGTCTCCTTTAAAAGGGTGTCAGATGTTAGAGCTTTGGATCTCAAATTTCGGTCTTTCACTCCTTCGGGGGTACAGTTTGCTGTTCATAGGAGGACAAAAACGTGTGTTCGGACTATCGCATATCCGGCTTTTCCTTCCCAACCACAATTGTGTGTGGTGTCTTGTTTGAAAACTTATGAGGCAAGGACTTTGTCTCTAAGATGTTCTAGAGACAATCAATTATTGATTTCATTTCGGAAGCCCCATCTTCCGGTGTCGGCGGCAACTTTGGCAAGATGGGTTAGGTGGATCATGCAGTTGGCCGGCATTGATATTAGTTTGTTTGGAGCGCACTCTTCTAGGGGAGCTATGGCTTCTATGGTTATGCAGGCGGGGGGCAGGTTGGAAGATATTTTAAGGGCAGCAGATTGGTCGAGAGAATCAACTTTCAGAGATTTCTATTGTAAACCTATTAGTCATGTAACATCGCATGTGGTTGATCAGCTTTGAACTAGCATAATACGAAGCCCCCGGTCTGACATAAAATTCGGGGATTTTCCTAACGTTAGTGATGGAAAGTCAGAATTTTATTAAAGACACGGAGGCGAGTATTATCCCTCCCATGTTCCCACCCTATTACATGTTTTCTGTTTTGCAGGATAATCGCTTGGGGAAATTGAGTCGTTCGTATGGCGGATGATGGAGTCGTGGTGAAAGCCTTGTTCCGGTTTCAGAAGATATTCCAGTCGTTATGGAAGTTTTGTGAAGAGTTTTCAGTTATGGGAAGCTGTTAAGATGTTCCAGTTATCAGTGTGTCAGAGGCAGCGGCAGAAAGAGGAGGAGTCTGTGGCTGCATCACTATTTATAGGAGTGGACTATATGGGATTGGTGGAGCAGTATTGGGTGATTGCTATCAAGTTTTTACATGTTTTATTTGTTATCTCAATAAAGTCTTTGCTGCTGTAGGTTGCAGTGGAGAGAGTTTAGCATAATACTCGCCTCCGTGTCTTTAATAAAATTCTGACTTTCCATCACTAACGTTAGGAAAATCCCCGAATTATACAGATACACCTGACAGCTGTATGATGGACACGTACCTAGGTAGGTATTTATAAGAAACTTAATAAGAAGCAGTGTTGTTAGTGCGCAGAGAGACGTTAATGGTTGGCATCAGGTAAATACATTGCAGGGCTTGTGGCCTGGAGTTTTGTGATAATGTGAGTTTTTATATCATGTGTTGGTCACTTTGATAATAATCTTTCATTTAATCATTTTTCCCTCCTCTCTCTCTCTCTGGTATTTACTGAATCTTCCCACTTTGAACGCCCCCACCCCCACACACAGCAGTGATGGAACAATCTGTTCAATGACATTTCCCAGCCAAGGACACCTCCAGATAAGGATCTTCCATGATGAGAGGGGAGATGATTTATGTGCCGTCCCCTGACCCCCAGTCCAGACCCTCACCCCCTTCTTCCACCAGTGAATTATCCTCGTCTGGGTGCCCGGAATGACCCAGCTCAGAATAAACATGTAATAAAGGGCAGAAATGGGAAAAAAAAAGTCTACTACAGACATGGCTTTACTTAATGCCATTCTCCCTTCACCAATTTCACTATTAACCGTTTCTGTGCTAGAGGCATCTACATTGCATTACAAGTCTTTTCGTTGCCATAGAGATATCCCAAGGATCTATGTGGTTAAAGACCCAGTGCACTTTTCCTTAAAAACTAGAATGTGTTAATTACAATGTGAGTAATAAGTTCCCAGCCAATCTGTCAACAGAGGGGTTAACCCTTTCAATAACAGAGGAGTACACAATGCACTGAAAAACAATTCCTTCTGTACCCATTTGGCACTCAACTGATTAATGATGGGCCCATGTAGACTCGTGAGGGTTGAGTTTTTTTTGTTCGTTAACCCCTTCACTACCAGACAGATTATAAAATCTAACAAATCAAACCAATATCGTGCCTGCAGGCCCCATACTAGTACTCCGGTCAAGGCCCATTCCTCTGTCACAGGTTAATAGGGCTGGTAGCCCTCATATCAATGGAAAAAAGCCTGGAAGAATGACCCCGCACTGTGTGTATATTATAATATCCTGATATAAAGAGACGTGAGGAGATCAGGGTGGGACCCCGCACTGTGTGTATATTATAATATCCTGATATAAAGAGACGTGAGGAGATCAGGGTGGGACCCCGCACTGTGTGTATATTATAATATCCTGATATAAAGAGACGTGAGGAGATCAGGGTGGGACTCCGCACTGTGTGTATATTATAATATCCTGATATAAAGAGACGTGAGGAGATCAGGGTGGGACCCCGCACTGTGTGTATATTATAATATCCTGATATAAAGAGACGTGAGGAGATCAGGGTAGGACCCCGCACTGTGTGTATATTATAATATCCTGATATAAAGAGACGTGAGGAGATCACGGTGGGACCCCGCACTGTGTGTATATTATAATATCCTGATATAAAGAGACGTGAGGAGATCAGGGTGGGACCCCGCACTGTGTGTATATTATAATATCCTGATATAAAGAGACGTGAGGAGATCAGGGTGGGACCCCGCACTGTGTGTATATTATAATATCCTGATATAAAGAGACGTGAGGAGATCAGGGTGGGACCCCGCACTGTGTGTATATTATAATGTCCTGATATAAAGAGACGTGAGGAGATCAGGGTGGGAGCCCACACTGTGTGTATATAATAATGTCCTGATATAAAGAGACGTGAGGAGATCAGGGTGGGACCCCGCACTGTGTGTATATTATAATATCCAGATATAAAGACGTGAGGAGCTCACGGTGGGACCCCGCAATGTGTGTATATTATAACATCCTGATATAAAGAGACGTGAGGCGATCAGGGTGGGACCCCGCACTGTGTGTATATTATAATATCCTGATATAAAGACATGAGGAGATCAGGGTGGGACCCCGCACTGTGTGTATATTATAACGTCCTGCTATAAAGAGACGTGAGGAGATCAGGGTGGGACCCCGCACTGTGTGTATATTATAATATCCTGATATAAAGAGACGTGAGGAGATCAGGGTGGGACCCCGCACTGTGTGTATATTATAATATCCTGATGTAAAGAGACGTGAGGAGATCAGGGTGGGACCCCGCACTGTGTGTATATTATAATATCCTGATATAAAGACGTGAGGAGATCAGGGTGGGACCCCGCACTGTGTGTATATTATAATATCCTGATATAAAGAGACGTGAGGAGATCAGGGTGGGACCCCGCACTGTGTGTATATTATAACGTCCTGATATAAAGACGTGAGGAGATCAGGGTGGGACCCCGCACTGTGTGTATATTATAATATCCTGATATAAAGACGTGAGGAGATCAGGGTGGGACCCCGCACTGTGTGTATATTATAATATCCTGATATAAAGAGACGTGAGGAGATGAGGGCGCGACCCCGCACTGTGTGTATATTATAACGTCCTGATATAAAGAGACGTGAGGAGATCAGGGTGGGACCCCGCACTGTGTGTATATTATAATGTCCTGATATAAAGACGTGAGGAGATCAGGGTGGGACCCCGCACTGTGTGTATATTATAATATCCTGATATAAAGAGACGTGAGGAGATCAGGGTGGGACCCCGCACTGTGTGTATATTATAATATCCTGATATAAAGAGACGTGAGGAGATCAGGGTGGGACCCCGCACTGTGTGTATATTATAATATCCTGATATAAAGAGACGTGAGGAGATTGCGGTGGGACCCCGCACTGTGTGTATATTATAATATCCTGATATAAAGAGACGTGAGGAGATCAGGGTGGGACCCCGCACTGTGTGTATATTATAATATCCTGATATAAAGAGACGTGAGGAGATCAGGGTGGGACCCCGCACTGTGTGTATATTATAATATCCTGATATAAAGAGACGTGAGGAGATCAGGGTGGGACCCCGCACTGTGTGTATATTATAATATCCTGATGTAAAGAGACGTGAGGAGATCAGGGTGGGACGCCGCACTGTGTGTATATTATAATATCCCTGATATAAAGAGACGTGAGGAGATCAGGGTGGGACCCCGCACTGTGTGTATATTATAATGTCCTGATATAAAGACGTGAGGAGATGACGGTGGGACCCCGCACTGTGTGTATATTATAATATCCTGATATAAAGACATGAGGAGATCAGGGTGGGACCCCGCACTGTGTGTATATTATAATATCCTGATATAAAGAGACGTGAGGAGATCAGGGTGGGACCCCGCACTGTGTGTATATTATAATATCCTGATATAAAGACGTGAGGAGATCAGGGCGGGACCCCGCACTGTGTGTATATTATAATATCCTGATATAAAGAGACGTGAGGAGATCAGGGTGGGACCCCGCACTGTGTGTATATTATAATATCCTGATATAAAGAGACGTGAGGAGATCAGGGTGGGACCCCGCACTGTGTGTATATTATAATATCCTGATATAAAGAGACGTGAGGAGATCAGGGTGGGACCCCGCACTGTGTGTATATTATAATATCCTGATATAAAAACGTGAGGAGATCAGGGTGGGACCCCGCACTGTGTGTATATTATAATATCCAGATATAAAGACGTGAGGAGCTCACGGTGGGACCCCGCAATGTGTGTATATTATAACATCCTGATATAAAGAGACGTGAGGCGATCAGGGTGGGACCCCGCACTGTGTGTATATTATAACGTCCTGATATAAAGAGACGTGAGGAGATCAGGGTGGGACCCCGCACTGTGTGTATATTATAATATCCTGATATAAAGACATGAGGAGATCAGGGTGGGACCCCGCACTGTGTGTATATTATAATATCCTGATATAAAGAGACGTGAGGAGATCAGGGTGGGACCCCGCACTGTGTGTATATTATAATATCCTGATATAAAGAGACGTGAGGAGATCAGGGTGGGACCCCGCACTGTGTGTATATTATAATATCCTGATATAAAGAGACGTGAGGAGATCAGGGTGGGACCCCGCACTGTGTGTATATTATAACATCCTGATATAAAGACGTGAGGAGATCAGGGTGGGACCCCGCACTGTGTGTATATTATAAGATCCTGATATAAAGACGTGAGGAGATCAGGGTGGGACCCCGCACTGTTTGTATATTATAACATCCTGATATAAAGAGACGTGAGGAGATCAGGGTGGGACTCCGCACTGTGTGTATATTATAATATCCTGATATAAAGAGACGTGAGGAGATCAGGGTGGGACCCTGCACTGTGTGTATATTATAATGTCCTGATATAAAGAGACGTGAGGAGATCAGGGTGGGACCCCGCACTGTGTGTATATTATAATATCCAGATATAAAGACGTGAGGAGCTCACGGTGGGACCCCGCAATGTGTGTATATTATAACATCCTGATATAAAGAGACGTGAGGCGATCAGGGTGGGACCCCGCACTGTGTGTATATTATAACGTCCTGATATAAAGAGACGTGAGGAGATCAGGGTGGGACCCCGCACTGTGTGTATATTATAACGTCCTGATATAAAGAGACGTGAGGAGATCAGGGTGGGACCCCGCACTGTGTGTATATTATAATATCCTGATATAAAGACATGAGGAGATCAGGGTGGGACCCCGCACTGTGTGTATATTATAATATCCTGATATAAAGAGACGTGAGGAGATCAGGGTGGGACCCCGCACTGTGTGTATATTATAATATCCTGATATAAAGAGACGTGAGGAGATCAGGGTGGGACCCCGCACTGTGTGTATATTATAATATCCTGATATAAAGAGACGTGAGGAGATCAGGGTGGGACCCCGCACTGTGTGTATATTATAACATCCTGATATAAAGACGTGAGGAGATCAGGGTGGGACCCCGCACTGTGTGTATATTATAAGATCCTGATATAAAGACGTGAGGAGATCAGGGTGGGACCCCGCACTGTTTGTATATTATAACATCCTGATATAAAGAGACGTGAGGAGATCAGGGTGGGACTCCGCACTGTGTGTATATTATAATATCCTGATATAAAGAGACGTGAGGAGATCAGGGTGGGACCCTGCACTGTGTGTATATTATAATGTCCTGATATAAAGAGACGTGAGGAGATCAGGGTGGGACCCCGCACTGTGTGTATATTATAATATCCAGATATAAAGACGTGAGGAGCTCACGGTGGGACCCCGCAATGTGTGTATATTATAACATCCTGATATAAAGAGACGTGAGGCGATCAGGGTGGGACCCCGCACTGTGTGTATATTATAACGTCCTGATATAAAGAGACGTGAGGAGATCAGGGTGGGACCCCGCACTGTGTGTATATTATAATATCCTGATATAAAGACATGAGGAGATCAGGGTGGGACCCCGCACTGTGTGTATATTATAATATCCTGATATAAAGAGACGTGAGGAGATCAGGGTGGGACCCCGCACTGTGTGTATATTATAATATCCTGATATAAAGAGACGTGAGGAGATCAGGGTGGGACCCCGCACTGTGTGTATATTATAATATCCTGATATAAAGAGACGTGAGGAGATCAGGGTGGGACCCCGCACTGTGTGTATATTATAAGATCCTGATATAAAGACGTGAGGAGATCAGGGTGGGACCCCGCGCTGTTTGTATATTATAACATCCTGATATAAAGAGACGTGAGGAGATCAGGGTGGGACTCCGCACTGTGTGTATATTATAATATCCTGATATAAAGAGACGTGAGGAGATCAGGGTGGGACCCTGCACTGTGTGTATATTATAATGTCCTGATATAAAGAGACGTGAGGAGATCAGGGTGGGACCCCGCACTGTGTGTATATTATAATATCCTGATATAAAGAGACGTGAGGAGATCAGGGTGGGACCCCGCACTGTGTGTATATTATAATATCCTGATATAAAGAGACGTGAGGAGATCAGGGTGGGACCCCGCACTGTGTGTATATTATAATATCCTGATATAAAGAGACGTGAGGAGATCAGGGTGGGACCCCGCACTGTGTGTATATTATAATATCTTGATATAAAGAGACGTGAGGAGATGAGGGCGGGACCCCGCACTGTGTGTATATTATAATATCCTGATATAAAGAGACGTGAGGAGATGAGGGCGGGACCCCGCACTGTGTGTATATTATAATGTCCTGATATAAAGAGACGTGAGGAGATCAGGGTGGGACCCCGCACTGTGTGTATATTATAATATCCTGATATAAAGAGACGTGAGGAGATCAGGGTGGGACCCCGCACTGTGTGTATATGATAATATCCTGATATAAAGAGACGTGAGGAGATCAGGGTGGGACCCCGCACTGTGTGTATATGATAATATCCTGATATAAAGACGTGAGGAGATCAGGGTGGGACCCCGCACTGTGTGTATATTATAATATCCTGATATAAAGACGTGAAGATATCAGGGTGGGACCCCGCACTGTGTGTATATTATAATGTCCTGATATAAAGACGTGAGGAGATCAGGGTGGGACCCCGCACTGTGTGTATATTATAATATCCCTGATATAAAGAGACGTGAGGAGATCAGGGTGGGACCCCGCACTGTGTGTATATTATAATATCCTGATATAAAGACGTGAGGAGATCAGGGTGGGACCCCGCACTGTGTGTATATTATAATATCCTGATATAAAGACGTGAGGAGATCAGGGTGGGACCCCGCACTGTGTGTATATTATAATATCCCTGATATAAAGAGACGTGAGGAGATCAGGGTGAGTCCCCGCACTGTGTGTATATTATAATATCCTGATATAAAGAGACGTGAGGAGATCAGGGTGGGACCCCGCACTGTGTGTATATTATAATATCCTGATATAAAGAGACGTGAGGAGATGAGGGTGGGACCCCGCACTGTGTGTATATTATAATATCCTGATATAAAGAGACGTGAGGAGATCAGGGTGGGACCCCGCACTGTGTGTATATTGTAATATCCTGATATAAAGAGACGTGAGGAGATCAGGGTGGGACCCCGCACTGTGTGTATATATTAATATTCCTGATGTAAAGAGACGTGAGGAGATCAGGGTGGGACCCCGCACTGTGTGTATATTATAATATCCTGATATAAAGAGACGTGAGGAGATCAGGGTGGGACCCCGCACTGTGTGTATATTATAATATCCTGATATAAAGACGTGAAGACATCAGGGTGGGACCCCTCACTGTGTTTATATTATAATGTCCTGATATAAAGACGTGAGGAGATCAGGGTGGGACCCCGCACTGTGTGTATATTATAATATCCTGATATAAAGACATGAGGAGATCACGGTGGGACCCCGCACTGTGTGTATATTATAATATACTGATATAAAGAGATGTGAGGAGATCAGGGTGGGACCCCGCACTGTGTGTATAGTATAATGTCCTGATATAAAGACGTGAGGAGATCACGGTGGGACCCCGCACTGTGTGTATGTTATAATATACTGATATAAAGAGATGTGAGGAGATCAGGGTGGGACCCCGCACTGTGTGTATATTATAATGTCCTGATATAAAGAGACGTGAGGAGATCAGGGTGGGACCCCGCACTGTGTGTATATTATAATATCCTGATATAAAGAGACGTGAGGAGATCAGGGTGGGACCCCGCACTGTGTGTATATTATAATATCCTGATATAAAGAGACGTGAGGAGATCAGGGTGGGACCCCGCACTGTGTGTATATTATAACGTCCTGATATAAAGACGTGAGGAGATCAGGGTAGTACCCCGCACTGTGTGTATATTATAACATCCTGATATAAAGAGATGTGAGGAGATCAGGGTGGGTCCCCGCACTGTGTGTATATTATAATATCCTGATATAAAGAGATGTGAGGAGATCAGGGTGGGACCCCGCACTGTGTGTATATTATAATATCCTGATATAAAGCGATGTGAGGAGATCAGGGTGGGACCCCGCACTGTGTGTATATTATAATATCCTGATATAAAGAGACGTGAGGAGATCAGGGTGGGACCCCGCACTGTGTGTATATTATAATATCCTGATATAAAGAGACGTGAGGAGATCGCGGTGGGACCCTGCACTGTGTGTATATTATAATGTCCTGACATAAAGAGACGTGAGGAGATCAGGGTGGGACCCCGCACTGTGTGTATATTATAATATCCTGATATAATGAGACGTGAGGAGATATGGGTGGGACCCCGCACTGTGTGTATATTATAATATCCTGATATAAAGAGACGTGAGGAGATCAGGGTGGGACCCCGCACTGTGTGTATATTATAATATCCTGATATAATGAGACGTGAGGAGATCAGGGTGGGACCCCGCACTGTGTGTATATTATAATATCCTGATATAAAGAGACGTGAGGAGATTAGGGTGGGACCCCGAACTGTGTTTATATTATAATATCCTGATATAAAGACGTGAGGAGATCAGGGTGGGACCCTGCACTGTGTGTATATTATAATGTCCTGATATAAAGAGACGTGAGGAGATCAGGGTGGGACCCCGCACTGTGTGTATATTATAATGTCCTGATATAAAGAGACGTGAGGAGATCAGGGTGGGACCCCGCACTGTGTGTATATTATAATATCCTGATATAAAGACGTGAGGAGATCGCGGTGGGACCCCGCACTGTGTGTATATTATAATGTCCTGATATAAAGAGATGTGAGGAGATCAGGGTGGGACCCCGCACTGTGTGTACATTATAATATCCTGATATAAAGACGTGAGGAGATCGCGGTGGGACCCTGCACTGTGTGTATATTATAATGTCCTGATATAAAGACGTGAGGAGATGACGGTGGGACCCCGCACTATGTGTATATTATAATATCCTGATATAAAGACGTGAGGAGATCAGGGTGGGACCCCGCACTGTGTGTATATTATAATATCCTGATATAAAGAGACGTGAGGAGATCAGGGTGGGACCCCGCACTGTGTGTATATTATAATATCCTGATGTAAAGAGACGTGAGGAGATCAGGGTGGGACCCCGCACTGTGTGTATATTATAATATCCTGATATAAAGACGTGAGGAGATGAGAATAGGACCCCGCACTGTGTGTATATTATAATATCCTGATATAAAGAGACGTGAGGAGATCAGGGTGGGACCCTGCACTGTGTGTATATTATAATGTCCTGATATAAAGACGTGAGGAGATCACCCAGTAACATCTTTTTTGTGGCATTTTAGTCTGATATTAGTAAAACATATTACTCGATCGGTAATAATATGCCAGTCTCCCTCCCAATGTGTTTTGCATTCTGATGGGATCAATTCCACCTTTTCCATGAATAATCCTATATAATAATTCGCTAAGTTGTGTGTAACGCCGGACATGCGCAGTAGACACTGCTGCGCGTGCGGCAGTCATGCGCAGTACAGACTGCCTGCGCCACGGCTGATACAGAGCTGGGAGCTCCGAAGGAGCATGCAGCTCTGTATCAGCAGTGGCGCGGGCAGTCTCTACTGCGCGTGACTGTCCTGCGACCGGCTGCCAGAGGCTCTGTGGCCCGTGTAATTGGCTGTTCAACTAGTCTGTATATAATAGTTACAGTTGCATTATGACATCCCATGAAATCAGTAACCTCCCGGCCTTGTGAGTATACTACAATCCTTCCCACTGTCCACTCAGTCTTTCCGTGACCTTGTGAGTGGTGACTGTAAATCTCTCTCTTTGTCATTGAGTTTACTGTGATTATTAATCCTTGTTCTACCCCTGCACTAACAGACACATTGATCCTATCCTTCACCTCTGTCTGGAAGGAATTCTGACGTTCCAAAATTAGTGTGTGTGCAGCTCTGATCCATTCATTATAATTCTATATAGGACACTGTAGCACCATTACATAGTGTCACAATACCACACCAACTGTACCACACCATACCACACTGTGTACCACACAATACCACACCAACTGTACCACACCATACCACACTGTGTACCACACCAGCTGTACCACACAACACCACACCAACTACCACACAATACCACACTGTGTACCACACAATACCACACCAACTGTACCACACCATACCACACTGTGTACCACACCAGCTGTACCACACAACACCACACCAACTACCACACAATACCACACTGTGTACCACACAATACCACACCAACTGTACCACACTATACCACACTGTGTACCACACCAACTGTACCACACAACACCACACCAACTACCACACAATACCACACTCTGTACCACAAAATACCACAGTAACTGTACCATACAATATCACACCAACTGTACCACACACAATACAACACTCTGTACCACACTATTCCACATAATACCACACGCTGTACCAAACAATGCTACAGCAAATATACCACCCAATACCACACTCTGTACCACACAACACCACACCAACTGTACCACACAATTTCACACCAACTGTACCACTGTCACGGTTCCCAGAGAAGTTCAAGAGTCAGTATGGTGTAGTTAAATGCAATTTATTGACAACTGAAAGGTAAGCAAAATATATACAATATATACAGCAGGAACAAGCAGATGGTTACAGGTCAGCGAGCTCTGCTATCAGGAATAGTAGACTGCCGAGCCTGACCAATCTGCTGGAGACTAGGCCTAAGCCACTGGTAGTCTCTGCTGGAGCCAGGAGCAAGAACAGGAGCACAGGATCTTAATCCGACATAGCGGGAGTACCGACTCGAGCCTGCAGTCAGTAGGGAGCAATATCTGACTCACGCCTGCAGTCAGAATGTAGTGAACTCTGACTCATGCCTGCAGTCAGAATGGAGTGAACTCTGACTCACACCAGCAGTCAGAATGGGAAATAGACAACTGACTCGCCTGCAGTCAGTATCAGAGCTGGTCTAGCAGAGCCCCAAGTCAGCACTAGGTTGGGTGTCTATTGGGGACAAGGAACAAACATAAGAGTAGTCAGAGCCACAAGTCAGCACCAGAGGGGGTAGTCAGACAAGCCAGGTCATACACAGTTCGGTTCAGGTCAGCCAGAGCCACAGGTCTGCACCAGGTTGGGTGTCCACTATAGGGATAAGGAAAAGAATAGTCAGACAGAGCTACAGGTCAGCACCAGGCTGGATGGAAGACTAGCCAGGTCATACACAGAGCCCAAGGTAATAGAACTGCTATGAACAACAACGCAAGGGCAACTGAGTCAGGACTCAGTCTGCCTTTTAAACCCTCCGCAGGAAGTAGGAGGAGCAGCTCAGAGGGAGGAAGTAGGTAGGAGGAGACTACAGGAAGTAAACACATAAAACAGAGGCCTGCTGCATGCTTGATGCCTCATGCCTGTAATGATGCTGAAGTCAAGGTAAGCTGTAACAACCACACACAATACCACACTCTGTACCACGCTATACAGCACTCTGTACCACATAATATCACACTCTGTACCACACAATACCACACTATGTACCACATAATACCACACTCTGTACCACACAATACCATACTCTGTACCAGAAAATACCACACTCTGTACCACACAATACTACACTCTGTACCACATAATACCACACTCTGTACCACATAATACCACACTCTGTACCACATAATATCACACTCTGTACCACACAATACCACACTCTGTACCACACAATACCACACTCTGTACCACACAATACCACACGCTGTACCACATAATATCACACTCTGTACCACACAATACTACAGCAAATATACCACCTAATACTTCTGTACCACACAATACCACACCAACTGTACCCCACAACACCACACCAGCTGTACCACACAATACCACACTATGTACCACATAATATCACACTCTGTACCACACAATACCACACTCTGTACCACATAATATCACACTCTGTACCACACAATACCACACTCTGTACCACATAATATCACACTCTGTACCACACAATACCACACTCTGTACCACATAATACCACACTCTGTACCACATAATATCACACTCTGTACCACACAATACCACACCAACTGTACCACGCAATACTACAGCAAATATACCACCTAATACTTCTGTACCACACAATACCACACCAACTGTACCCCACAACACCACACCAACTGTACCACACAATACCACACTATGTACCACATAATACCACACCAACTGTACCAGAAAATACCACACTCTGTACCACACAATACTACAGCAAATATACCACAAAATAGTATGCTCTATAACACACAAACTGTACCATACAATACCACACAAAGTGTACCATACAATTCCACACAAATTGTACAACACAATACCACACTCTGTACAACACAATACAGTACAGTTGCTGTGTAGGATTGTGTGGTACAGTTGGTGTGGTATTGTGTGGTAAAGTTGCAGCGTGTGATACAGAGTGTGGTGTTGTGGGTACAGTTGGTATGGTATTTTGTGGCACAGAGTATAGTACTGCGTGGTACAGCTGGTGCGGTATTGTGTGGTACAGAGTGTAGTATTCTGTAGTACAGCTGATGTGGAATTGTGTGGTAGTTGGTGTGGCATTGTGTGGTACAGCTGGTGTGGTATTGTTTGGTACAGAGTGTGGTATTGTGTGTGGTACAGTTGGTGTGGTATTGTGTGGTACAGAGTGTAGTATTGTGTGGTACAGTCGGTGTGGTATTCTGTGGTACAGAATGTAGTACTGTGTGGTACAGTTGGTGTGGTATTGAGTGGTACAGTTACAGTGTGTTTTTTGTGTGGTTTATTTGGTGTGTATCATTGTGTGGTACAGTTGGTGTGTGGTATTGTATGGTACATAGTGTGGTATTGTGTGTGGTACAGTTGGTGTGGTATTGCATTGTAGAGATGGTGTGGTACTGGGTGGTACATTTGATGTGGTATTGGGTGGTACAGTTGCATTGTGGTGTTGTGTGGTTCATTTGGTTTGTGTCATTGTGTGGTACAGTTTGTGTGTGGCATTCTGTGGTACTGCTGGTGTGGAATTGTGTGGTAGTTGGTGTGGTACTGTCTGATACACAGGGTAGCATTCTGTGGTACAGTTGGTGTGGTATTGTGTTGTTCAGTTGGTGTGTGGTACTGAGTGATATAGAGTGTGGTATTTTGGGTACAGGTTTTGTGGTATTGTGTGGTACAGTACCACACAATATCCCACTCTGTACCACACCAGCTACCACACAATACCACACCAGCTGTACCACAGAATACCACTCTCTGTACCAAACAGTACCACACAATACCACACTCTGTACCACATAATATCACACTCTGTACCACACAATACCACTGTCAGGTGAGTAAGATATGGATACTCACTATCTGGATGCAGGAACCCAGAAGCAGGATAGTCGCTCTTACTGGAACAGCACACTGGGAGAGGGTCTGGGGAGAGAGAGAACACAGGCTCCTCCCCCGTGTGAACTGCGAGCACGAGCAACGGAGTCCAGGAATCAGGCCAAGGATAGGGGAGCCAGAGGTCAGCGGAATCCAGGAGTCAAGCCAAGGGTCAAGGAGCCAGAGGTCAGCGGAGTCCAGGAGTCAAGCCAAGGGTCAAGGAGCCAGAGGTCAGAGGAGTCCAGTATGCAAACTCAGCGGTGGGTAGAAATTGGAGCCAATCATCTTGCAGGTAGGTAGTGTAACATCGGAGGTAGTGCTCAAGCACTTGATTCACTCTCTCTGTTTGTCCATTGGTCTGGGGATGGAAAGCGGTGGACAACGAGGGCTGAATCTGCAAATTTCCACAGAAGGATCTCCAGAACCGTGCCGTGAACTGGACTCCTCGATCGGTGGTAATACTCTTGGGCAGGCCATGGAGCCGGAACACCGAGGACAGGAATAAAGAAGCGGTGGTACTGGCAGAAGGAATCCCAATAACTGGTACAAAATGAGCCATCTTGGTAAATCTGTCGATGACCACCATGATGGTATCGTGTTTGCAGGAAGGAGGAAGATCGACTATAAAATCCATTGAGATGTCGGCCCAAGGCATAGCGGGTACTGGTAGGGGCCGCAACAGACCGGCCGGTGCAATGCGGGGTACTTTAGTTTGAGCACAGATTGTGCAAGATCGCACAAACTGAGTGGCATCTTGTTGGAGAGTTGGCCACCAGAAATGTCTTTGGAGGAGATCTAGAGTCTTTTTGATTCCTCCATGACCAGCTAAGCGGGAATCATGACATCTCTGCAATACGGATAGTCGAACAGGCTCGGGCACAAAGATCTTTCCTCTGTACAACAGGAAGTGATTGGATCATTGAATTGGTGGCGTAGTCTCTGGGTAGAGGGAGCTGATAGAGCTGGAGCGGATGTGTTCCATAACGTCAGCTGAAGTAGTTATGAACACGGTTGAAGGTAAAATAGTGTCTACTACCTTGGGTTCGTTGTCACGGGTAACTGGGAGTCGGGAAAGGGCATCAGCCTTGGTGTTTCTGGTACCTGGTCTGTATGTAATGTGCAGGTTGAAACGGGTAAAGAATAGTGCCCACCTGGCTTGTCGGGGGCACAGACGATGAGCTGCACGGAGGTATTCAAGATTACGATGGTCGGTGTAGACTGTAACCAGATGAGAAGAGCCTTCGAGGAGGTGCCGCCATTCTTCCAGGGCTTGTTTAATCGCCAGGAGCTCTTTGTCACCGATGCCGTAGTTCTCCTCGGCCGGAGACAATTTGCGGGAGTAGAAGGCTACCGGATGCAATTGCCCTGTCTCTGGGTGGCGTTGGGAGAGGATGGCTCCTAGAGCAAAGTCAGATGCGTCTACCTCGACAAAGAAAGGGAGTGAGGTGTGAGGTTGAACAAGGATTGGGGCAGAAGTGAATCTCTTCTTGAGTTGGTCAAACGCTGCTTGGGCTTCAGGTGTCCATAGAAACTGTGGTGCTTGTCGAGTCAGCGCAGTGATCGGTGAGATGATGCGGGAGAAATTGCGGATGAATTTCCGATAATAGTTAGCGAAGCCTATAAATCGCTGGACTGCCTTCTTGTCTGTGGGTACAGGCCACTCGAGTACTGCTGAGACCTTTTTTGGGTCCATAACGACTTTCCCAGGTGTTAGGATGAAGCCAAACATTTCTCCAACTTGGCATATAACTGGTGATCACGAAGACGCTGCAGAACCTTCTTTACATGCTCACGGTGTTCAGTGATGGATGATGAGAATATTAAGATATCGTCCAAGTATACTACTAAAAAGGAATCCAGGAAATCACGAAATACATCATTCAGAAAATGCTGAAAGGTGGCTGGGGCGTTACAGAGTCCAAATGGCATCACAAGGTACTCAAAATGGCCGTACCTACTCCGGAAGGCGGTCTTCCATTCGTCCCCCTTTCTGATGCGGACGAGGTTGTAGGCCCCACGGAGGTCTAACTTGGTGAAGACAGTTGCATCCTTAATACGGTCTAAAAGTTCGGGTATCAAGGGGAGTGGATAACGGTTCTTTATTGTGATTCGATTTAAGTCTCTATAATCTACACATGGTCGAAGACCCCCGTCCTTTTTACCCACAAAGAAGATACCAGCCCCGGCTGGCGATGTTGACGGGCGGATGAATCCCTTTTCCAGGTTTTCCTTGATGTAGGCCTTTAGATGGTGCAGTTCTGGCTCGGATAGAGGGAAGATCCTCCCGAAGGGTATAGGAGCTCCGGGTAGGAGATCGATGGGACAATCGTACTCTCTCCTGGGAGGCAATTGGTCTGCTTTTCTTTTATCGAAGATATCTAAAAATTCGTGATATGGCTTAGGAACTGTAGTAGGTTCTGAAGTCTGGTCTTGCGTGAGGAGTAAGGTTGAAGGAGTATCCAGGCAATGATGCTGACAGTAACTGGATGAGAATGACAGCGTGCCCTTGCCCCAGTTGATGTCAGGATTATGTAGTCGTAGCCAAGGCAGTCCAAGGATCACAGGGAATAGTGGAGATGCCACCAAATTGAAACTTATCTTCTCCGAGTGACGACTGCCCAAGGTCATCCGGAGAGGCAGGGTTTCCTGCGTAATGGGTCCGGAAGGCAAAGAAGATCCATCAACAACCTGTATGTAGACTGGAGAGGGCTTGACTTGTGTGGGCACTCGGAGTTGTCTAGCGAGCTCCTGGTCCATAAAACAGCAGCTGGCGCCAGAGTCAATGATGGCGAGGACAGAGATGTCGTCACTGGTCCACTGCAACAACAGAGAAACAGAAAGGTGAGGAGAGCCACCGACAGGAGCTGAACTAAGACACACCTCTGAATCAGAAGTCTTACCCCTTGGGTCACGTGGTCTGCGGGGACAGGAACGAATCATATGACCGGGTTGGCCACAGTAGAGACATAAACTGTTTGCACGTCTGTGTGCTCTCTCAGCCTCAGAAAGTGGTCCTCGAGCAAGTCCGATCTGCATCGGTTCCTCGGAAGAAGAAGTGGAGGTAGGAGTACTGGAGGGTGGTAGAGCTTGGCGTCTTGGAGGAGGAGCAAGTTGGGTTGACCGCTCCAGTCTTCTCTCCCGTAATCTGCGATCAATCCTGATGACTAGATGACAGAGTTCTTCAAGAGAAGGAGGGATACCCACTCGGGCCAGTTCGTCCTTCAGGGCATTGGACAAGCCGAGACGAAATTGATCCACCAGGGCAGGCTCGTTCCATTCGCTCTCGATGGCCAAAGAGCGGAATTCAGTTACATACTCCTCTACTGGCCTTTGGCCCTGCCGTAAGGCCCTCATGGCGATATGGGCAGAGGAGGCCCGGAGGGGATCATCAAACAGAAGGTCCATGGCATGGAGGAACGAATGCCAGGAAGCCAATGCGGGATCATTGGTGTGTAGCAACTGATGAGCCCAGGTCTGGGGCTCTCCGGACAGCAATGAGATCACAGTTCGTATTTTAATGAAGTCAGAGGCATAAGTTCTTGGTTGAAGAGAAAACATGACCTGACAGGCCGTGATGAAGGTCTTATACTTCGTACGGTCCCCAGAGTAGCGTTCTGGAAGAGGAATTCTGGGTTCGGGAGTGTATGTCCTGTCCGAGGGGGGTACCCCTACAGGTGGCATCGCTGGAGCGGAAGCGCCTGAAGAAGCGGAGCTGGTCTGCAGGTCATGTAATTGATGCTGCAGATGAGTCTGACCGGCCTGGAGGTCCTGCATGGTTTGCGTGAGAGCGGCAATTTGCTGGGAGAGGGCGGTGATAGCGTCCGCGACTCCTGCGGGTTCCATATAGGCTCAGTGTTTCTGTCAGGTGAGTAAGATATGGATACTCACTATCTGGATGCAGGAACCCAGAAGCAGGATAGTCGCTCTTACTGGAACAGCACACTGGGAGAGGGTCTGGAGAGAGAGAGAACACAGGCTCCTCCCCAGTGTGAACTGCGAGCACGAGCAACGGAGTCCAGGAAACAGGCCAAGGATAGGGGAGCCAGAGGTCAGCGGAGTCCAGGAGTCAAGCCAAGGGTCAAGGAGCCAGAGGTCAGCGGAGTCCAGGAGTCAAGCCAAGGGTCAAGGAGCCAGAGGTCAGAGGAGTCCAGGAGTCAAGCCAAGGGTCAAGGAGCCAGAGGTCAGCGGAGTCCAGGAGTCAAGCCAAGGGTCAAGGAGCCAGAGGTCAGCGGAGTCCAGGAGTCAAGCCAAGGGTCAAGGAGCCAGAGGTCAGCGGAGTCAGAATGGATAGCCAAGGGTCAAGGAGCCAGGAATCAACAAGGAGCACTTGGAAGCAACTGAGCACAAGGGAAGCCACAGTAACACTGAGCACCATGTACAGGGAGCTCAGGGTTTATATAGGCTGTGGATGTGTAGCAGCTGAAGAGGGGCGGAGCCGGGCGCCGCGTTGCCATGGTAACACCCGGGAAATCCCAGACCCTTGTTTGAGACGCGCACACAAGGAAGGGCGAGTGTGTGCGCGTCTGACAGGGCTGCCTGCCGGTTTAGAGCGGACGCCGGTCCGCAAGGAAACAGAGGGGACCCGGCGTGGCGGCCGCCATGGCTTCTCGGCAGGGGACCGGAGCCGAGTGCCACTGTGAGTCCGGGCACTGCGGGAGGTAAGACCGGGTCGCCGACGGGCGGCCCGACAACCACACTCTGTACCACATAATACCACACTCTGTACCACATAATATCACACTCTGTACCACACAATACCACACCAACTGTACCACGCAATACTACAGCAAATATACCACCTAATACTTCTGTACCACACAATACCACACCAACTGTACCCCACAACACCACACCAACTGTACCACACAATACCACACTATGTACCACATAATACCACACCAACTGTACCAGAAAATACCACACTCTGTACCACACAATACTACAGCAAATATACCACAAAATAGTATGCTCTATAACACACAAACTGTACCATACAATACCACACAAAGTGTACCATACAATTCCACACAAATTGTACAACACAATACCACACTCTGTACAACACAATACAGTACAGTTGCTGTGTAGGATTGTGTGGTACAGTTGGTGTGGTATTGTGTGGTACAGTTGCAGCGTGTGGTGTTGTGGGTACAGTTGGTATGGTATTTTGTGGCACAGAGTATAGTACTGTGTGGTACAGCTGGTGCGGTATTGTGTGGTACAGAGTGTAGTATTGTGTGATACCATTGGTGTGGTATCATGTGGTACAGAATGTAGTACTGTGTGGTGCAGTTGGTGTGGTATTGTGTAGTACAGTTGCAATGTGTTTTTTGTGTGGTTCATTTGGTGTATATCATTGTGTGGTACAGCTGGTGTGTGGTATTGTGTGGTACAGAGTGTGGTATTCTGTAGTACAGCTGGTGTGGTATTGTGTGGTAGTTGGTGTGGCATTGTGTGGTACAGCTGGTGTGGTATTGTTTGGTACAGAGTGTGGTATTGTGTGTGGTACAGTTGGTGTGGTATTGTGTGGTACAGAGTGTAGTATTGTGTGGTACAGTCGGTGTGGTATTCTGTGGTACAGAATGTAGTACTGTGTGGTACAGTTGGTGTGGTATTGAGTGGTACAGTTACAGTGTGTTTTTTGTGTGGTTTATTTGGTGTGTATCATTGTGTGGTACAGTTGGTGTGTGGTATTGTGTGGTACATAGTGTGGTATTGTGTGTGGTACAGTTGGTGTGGTATTGCATTGTAGAGATGGTGTGGTACTGGGTGGTACATTTGATGTGGCATTGGGTGGTACAGTTGCATTGTGGTGTTGTGTGGTTCATTTGGTTTGTGTCATTGTGTGGTACAGTTTGTGTGTGGCATTCTGTGGTACTGCTGGTGTGGAATTGTGTGGTAGTTGGTGTGGTACTGTCTGATACACAAGGTAGCATTCTGTGGTACAGTTGGTGTGGTATTGTGTGGTTCAGTTGGTGTGTGGTACTGAGTGATATAGAGTGTGGTATTTTGGGTACAGGTTTTGTGGTATTGTGTGGTACAGTACCACACAATATCCCACTCTGTACCACACCAGCTACCACACAATACCACACCAGCTGTACCACAGAATACCACTCTCTGTACCAAACAGTACCACACAATACCACACACCAACTGTACCACACAATACCACACTGCAACAGTACCATACAATATTACACACCAACTGTACACACAATACCTCACACAAACTGTACAACACAATACCACACAAACTGTACCACACAATGCCACACACAAACTGTACCACACAATGCTACCCAACAATGGAACCACACAATGCCACACTGCAACTGTATCACAATTCCACACCAGCTGTACCACACAAGTACCATACAATGCTACACACCAACTATACCACGCAATACCTCACACAAACTGTACCACACAATACCTCATACAAACTGTACCGCACAATACCACACAAACTGTACCACACAATGCTACACACCAGCTGTATCACACAATACCATACCCCAGCTTAATCACAGAATACCATACCAACTGTACCACACAATGCTATACAACTACTGTACCACGCAATACCACAGCAACTGTACCACATAATACACACTCTGTACCACCTAATACCATACTCTGTACCACCTAATATCACACTCTGTACCACACAATACCACACTATTTATCACACTCTGTACCTCAAAATGCAATATCAACTGTACCACACTACACCACACTCCGTACCACACAATACCATACCAACTGTACCACACAATACTACACTCGGTACCACACAATACCACACCAACTGTACAACACAATACCACACTCTATACCATACAATGCAACTCCAACTGTACAACACAATACCACACTCTATACCACACAATGCAACTCCAACTGTACCACACAATACTACAATCTGTACCACACAACACCACACCAACTGTACCACACACAATACTACACTCTGTACCACACAATACCACACCAACTGTACCACACAATACCACAATCTGTACCACACAATACCACACCAACTACCACACAATACCACACCAGCTGTACCACACAATACCACACTCCGTACCACACAATGC
The DNA here is from genome assembly GCA_037306005.1 of Rhinophrynus dorsalis. Classification (NCBI taxonomy): domain Eukaryota; kingdom Metazoa; phylum Chordata; class Amphibia; order Anura; family Rhinophrynidae; genus Rhinophrynus; species Rhinophrynus dorsalis. The sequence goes on along the minus strand of CM074723.1, from coordinate 4,023,120 downwards.
AACTCCAACTGTACCACACAATACTATAATCTGTACCACACAACACCACACCAACTGTACCACACAATACCACTCCAACTGTACCACAAACAATATCACACTCTGTACCACACAATACCACACCAACTGTACCACGCAATACCACACTCTGTACCACATAATAATACACCAACTGTACCACACAATACCACACTCTGTACCACACAATACCACATCAACTGTACTACACACAGTACCACACTCTGTACCACACAATACCACACTTTGTATCACACCAACTGTACCACATAATACCACACCAACTGTAACACACACAATACCACACTCTGTACCACACTATACCGCACTCTGTACCACACTATACCGCACGCTGTACCACATAATATCACACTCTCTACCACATAATATCACACTCTGTACCACATAATACCACACCCTGTACCACATAATATCACACTCTGTACCACACAATAATACAGCAAATATACCACCTAATACCACACTCTTTACCACACGAACTGTAACACACACTGCTACACACCAACTGTACCACACAATACCATACCCCAGCTATAACACAGAATACTATACCAACTGTACCACACAATGCTACACAACTACTGTACCACTCAATACCACACTCTAATCGTACCACACAATACCACACTAGCTGTACCACAGAATACCACACTCTGTACCAGTTGGCGTGTGGTACTGTTTGATACCGAGTGTGGTACAGTTAGTGTAGTATTGTGTGGTACAGAGCATGTTATTGTGTGGTGCAGTTACGACACTCTAACTGTACGACACAATACCACACAACACTATGCTCTGTACCATACCTCAACTGCATCACACAGTACCGCACATCAACTGTACCAAGCAGTACCACACTCTAACTGTACCACACCACACCAACTGTGCCACACAATATCACTTACCAACTGTACCACACACTACCACACTCTAATTGTACACAATAGCACACTGCAACAGTACCACACAATACTATACACCAACAGTACCACACAATACCACACACCAACGGTACCACTCAGTACCAGACCAACTGTACAACACAATACCAAACTATGTACCACAAAATGTCATACTCTACACCATAAAATACCACTCCTGTTCCTCACAATACCACACCAACTATACCACATAATACCACAATCTGTACCACAAAATACCACACCAGCTGTACCACAAAATACCACACTCTGTACCACACAGTACCACACCAACTGTACCACACAATATCACACTCCAACAGTACCATACAATACTACACACCAACTGTATCACACACTGCAACACACAGACTGTACACACAATACCACACACTATACCACACAGTACCACACAAACTGTACCACACAATGCTACACACCAACTGAATCACACAATACCACACTGCAACTGTACCACACAATACCACACAAATTGGACCACACAATCCTACACACCAACTGTACCACACCCCAACTGTATCACAGAATACCATACCAACTGTACCACACAATGCTACACACCTGTACCATGCAATACGACACTCTAACTGTAACACACAATACCACACAACACTACGATCTGTACCGCACCTCAACTACACCACACAGTACCGCACATCAACTGTACCAAGCAGTACCACACTCTAACTGTACCACAACACACCAACTGTGTCACACAATATCACTTACCAACTGTACCACACACTTCCACACTCTAATTGTACCAGAAAAATACCACCCCAACTGTACCACACAATGCTACACCCCAACTGTACCACACAATACCACGCTCCAACTTTACACAATACCACACTGCAACAGTACTACACAATACTACACAACAACTCTACCATATAATACCACGCACCAACCGTACCACACAATACAACTCAGTACCACACCAACTGTATAACACAATACCAGACTATGTACCACACAATGCCACACTCTACACCATAAAATACTACATCTGTCCCAAACAATACCACACCAACTATACCACATAATACCACAATCTGTACCACACAATACCACACCAGCTGTACCACAGAATACTACTCTCTATACCACACAGTACCACACAATACCACACACACCAACTGCACCACACAATACCACACTACAACAGTACCATACAATACTACACACCAACTGTACCACACAATACCTCACGCAAACTGTATAACACAATACCACACAAACTGTACCATACCATGCCACACACAAACTGTACCACACAATGCTACCCACCAACTGAACCACACAATGCCACACTGCAACTGTATCAGACTTTACCACACCAACTGTACCACACAAGTACCATACAATGCTACACACCAACTGTACCACACAATACCTCACACAAACTTACCACATAATACCACACAAACTGTATAACACAATTCTACATACAAACTGTACCACACAATGCCACCCACCAACTGAACCACACAATGCCACACTGCAACTGTATCACACAATTCCACACCACCTGTACCAAATAAGTAGCATACAATGCCACACACCAACTGTACCACACAATACCTCATACCAACTGAATCAAACAATACCAAACTGCAACTGTATCACACAATACCACACAAATTGGACCACACAATGCTACACACCAACTGTACCAATCCCCAACTGTATCACAGAATACCATACCAATTGTACCACACAATGCTACACACCTGTACCACGCAATACGACACTCTAACTGTACCACACAATACCACACAACACAACGCTCTTTATCGTACCTCAACTGCACCACACAGTACCGCACATCAACTGTACCAAGCAGTACAACACTCTAACTGTACCACACCACACCAACTGTGCCACACAATATCACTTACCAGCTGTACCACACACTACCACACTCTAATTGTACACAATACCACGCTGCAACAGTACCACACAATACTATACACCAACTGTACCACACAATACCACACACCAACGGTACCACACACTCAGTACCACACCAACTGTACCACACAATGTCATACTCTACACCATAAAATACCACGTCTGTTCCTCACAATACCACACCAAGTATACCACATAATACCACACTCCAACTGTACCACACAGCACCACAAATCCAACTTTACTACACAATACTACTTACCAACTGTACTACACATTACTGCACTGCATCTGTACCACACAGTACCACACAGTGTACCACACAATAGCACACTCCAACTGTACCACACAGTACTACACTCTAAGTGTACCACATAGTACCAAACAATACCACACTCCAACCATATCACACAGTACTACACTCCATATGATCCACGCAATAACACACTCCAATTGTACCACATAGAAGCACACACCAACTGCACAACATAATACCACACTCCAACTGTGCCACACAATACCACACACCAGGTGTACTACACAGTACTACACTGCAGCTTTACCACACAGTACCAAACTCCAACTGTACCAAACAATACCACACTCTAACTATACCACACAGCACCACTCGGTAACTGTACTACACAGTACCACACACCAATTGTACCACACACCAACTGTACCAAACGATACCACACTTCAGCCATACCACACTGTAGTACACTCCAGATGAACCACGCATTTATACACTCTAACAGTACCACACAGCACCACAATCCAACTGCATCACACAGTACTACACATAAACTGTACCACACTCCAGCTGTACCACAGAATACCACACTCAAACTGTACCGCACAGTACTACACTCTAAGTGTACCACAAGTACCACTCACCAACTGTACCCCACAATACCACATTCCAACCATACCACACTGTACTACACTCCAGATGAACCATGCAGTAACACACTCTAACTGTACCACACAGCACCACACACCAACTGTATCACACAATACCACACACCAACTGTACCACATAATACCACACTCCAACTGTACCACACAGTGTTACACTCTAAGTGTACCATGCAGTACCACACATCAAGTGTACCACACGATACCACACCCCAACTGTACCACACACTTCCACACTCTAATTGTACCAGAAAAATACTACCCCAACTGTACCACACAATGCTACACCCCAACTGTACCACACAATACCACGCTCCAACTGTACACAATACCACGCTGCAACAGTACTATACAATACTACACAACAACTCTACCATATAATAACAAGCACCAACGGTACCACACAATACAACTCAGTACCACACCAACTGTATAACACAATACCAGACTATGTACCACACAATGCCACACTCTACACCATAAAATACTACATCTGCCCCAAACAATACCACACCAACTATACCACATAATACCACAATCTGTACCACACAATACCACACCAGCTGTACCACAGAATACTACTCTCTATACCACACAGTACCACACAATACCACACACACCAACTGCACCACACAATACCACACTACAACAGTACCATACAATACTACACACCAACTGTACCACACAATACCTCACTCAAACTGTATAACACAATACCACACAAACTGTACCATACCATGCCACACACAAACTGTACCACACAATGCTACCCACCAACTGAACCACACAATGCCACACTGCAACTGTATCAGACTTTACCACACCAACTGTACCACACAAGTACCATACAATGCTACACACCAACTGTACCACACAATACCTCACACAAACTTACCACATAATACCACACAAACTGTATAACACAATTCTACATACAAACTGTACCACACAATGCCACCCACCAACTGAACCACACAATGCCACACTGCAACTGTATCACACAATTCCACACCACCTGTACCAAATAAGTAGCATACAATGCCACACACCAACTGTACCACACAATACCTCATACCAACTGAATCAAACAATACCAAACTGCAACTGTATCACACAATACCACACAAATTGGACCACACAATGCTACACACCAACTGTACCAATCCCCAACTGTATCACAGAATACCATACCAATTGTACCACACAATGCTACACACCTGTACCACGCAATACGACACTCTAACTGTACCACACAATACCACACAACACAACGCTCTTTATCGTACCTCAACTGCACCACACAGTACCGCACATCAACTGTACCAAGCAGTACAACACTCTAACTGTACCACACCACACCAACTGTGCCACACAATATCACTTACCAGCTGTACCACACACTACCACACTCTAATTGTACACAATACCACGCTGCAACAGTACCACACAATACTATACACCAACTGTACCACACAATACCACACACCAACGGTACCACACACTCAGTACCACACCAACTGTACCACACAATGTCATACTCTACACCATAAAGTACCACGTCTGTTCCTCACAATACCACACCAGGTATACCACATAATACCACACTCCAACTGTACCACACAGTACCACACTCCAACTTTACTACACAATACTACTTACCAACTGTACTACACATTACTGCACTACATCTGTACCACACAGTACCACACAGTGTACCACACAATAGCACACTCCAACTGTACCACACAGTACTACACTCTAAGTGTACCACATAGTACCAAACAATACCACACTCCAACCATATCACACAGTACTACACTCCATATGATCCATGCAATAACACACTCCAATTGTACCACATAGAAGCACACACCAACTGCACAACATAATACCACACTCCAACTGTACCAAACAATACCACACACCAGGTGTACTACACAGTACTACACTGCAGCTTTACCACACAGTACCAAACTCCAACTGTACCAAACAATACCACACTCTAACTGTACCACACAGCACCACTCGGTAACTGTACTACACAGTACCACACACCAATTGTACCACACACCAACTGTACCAAACGATACCACACTTCAGCCATACCACACTGTAGTACACTCCAGATGAACCACGCATTTATACACTCTAACAGTACCACACAGCACCACAATCCAACTGCATCACACAGTACTACACATAAACTGTACCACACTCCAGCTGTACCACAGAATACCACACTCAAACTGTACCGCACAGTACTACACTCTAAGTGTACCACAAGTACCACTCACCAACTGTACCCCACAATACCACATTCCAACCATACCACACTGTACTACACTCCAGATGAACCATGCAGTAACACACTCTAACTGTACCACACAGCACCACACACCAACTGTATCACACAATACCACACACCAACTGTACCACATAATACCACACTCCAACTGTACCACACAGTGTTACACTCTAAGTGTACCATGCAGTACCACACATCAAGTGTACCACACAATACCACACCCCAACTGTACCACACAGTACCACACTTCAACTGCACCACACAGCACTACACTCCAGCTGTACCACACAGGGCCAAACTCCAACTGTATCACACAATACTACACTCCAACTGTTCCACACTACACTCCAACTGTTCCACAGAGTAGTACACTACAGTTGTACCACACAGTACCGCACTCCAACTGTGCCACACCATACTACACTCCAACTGTACCGCACAGTACTACACTCTAACTATACCACACAGTACTACATATCAACCTACCATACTCCAACTGTACCACACAATACCACACTCCAACTGTACCACACAGTACTACACTCTAAGTATACAACTCAGTACTACACACCAGCCGTACCACACGATACCACATTCTAACAGTATCACACAGTACTACACTCCATATGAACCACACAGTAACACACTCTAACCGTACCACACAACACCACACTATAATTGTACCACACAGTACCACACTCCAACTGTATCAAACAATACCACACACCAATTGTACCATACAGTACCACACAGTACTACACATCAACTGTACCACACCAAACAATACCACACACCAACTATACCGCACACCAACTGTACCACATAATACCACACTCCAACTGTACCACACAGTATTACACTCTAAGTGTACCATGCAGTACCACACATCAAGTGCACCACACAATACCAGAATCCAACTGTACCACGCAGTATTACACACACCATCTATACCACACAGTGCCAGACTTCAACTGTACCACACAGAACCACACTTCAACTGTACCACACAGTACTACACTCCAGCTGTACCACACAGTGCCAAACCAACTGTATCACACAATACTACACTCCAACTGTACCACACAGTACTACACACCTACTGTGTCAAACAATACCACACTTCAACCGTACCACACTGCACTACACTCCAGATGAACCATGCAGTAACACACTCTAACTGTACCACACAGTACCACACACCAAGTGTGCCACACAGTACTACATCTCAACTGTACCACAGAATACCACACTCCAACTGTACCGCACAGTACTACAATCTAAGTATACAACTCAGTACTAAACTCCAACCGTATCACACCATAACACACTCCAACCGTACCACACAGTACTACACTCCATATGAACCACACAGTAACACACTCTAACTGTACCACACAGCACCACACTTCAGCTGTATCCCACAATACCACACACTAACTACCACACAGTACTACACATCAACTGTACCACACACCAACTGTACCACACTCCAGCTGTACCACACAGAGCCACACTCTAACCATACCACACAGCACCACACTCTAACTGTACCACACAGTGCCACACACCAACTGTACCACACAGTGTCACACACCATCTATACCACACAGTACCACACTTCAACTGCATCACACAGCACTACACTCCAGCTGTACCACACAGTGCTAAACTCCAGCTGTATCACACAATACTACACTCCAACTGTACCACACAGTAGTACACTACAGCTGTACCACACAGTACCGCACTCCAACTGTGCCACACCATACTACACTCCAACTGTACCACACAGTACTACACTCTAAGTATACAACTCAGTACTACACACCAACCAATCTGTACCACATAATACCACACCAGCTTTACCACAGAATACCACACTCTGTAACACACACCAACTGTACCACACAGTACTACATATCAACCTACCATACTCCAAGTGTACCACACAATACCACACTCCAACCGTACCACACAGTGCCACACACCAACTGTACCACACATTGCCACACTCCATATGAACCACACAGTAACACACTCTAACCGTACCACACAGCACCACACTATAACTGTACCACAAAGTACCACACTTCAACTGTATCCCACAATACCACACACCAACTGTACCATACAGTACCACACAGTACTACGCATCAATTGTACCACACTCCAACTGTACCACACCAAACAACACCACACACGAACTGTACCACACTCCAGCTGTACCACGCAGAGCCACACTCTAACCGTACCACACAGCATAACACTCTAACTGTACCGCACAGCACCACACACCATCTGTACCACACAGCACCACACACCATTTGTACAGCACCACACACCAACTGAACCACACACCAACTGTACCACACAGGGCCACAAATCCAACTATACCACCCAATACCGTATTCCAGCTGTACCACACAATACAACACTACATCTGTACCACACAATACCACACTACATCTGTAGCACACAATATTATACATAATTTGTACCACACAATACCACTTGTAGTCAAGATCTACAGCCGGGATATGGGAGATATACTAGCGAGGGGAAGGAAACTGAGTGAGTGTGTGGCTGAAACCCTAGGCACAAAACCTAGGCTTGAACAGCAGTGGGCCTGATTAGAGAGTGCACCTAGAAGGATGTGTAAATGAAGGGCAAAGGGAAGGTGGGGTATAAGCAAAGACGGGCAAGAGGCAAGAGGGGCTGGATGTGCAGATTTTAAGTTCTTCAGCCCCTTCCCTTGTATATAGATTTTAAGTTCTTCAGCCCCTTCCCTTGTATATGCTAAATGTACCACACAATACGGCCCATCAAATCTACCACAGAGTACCAAATTACAACGGTAACACACAATACACAACAACTGTACCACACAGTACCACACTCCAGCTGTACCACACAATACAACACACACCAACAGTACCACACACCATCTGCACCACATCATACCGCACTCCAAGTGTACCACACAATGCTACACTCCAACTGTACAACACAGTACTGCACTCTAAGTGTACCAGTCAGTACCACACACCAACTGTACCACACACTACCACACTCAAACAGTACCACACAGTACTACACTCTAACACCAACTGTACCACACAATATCACATGCCAACTGTAACACACACAATATCAAACATCAACTGTACCACACATTGACTGTAAAACACATGACCACATTCCACCTGTATCACACAATAACACACTCCAGCTGTATCACACAATACCACAATACAACTGTACCACACAATACCTTACACCACTGTACCACACAATGCTACAAACCCATGGGTGTCCGCAGCACCACACTCCAACTGTAACACACAATATTACACATCTACTGTACCACAGTACCACACTCCAACTGTACCACACAATATCACACACCTACTGTACCACAGAACCACACTCTAACTGTATGAAACAGTAACACACTCCAGCTGTACCATATAATTCCACACACCAACTGTACCACAGTACCACACTCCAAATGTACCACACAATATCACACACACCTACTGTACAACAGTACTATACTCCAACTGTACCACACAATATCACACACCTACTGTACCACAGTACCCCACTCCAACTGTACCACACACCTTCTATACCACAGTACCACACTCTAACTGTAATAAACAGCACCACACTCCAGCTGTACCACACACTATCACACACCTACTGTACCACAGTACCACACTCTAACTGTATGAAACAGTACCACATTCCAGCTTTACCAATATCACAAGATCAATGACATTTCCAGGCATAAAATAACAATCCCAGACACACAACTGCTTTTGCAGATACACAATACAAGCCTCCCACACACACAATAACAAATCCATAAACACACACACAGCAGCTTTTTCAGAGACACAATAATTGTTGTATTTGAACACAAAGTTCTTAACAAACAATAAAGACAACTGAAAGGAGACTTTTGCTTGAATAGTTTATTGGGAAGTGCATTAAAGGCATATTATGAGTAGTACATTGTGCTTTCCATTCTGCTAACAGCGCCCCCTCAGTCTGCGCAAAATATAATCCCAACTATGTGGCCCCCCCTGAGGGGTGGGGGGTATCTGGAGTCCAAAAACTCCCTCAAGAAAAGTCACCGCAACCTCAATCCCTAAACAGCTGCAAAAAATGGCTGTCAAGTTACCTATATACACAGAGGCTGCTGGCGGGATACCAATACAATTCTCAGTACAAAAATCCAGAGATTCTCACTTTTTTCTTTTTTTTTTCTTTTTTTTTTTTTCATTAAGGAAAGAAGTGCAGAAATACCTGAAGGTTTAATGGCTCCTTCCTTGTCTGAGCGGCCTTGAGGAGCTCTCTTGCCCCTGGAGTGGACAAAAGATATTTATTCTTGGGCTTTAGTGAACCTGGATATTTATGGTAAGACCTTGGGGTTTGGAAGCCCGTTACTGGATGAGTTATAAAAATAAAATGCTTTGGCATTTTAATTTAAGTTCTGGCAATCACCAAAGATGAAATATGAAATATAAATCCATTTTCTCGTGAGGAATCAGACAACTTCTGCACATGCAATTTCACAAATGGTCTTAATTTGGTTTCAAATCTCAAATCCAGGGGTGGGATTCAAATACTGCAAACTGGTGATCAATGTTGACCTCAAGAATTAGAAAAAGCAGAAATCCATGTTCTCCAACCTTTATTCGTCAACAATTCACAACAAGAATTAGGGGGAGCAGGAGGAAAAAAAAAACAGCTAGTAATGGCCAATGTGTTCTCAGGGTATTGACGGCTAACAATTCCAAGCATCCTCATTCTCTATCCAGCCCGCTGAGCATGTTGGACATTGTTGGACAACTACAGGGGGAGAACGTTGGTTGAACATCCTGCTCTATGCTTTGGTTCAAGTGCCATTATGAGCCTCTGACCAGGAAATAAATACATTCTCTTGGTGGGATATAAAAATCCCATGCTGTGGACACCAACATCTCCTATGACTGCCTCTCCTTGTATCAGTGTGAGGAGGTTCTCATGAAGTTAAGAGGCAGTATTATCTGGATAGTAGGTTCTCCAACCATTGCTGGTCAACAATTCCCACTAAGAATCAGTTGGAGCATCCTATATAATAATTCGCCAAGTTGTGTGTAACGCCCGACATGTGCAGTAGACACTGCTGGGCGTGCGGCAGTCATGCGCAGTAGAGACTGCCCGTGCCGCGGCTGATACAGAGCTGGGCGCTCCGAAGAAGCGTCCAGCTCTGTATCAGCCGAGGCGCGGGCAGTCTCCACTGTGTGTGACTGCCCCGCGACCGGCTGCCAGAGGCACTGTGGCCTGTGTAACAGGCTGTTCAACTAGTATATAATATTAGTGGGCAGCATATGTCCTCCGGCCGTTGTTCACCAACAACAGGCAAAGCAGATTGATTGACCATCATGTCCTGCCAAGTAAAGAATCAATTTATTATCCTGGTGCTGTGCTCTCCAGCTGTTGTTAGTCAACAATTCCCAACAAGAACTAGGATGAAAAGAAAGAAACATCTACTAATTGTTGGCCAACAGTTCCCTGCATCCTAAGTGAGGATTTTGGTAACTGTTGTCCAACAACAGCTGGTGCAGATCATTTGAACACCCTGCCCTACACTGTGGTTCAAGTGAACACTATGGGCCTCTCTCCCCACTTTCACTGGGGCTCCTGTATTGATCCCCGATATCTATAACGGGTGTCTCTCCTCGCATCACAGTCAGGAGAGCCCCAGAAAGCAGGAATTTATTATCCTGGTGCTCTCTGTGCGCCACTCAGACAAGGGATAAGCGTTAAGTTTTATTTTTTGATTCTTATTCATAATCATTTGTGCTGCTTTCACATTATTATTATTATGATAATTAATATAATACGTTGCGTTAAACATTATCGCTAAAATGAGTCTGCAATGCAAGTGCTTCTGTAAAACGAACTGAAAGTCTTCACATGGCTTTTTCTTTAATACTATCAAATGCCTGGACGGTTTTTGTTTTTTTTCTCTAGTCCCAAAACAGTCCATAAAATGAGGAATTCTTGTTTTTCTATAAGTAAAAATAAAAAAAAATCCCCATTGTGTTGTACCGTCCATCAGCTTTATCTTGTTGCAAAGATCCGTCCAGCTGCTAACAGATTTTCTCATTTTATTAAATCTATAAAAAGTCCTAAACATCTTTATCTAAATAGAACTACTCGGCAGGCAATGCATTACATGAAAGAGAATAAGTTAAAAAAAATTGTCACTTTCCACCGCCAGGGGGCGCTGACACCTTGTCCAGGGAGCCCCTCCCCCTGGCAAGCAAAAGTTTAAAGCAGCGCTGCATGTTTAGACAATAAATTGTGTTACATTCGGGAGTGATCCCCAGCCACACGTCCTATTGCTTCCTGAAGTGGGAAATAAACACTTATATGAAATGTTCCTCTCTCTCTATATAAATATATATTTATACCCATATATGCCACACTTCCTCCTTCTCCCTGTAGGGGCAGCACAGAGAGAGAGTGGAATATTCCTTTCCATTCACTGCAGAGGGTATATATATATATATATATATATCCCAGACTGGGAATATACAAAATTGAGATTATATTCCATGCAAGGAGGAGAAATATGCAGCCAATATACCCCACTCCTAGCAAGAAACTCAGATGATTGTGTTCTGTGGTCCTGCTAGGAGATTCAGGTCATATTTACGTTCAGCCGCAGTCCTTGTACATGTACAGCAGAAAACAGACTACTACCCAGAACCCTCTTTGCCCAGTCCAGCACCCTGCAGGGCCACACTAAGCGGCCTATGTACTAAGACACACTCTAGCAATTGTGGAATAAAGCAACTGTCCTATTGGCCACAAATAACCAAATCTCCAAATTATCACTGGTTTAAATGGTATAGACTTAAAGGGATAGTAATACTTAAAATGTAAAAAAAGATATGTTGTAGGGTTTATCCCCCTGAGTAAAACAAGGGAACTCCCACCGCTGAGAGATATTTTATTAAAAAAATTTATAACAGCTCAAACTTGAATTTTTTAGGTGCAATATCAGAGTGAACTGAAAATTTACAGTGGTGCTGTTGCTACACCATCCTATGGACAGCTCTGGTCTGTAGACCATAAATCTCCATAGGATGGTGTAGCAACAGCGCCACTGTAAATGTTCAGGCCACTCTGATATTGCACCTAAAAAAAAGTTTGAGCTGTTACAATTTTTTAATAAAATATCTCTCAGTGGTGAGTACCCTTGTTTTATTTGGGGACATAAACCCTACAACATATATTTTTTACATCTTAAGTATTAGTATCCCGTTAAGTATATACCATTTAAACCAATGACAATTTGGAGATTTTGTTGTGAAATTTTTATATTTTTGGCTCTTATGGAGCAGCTGATTTGCTCAGAATTGTGTAGAGTTTCTTAGTCCATAGGTCCGAGGGTCGACCCTTCTGAGGGCTTTTTTCAGCTCTCTGTTCCCTGGTGCTGCCAACGTGACACTGTGTCCTGCGTCTGTTGCTGTTTTATAAACAAACTAATTGAAGACCCCGTTATACAGGCCACAGTGCCCCTGCCAGCCGGTTGCCAGGCAGTCATGCACAGTAGAGACTGCCCATGCCGCGGCTGATACAGTGCCAGTCGGTCGCAGGGCAGTCATGCACAGTAGAGACTGCCCGCTCCGTGGCTGATACAGTGCCAGCCGGTCGCGGTGCAGTCATGCTCAGTAGAGACTGCCCACACCACGGCTGATACAGACATGGATTCTCCTTCGGAGCGCCCCGCTCTGTGTCAGCCTCGGCACGGGGCAGTCTGTACTGCGCATGACTGCATCGTTACAAACTTTCTAGCGAATTATTATATAGGATTATAATAACAATAATGTTAATAACAGACAGCCAACGTGTGTAATGGTCAGTTTGGGCCCAAACTATGGTCTGGATTCCACTGCCGTTGATATCAAACAAGGATTGTATTTACAAACTAGTTGAACAGCCCGTTACACGGGCCACAGTGCCTCTGGCAGCCAGTTGCGGGGCAGTCATGCACAGTAGAGACTGCCCGTCCTGCGGCTGATACAGTGCCAGTTGGTCGCAGGGCAGTCATGCACAGTAGAGACTGCCCGCTCCGAGGCTGATACAGTGCCAGCCGGTCGCGGTGCAGTCATGCTCAGTAGAGACTGCCTACGCCACAGCTGATACAGACATGGATTCTCCTTCGGACCGCCCCGCTCTGTGTCAGCCTCGTCACGGGGCAGTCTCTACTGCGCATGACTGCGTCGTTACAAACTTTCTAACGAATTATTATATAGGATTATAATAACAATAATGTTAATAACAGACAGCCAACATGTGTAATGGTCAGTTTGGGCCCAAACTATGGTCTGGATTCCACTGCCGTTGATATCAAACAAGGATTGTATTTACAAATATCACCATAGACTGCAATAGATATCTGTAAGATAAAACTGCAATTGGATCTAGACCTATGTTATATATAGAGAGAGAGTTTTTTTTTTACTGTATTATCTTGCAATTAAATATAGTGAAAAACGTTTTTTTCAAGTATGCATCGACTATATACAAATCTATCAAACATGCAATGCTGCTCTAAATTGTATATTGTCCCCAAAATCATTATATAATTCAACATAATTCCCTGATATAAGAATAATTGAGGCAGGTACCTGATTGCTCAGAATCGCCGCAGTTCCTACACACAGCATGCATTACATGATTAGTATAATTATTGCTTTAATTCAGTATAGGATTCCTTAACGGAATATATTGCCGCTTAGCACTAACATTTGGCAGAAACCCCCTAAATCCCCTACAAAATTGGCATAGATTTCAAACTCTGGCATGCAAAATACCCCATAAAATAACATTGCACGGATCAATTACCCCCAGATCCGTGCGGTGTGTCCCTAAGTTTAATTATTATCCGTGTGCCCTTTTGATTTTTTTTTTGTTTGCTTTTTTGCCTAAATCTTGCTTTTCCGAACAAAATAAAAAAGTGACTTATGCTTTGGCATAGTAAGAAAATATTGGGCTCCTCGACTTTAACCCTTCGAATGTTAGAACGGTTTCCAACGCATTGCACAGCCTTTCTAGCTCTGAAAGGGTTAAATGCACCCCAGTAACACTTATCAATGCGGTAGTCATGGCTCTGCGCTTTACAGACACTCCTCGGGAGGGAATGAGAATAGGGGAAATTTGGGAGAAACCAGTTGATTGCAGAAAAATATATTTATCTTATTGCTAATACTGTAAATTCATTTCAGGTCCGTACTGAGGGTGAAATCGATGCCGGACGCTGAGCTGAGTGTCCTGTTCCTATAGGGATACACCGTGTCCTTATGTCGTGATGTATTTTAGGGTGACATTCTATAGTAGTAAACCCTAATTACGAAAGTCCCTATTGGAGGGGTCTTTCCTACTGAGCAATTACACAGATGGATCTGTCAAAAGTAATTACAGAACTGTAGATTGAGAGCAACGTGTTTTGCTGACAGGTGGCGCTGTTGCTCCATCCATCTCTGGGAAGCTTCTCAGGCAATAACAGTGACAGGGCCATCCTGAGCATGAGCTCTAAAACAAAACGTGCCTTTACACTATAACAACTTTTGACAGAAGCATCTCTAAGCAGTTGCTATTCTGTTTTACTCAAATATTTTCATAATAATGGATTACTGCTAGTTTAATGCCTTGAATGGTAGAGAGGTCCCAAATGAATTGTGAAGCAATGTGTTGGAGGCCCCTTTTGCATTTAACAGGTTGAACGTTAAGGCGTACAATTCTGAAAATTCTCTTTTTGTACGTTAACTTGTTAAAGGGATAGTAATGTCAGAAAAAAAGTATTACCTATATGGTAGATAAAATTAAAAGAGAGTACTTGCACTTATTCGTATCTCTCAGACCATTATGGTTTGAGATATAAAGGAAAATAAAGTTCTCTGGTCCCTCCCCTTTCTGATTGACGAGCTGTAAAGCTGTCAGAAGCAGGTTCTGGTTCCTGGATCAGACGGCGGCTCTTCAGCAGCACCAACATAGAGATACCTAAAAATAAATACTTCATCGGAATGGTCTACAAAGTGTTCTTGCAAACCAGGCACATGTTGTAGACCATTCTAAATAAAGTATTTATCTTTAGATATCATTATATCGGCTCTGCTGAAGAGCCACGTCTGGTCAAGCGACCAGAATCTACTTCTGACAGCTTTACAGCTCATCAAGCAGAAAGGGAAGGGACCAGAGAACTTTATTTTCCTATATCTCTCAAACCATAACAGTGTGAGAGATACAAATAAGTTCAAGTACTCTCGATTAATTGTATCTACCATATAGTTAATACTTTTTTTCTGACGTTACTATCGCTTTAAGCGTATTGTTTGATTTAAGGGTGGGTTCGCAGCGGTTTGAACTATATGTTAACTGCGCAACAATGAAACAGCTTGCCTCCCAGTCATGTTGTTCATGTGATTATCGCCCCCCACAATGCAACACGCTGCAACTTGGTTGGGTGTTCAGTGAAACTGCAGCAAGGCTGACCTGCACGTGCCTGCTGGTCCCTGTCTAGGTCATTCACAGGAGTGATAGTGGGGGCTGCGATACTCATCACAAACTCCAATAACTGGCGGACATATCTGGGTGTCACCCAGTAATAGATTGTGGACAACCACATGGGCTGGTCTTCCATCACACAGACACCATCCTCCGTGAGTGAGGAATACAGGCACACGCAGAAGATTGCAGGTAAGTGAATACAGGAGGGCAGGTAAGTCACCCGTGTGATTGCAGACATACAAGGGATCAGTTGAGTTCACACCCCTGGGCCCTTACACTAAGAGCAAAAGATCATCAGTTCTGGGGTAAACCAAGTGGTAGAAACATCTGAGTCCTGTGCAACATTCGTGGGTTAAACGTCACCATTGAAATCACTGGGATGGTTTAGAATTTGCAGTTACCCCTATGGCGCAGTTGGTTTGCCCCAGAATTGTTTTCCTCGTGTGTCCTGTTTTATCTCCCGATTCTCCAATAGACAGCAACACGATTTCCTGAAACAGCGAGACATTATCACCTGAGTGCCACAGAGGTCAGCAACGCATTGCTCTGCAGTGAATCATTGCTTACCTCTCCGGCACTCAAAGGGTTAAATTAATACAAAACCCACTGACTCAAATCCCTGCTCAGATCAGAGAGATATTTGGTTTTATACGGGTCTGCTGTGGAGCAGCTGGTTTGCCCCAGAATTGCTCCAGTGCTCCTTAGTACATTAACCTGCCTAGTGTCCCGGGTGATGCAGTGGAGGGTTGGTCTAAGGGGCAGGGGGCAATCGCCCTATGGGCCATTCGTATGTCTGGACTGGTGGGCCACTGCCTCACACAATCTCCCACTTGCTGCTGTAAATGGAGCTACACTAGTGATACCCATACCTGGGAACTCTCCGGATTTGCCCCGGAGACTCCGGTTCTGACAGAGCTTTACCGGGTCTCCGGGGCAGAGGCAGATTCCTCCGGATGTGGAGAGTTTCTATTGAAACTCTGCCACATCTGCTTTTTCTCCCGTTGTGCCTCCGTCCCCAGCCTTCTGTGTGACATATTTAAATCCCCCCCAACAATCAAGTTAAGCCCCACCCCTTTTTGACGCGATTAGCGTCATTTTTGTTACCCCCTGCTGAACAGAGGACTACCCTCCGGGTAGCCCTCAACTGAAAGTTCCCAGGTATGGTGATACCACAGAGCTTACAATCCATATGGGGCTACACTAGTGATACCACAGAGCTTACAATCCCTACGGCACTACACTAGTGATACCACAGAGCTTATAACTGAAATGGAACTACACTAGTGATACCACAGAGCTTACAATCCATATGGGGTTACACTAGTGATACCACAGAGCTTACAATCCCTACGGCACTACACTAGTGACACCACAGAGCTTATAACTGAAATGGAACTACACTAGTGATACCACAGAGCTTACAATCCATATGGGGCTACACTAGTGATACCACAGAGCTTACAATCCATACAGCACTACACTAGTGATACCACAGAGCTTATAAATGAAATGGAACTACATTAGTGATACCACAGAGCTTACAATTGAAATGGGACTACACTAGTTATACCACAGAGCTTACAATCCATATGGAGCTACACTAGTGATACCACAGAGCTTACGATCCATTTGGAGCTACACTAGTGATACCACAGAGCTTACAATTGAAATGGAACTACACTAGTTATACCACAGAGCTTACAATCCATATGGAGCTACACTAGTGATACCACAGAGCTTACAATCCATATGGAGCTACACTTGTGATACCACAGAGCTACAATCCATATGGGGCTACTCTAGTGATACCACAGAGCTTACAATCCATATGGGGCTTAGTGATACCACAGAGTTTACAATTAAAATGGAGCAACACAAATTATACCACAGGGCTTACAATCCAAATGGAGCTATATTGGTAGCATAACCCATTTCCTTTGTAAGATCTATAGTATCACTAGTGTAGCTTTACTTACATTGTAAATTCTGTGGTGTCTGTAATGTAGCCCCATTACACTTGTAAGCTACATGGTATATCACATGTAGCAAAATTAATGACAATTTTAAAAATTAACAAAAGGGGCTGATCTAAGAAAGTGGGCTGGAACGATAGTAGAATTGCGCCACATGATTATATTTGCATCCGAGTAGAAGGAGCTTTATCCCTGCTCCTATGGGGCTTTCACATAACCAAGCAATGTATTATATAACTCGTTGACACTCATATGGTTAAATTCTCTGCTCTGTCTTGTTTTTCTGCCACCTAGTGGCACTAGACAAAAATGCAATTCCATACCGTGGCCCAGGGAGGTGACAATAGCAGAGAAGGGAAGGGGCCAGAGAACTGACATTAGCAGCAGATGGAAGGGTCCAGGGTGACAATAGCAGTGGAGGGAAGGTCCCAGTGAGGTGACAATACAGTGAGGGGAAGGGTCCAGGGAGAAGACAATAGCAGATGAGGGAAGGGTCCAGGGAGGTGACAATAGCAGTGGAGGGAAGGTCCCAGGGAGGTGACAATAGAAGTGTGGGGAATAGTCCAGGGAGGTGACAATAGCAGAGGAGGGAAAGGACCAGGGTAGTGACAGTAGCAGTGAAGGGAAGGTCCCAGGGAGGTGACAATAGCAGTGAAGGGAAGGGGCCATGGAGGTGACAATAGCAGTGAAGGGGAGAGTCCAGGGAGGTGACCATAGCAGTGGAGGGAAGGGTCCTGGGAGGTGACAATAGCAGTGGAGGGAAGGATCCAGGGAGGTGACAATAGCAGTGGAGGGAAGGGTCCAGGGAGGTGACAATAGCAGTGGAGGCAAGGGTCCGGGGAGGAGACAATAGCAGTGGAGGGAAGGGTCCAGAGGGGTGACAATAGCAGTGGAGGGAAGGATCCAGGGAGGTGACAATAGCAGTGGAGGCAAGGGTCCGGGGAGGTGACAATAGCTGTGGAGGGAAGGGTCCGGGGAGGAGACAATAGCAGTGGAGGGAAGGGTCCAGAGGGGTGACAATAGCAGTGGAGGGAAGGGTACGGAGGAGACAATAGCAGTGGAGGGAAGGGTCCGGGGAGGTGATAATAGCAGTGGAGGGAAGGGTCCAGGGAGAAGACAATAGCAGTGGAAGGAAGGGTCCAGGGAAGAAACAATAGCAGTGGAGGGAAGGGTCCGGGGAGGAGACCATAGCAGTGGAGGGAAGGGTTTGGGGAGGAGACAATAGCAGTGGAGGTAAGGGTCCAGGGAAGAGACAATAGCAGTGGAGGGAAGGGTCCGGGAAGGAGGCAATAGCAGTGAAGGGAAGGGTCCAGGGAGGTGACAATAGCAGTGGAGGGAAGGGCCCAGGGAGGAGACAATAGCAGTGGAGGGAAGGGCCCGGGGAGGTGACAGTAGCAGTGGAGGGAAGGGTTCGGGGAGGTGACAGTAGCAGTGGAGGGAAGGGTCCAGGGAGAAGACAATAGCAGTGGAGGGAAGGGTCCAGGGAGGAGACAATAGCAGTGGAGGGAAGGGTCCAGGGAGGAGACAATAGCAGTGGAGGGAAGGGCCCAGGGAAGAGACAATAGCAGTGGAGGGAAGGGTCCGGGGAGAAGACAATAGGAGTGGAGAGAAGGGACCGGGAAGGAGGCAATAGCAGTGAAGGGAAGGATCCAGGGAGGTGACAGTAGCAGTGGAGGGAAGGGTTCGGGGAGGTGACAGTAGCAGTGGAGGGAAGGGTTCGGGGAGGTGACAGTAGCAGTGGAGGGAAGGGTTCGGGGAGGTGATAATAGCAGTGGAGGGAAGGGTCCAGGGAGAAGACAATAGCAGTGGAAGGAAGGGTCCAGGGAAGAAACAATAGCAGTGGAGGGAAGGGTCCGGGGAGGAGACCATAGCAGTGGAGGGAAGGGTTTGGGGAGGAGACAATAGCAGTGGAGGTAAGGGTCCAGGGAAGAGACAATAGCAGTGGAGGGAAGGGTCCGGGAAGGAGGCAATAGCAGTGAAGGGAAGGGTCCAGGGAGGTGACAATAGCAGTGGAGGGAAGGGTCCAGGGAGGAGACAATAGCAGTGGAGGGAAGGGCCCGGGGAGGTGACAGTAGCAGTGGAGGGAAGGGTTCGGGGAGGTGACAGTAGCAGTGGAGGGAAGGGTCCAGGGAGAAGACAATAGCAGTGGAGGGAAGGGTCCAGGGAGGAGACAATAGCAGTGGAGGGAAGGGTCCAGGGAGGAGACAATAGCAGTGGAGGGAAGGGCCCAGGGAAGAGACAATAGCAGTGGAGGGAAGGGTCCGGGGAGAAGACAATAGGAGTGGAGAGAAGGGTCCGGGAAGGAGGCAATAGCAGTGAAGGGAAGGATCCAGGGAGGTGACAGTAGCAGTGGAGGGAAGGGTTCAGGGAGGTGACAGTAGCAGTGGAGGGAAGGGTTCGGGGAGGTGACAGTAGCAGTGGAGGGAAGGGTCCAGGGAGAAGACAATAGCAGTGGAGGGAAGGGCCCAGGGAGGAGACAATAGCAGTGGAAGGAAGGGTCCTGGCAGGTGACTGTCTTTGGAGAGTTTGGTTCCCCTTCTCCTTAGTTAGCTCTATATACTAAACAAGGCACAAAGGGGCCAATTTGGTTTTACACCATGTACCTGAACATGCTCTGCAGCTGGCATACAGGTTTCTATGGCAGTAAAGTCCAATGATGGTGCAGACTGGCCATACGCACCACACGCTCATACTCTCTAGTACATACCCTGTACTGCTGACACCATGGAGCTGCGCTGGTGGTCCGATACATTCACCACTATATGCCTTATAGCAAGCTCATGGGAGAAAGTTCTGATGAGGAAAAAATGGGAAAATATGTCTGCACAGGCAGGGCACTGAATACACAGAACTGCCTCCCAGCAGAAGTGGCAGAGAAGATCTCCACAGGGTAATAGATCTCAATCACCACAGGGATATGAGGGGAAGATCTCCACAAGGTAACAGGCCTCAATCAACACAGGTATAGGAGGGAACGTTCCTCATTTAATTAACTGAAAATGTTTATTTGTCCCCTATAGTGCAGTTGGTTTTGTCCAGAATTGGTCTAGTTCTAATCAGTACAGCAGCCTCCGTATAAAGGTAAAATCCCAGAAAAAGCATGAGTCAGCTGCTTTCTAACCAGTGGGGACTTCTTCCTGCTGGACAAGGGGAATGGGCACTGGGAAGGACACCAAAGGGGATACTGAGAATGACATTGCAAGAATCGTAGAGGACTATCTGAGGACATTAGAACACTGCCAGAACCCTGCCAATGGGAGGATGCTATATAGAACACTGCAAGAACCATAGAGAATCACAAATCAGAGGATATTATAGAATACTGTAAGAACTATAGAGAGGGACAATTGGAGGAAATTACATAGAACACTGCCAGAACCATGGAGAATGACAACCAGATGATGTTACATAGAACATTTCAGGAACCATGGAGAAGGATAATCTAAAGATGGTACATGAAACACTCAATGAACCACGGAAGGATAATCACAGAACATTACATGGAACATTGACAGAACCATGGAGAAGGACAATCGGAGGACAGTACATAGAACACTACAAGAATCATAGAGGAAGACAATTGGAGGACGTTGCTTAGAACACTGCAAGAACCATGAAGAAAAACAATCAAAGGGTGTCATAGAACATGTCAAGAATCAAAGAGAAGGACAAATCAGAGGACATTGCATAGAACGCTTAATGAACCATTAAGGAGGACAATTGGAAGACGTTAGAACACTGCAAGAACCATAAAGGAGGACAATTGGAGAATTTTGCATAGAACACTGCAAAAAACACAGTCAAGGAAAATCTGAGGATGTTAAATAGAACACTAAATGAACAATTGAAGGAAGTTACACAGAACACTGCAAAAACCATGGACAGAGACAATCAAAGGACATTACATAGAACACTGCATGTACCATGGTGAAGGAGAATTGGAAGACATAGAATAGAATACTGCAAAATCCATGGAGAAGGATAGTCAGAAGATACATACTGCATGTTCCACAAAGAAGGACAATGAGGGGACAATAGATAGAATATTGCAGGAACCATGGTGAAGGAAAATCAGAGGATGTTATAGACTACCACAAGAACCAAAGCGAAGGACAAATCAGAGGACATCACATTGAATGCTACATGAACCATATAGGAAGCCAATTGGATGATGTTACATAGAACACTGCAAGAACCATGAATTAGGACAGTCAGAGGACACTGCATGTAATAAGGAGAAGGACAATTGGAGGACATTACATAAAACACTGCATGAACCATGAAGAAACACATTCAGAAGATATTACTTAGAACACTACATGTACCACAAAGACGGACAATCAGAGGACATTACACACAACATTCCAAGAACAATAGGGAAAGACAATCAAAGGATGGTATAGAACCATAGAGAAGGACAAATCAGAGGACATCTCATAGAACACTGCATAAACCATAGAGGAGAACAATGGGAGAAAGTTACATAGAACTCTGCAAGAACAATAGAGAAGGACAAATCAGAGGACGTCACATAGAAAACTGCATGAACCATAAAGGATGACATAGAGAAAGACAAGCAGATGACATTAAATAGGATACAGCAAGTGCTGTTGAGGAGGACATTTCAAGAAACATTGAGATGACATGGAAAAGGACTCTGCAAGAACCAATGTGATGGGCACTGCAGAAGACATCACAAAGGAGACTACAAGAACCAAGAAAGGACTCTAGAAGAACCAGGAAAAGACAATCCAAGATGAACTGAGAAGGACGCTGTAAGCACCTTACAAAGAAAGTGAAGGTACTGGAAGAAACCACCAGAGAGATCTGTGAAGATAACACCAGAAGGACACAAGGGGGCACCATAGAGAAGTGCAGAGAAAACTGTAGCAAATCCAGGACAAAGAACATTAGAGAAAATCGTAATAAATAAATGTTTCTCTGCTGACGACAACCATGTAGGAAAGGGAGTGGGGTGTAGTTCTATCTGATAATTTAAAGGTAGGCAAGTAATGCAGAAATGCCATGGGGAAAGCCAGCAGGGTAATAACCTGCACTTATCTCACTATAACACAAAAAGAAACACCAGGGAGCGCTGCTGGTGCAAATAACACCAGAAGCAAACGGGCTAACTTGTTACATTGTTTTATATTGTTGTTTTAAATAAATATTTTACTGAAGATATCACTGGGAGAAGTAGTTTCCTGTCAAGTTGCATTTTCGAGCAGAAGTGAGGTTATCATCTTTGCATACTGTTATTGTCCATGCACGGGATAACCCTCAATAACTGTGATGCTTTCTTTTGTTTCTTTCTCTGTACTTATCTCACTGTGTCCAGGAAATCCTAATGGCCCCTATGAATGGTGCCCTTGAGCCTTTGTTCAAGAGATAACACCTTCAGTCAGTCCTGGGTGTCAGGTCAATGGGGGCAGACATGACAGTTGGTCAGGATCATGGGGGCAGACATGACAGCTGGCCAGGTCCATGGGGTGAACATGACAGCTGGTCAGGACCATGCGAGTGGACATGCCAGTTGCACAGGTCTATGGGGGAGAACATGACAGTAGCTCAGGTCCATGGGGGTGGAATATGCCAGTTGCTCAGGTCCATGGAGGAGAACATGACAGTAGCTCAGGTCCATGTGGGCAAACATGACAGTAGCTCAGGTCTATGAAGGTGGACATGATAGTAGCTCAGGTCGGTCACCCCATTGTACAGTGAGGCAGGGTGCACCGGATCTCTATAACAAAGCCATAATAATAAAAAGACCTAAAGTAACGGCACGGGTGGAAGGGAAGATG
Source organism: Rhinophrynus dorsalis (assembly GCA_037306005.1). Classification (NCBI taxonomy): domain Eukaryota; kingdom Metazoa; phylum Chordata; class Amphibia; order Anura; family Rhinophrynidae; genus Rhinophrynus; species Rhinophrynus dorsalis. The sequence continues at coordinate 3,998,660 of CM074723.1, read as the reverse complement.
ACATGAAGGTCACATGTACGGAGACAAAGGCAGAGTTATTCTTGAACATTCCATCTGCACCATCAGGGACAAGAAAAACTCCCCATTTGATTTCCTATGGAGCATTTAACCCCAGGGGTGCTAGAGAAGTCTATAACACATTGCTTTGCAATGTGTTCGCAGCCTAGCTAGCATTCAAGACCCTTTTAAAGCAAAGGAAACTTTAGGCCTAATTTAAATGGGTAGCTTTCAACTGATCTCCCTAGGGGCTGGATTCAAGTGCATGAGATAAATGTTACCTCCCATTTTATCAAACATTCTCCTACCTGGGGGGATACCTGGAGATAAAAGCAGTGATAAAATTAGGACCTGCCTTTGAATAGCTCTCACTAGAACAGATCTCACTAGAATAGATCTCAGTAGAACTAATCTCACTAGAACAGATCTCACTAGAACAGATCTCACTAGAACAGACCTCACTAGAACAGACCTCACTAGGACTAATCTCACTAGAACAGATCGCACTAGAACTAATCTCACTAGAACCGATCTCACTAGAACAGACCTCACTAGGACTGATTTCACTAGAATAGATCTCACTAGAACTGATCTCACTAGAATAGATCTCACTAGGACTGATTTCACTAGAATAGATCTCACTAGAACTGATCTCACTAGAATAGATCTCACTAGGACTGATTTCACTAGAATAGATCTCACTAGAACTGATCTCACTAGGACTGATTTCACTAGAATAGATCTCACTAGAACAGATCTCACTAGAATAGATCTCACTAGGACTGATTTCACTAGAATAGATCTCACTAGAACAGATCTCACTAGGACTGATTTCACTAGAATAGATCTCACTAGAATAGATCTCACTAGGACTGATCTCACTAGGACTGATCTCACTAGAACTGATCTCAGTAGAATAGATCTCACTAGAACAGATCTCACTAGAATAGATCTCACTAGAATAGATCTCACTAGGACTGATTTCACTAGAATAGATCTCACTAGAACAGATCTCACTAGGACTGATTTCACTAGGACTGATCTCACTAGAATAGATCTCACTAGAATAGATCTCACTAGAACAGATCTCACTAGGACTGATCTCACTAGGACTGATCTCACTAGAATAGATCTCACTAGAATAGATCTCACTAGAACTGATCTCACTAGGACTGATCTCACTAGAATAGATCTCACTAGAATAGATCTCACTAGGACTGATCTCACTAGGACTGATCTCACTAGAATAGATCTCACTAGAATAGATCTCACTAGAACTGATCTCACTAGGACTGATCTCACTAGAATAGATCTCACTAGAATAGATCTCACTAGGACTGATCTCACTAGGACTGATCTCACTAGAATAGATCTCACTAGAATAGATCTCACTAGAACAGATCTCACTAGGACTGATTTCACTAGAATAGATCTCAATAGAACAGATCTCACTAGAATAGATCTCAATAGAACAGACTGCACTAGAATAGATCTCAATAGAACAGATCTCACTAGAATAGATCTCAATAGAACAGATCTCACTAGAAGAGATCTCACTGGAACAGATCTCATAAGTCTAGATTTTACAAGACTAAAACTCACTAGAATAGATCTCACTAGAACGGATCTCACTAGAATAGATCTCACTAGAATAGATCTTACTAGAATAGATCTCACTAGAATAGATCTCACTAGAGCTGATCTCACTAGAACAGATCTCACTAGAACGGATCTCACTAGAATAGATCTCACTAGAATAGATCTTACTAGAATAGATCTCACTAGAATAGATCTCACTAGAACGGATCTCAGTAGAACAGATATCACTAGAACGGATCTCAGTAGAACAGATATCACTAGAACGGATCTCACTAGAATAGATCTAACTAGAATAGATCTCACAAGGACGGATCTCACTATATGTAAGTGTCCCTATATTGGTGTAATTAGTGGATCTTACTATACCCGTGTTTAGGCAAGGAGATGAGCACTATTAGGACGCTTGAGGTGTACTGATCTGAAGCAATACCTCTCATCCGCAATTCCCGGTACCAAGAACATTGCAGTTCTGGTGAAGTTTCCTGCCGGGCACAAGTGGGCTATTCAGAGGGGAAGATTCACTACGTAGTCTCCTGCATGCCAGCATGGATAAAGATAAAGACAATGTTTTTACTAGTTTACTCTGTGAATGGCAATTTTAGCCAAATGGTGTAAAATGTGGGTGCTGCCAAACTTATCGTTAAAATAAATAATACGATAAAAAAGTGACTTTATGAACGTCAGTTTTAACTCCCAAAAATTTATCTCCAAAAGAGAGGAGGATTAATCCTACTGTAAGCGAACCGGTCCACAGAGGAGAGATAAGAATTCACTTCTATCTATATGGGACTTTTAAATATATTTCACATCGATTTACATGAGACTTTTAAATATAATTCCCATCGATTTACATGGGACTTTTAAATATATTACCCATCGATTTATATCGGACTTTTAAATATAATTCCCATCAATTTACATGGGACTTTTAAATATATTACCCATCGATTTACATGGACTTTTAAATATAATTCCCATCGATTTACTTGGGGATTTTAATTCCCTTCAATTTACATGGGACTTTTAAATATAATTCCCATCGATTTACATGGGACTTTTAAATATAATTCCCATCGCTTTACATGTGACTTTTAAATATAATTCCTTTCGATTAACCTCAGACTTTTAAATATAATTTCCATTGATTTAAATGGGGCTACTTAATACATTACCCTCCATTTAAATGGGGCTACTTAATACATTACCCTCCATTTAAATGGGGCTTATTTAATATAATTCCCATTGATTTAAATGGGGTATTTACAATAATAACAATCGATTTAGATGGGACTATTTAAATAATTTCCACTGATTTAAAGTTTTTTTTTATATAATTCTAATCTATTTAAATGGGGCTATTTAAATAATTTCCATTGATTTATATGGGACTTTTAAAAATAATTCTTATCTGTTTCAATGGAGATTTTAAATAATTCTCGTTGATTTAAATGGGGCTATTTAAATAATTTCCATCAATTCAAACAGAGCTTTTTAATATAATTCAAATCTATTTAAATGGGGCTTTTAAAAATAATTCCTATTGATTTAATCAGATATTTTAAATATAATTCCTACTGATTTAAATGGGGCATTTAACCCTGTGAATACATTTTCCTTCTTCCATTTTGTACCAAAACTCACATAATATTGTTGTCATTTCAAAATGAGTTTTTGCTGTTGTATTTTCCAGCCTAAAATAAGGATGCTAAAAAATTGATTCACGTACATAGGAATTTCTAAGCAGCCATTTTTTTAACATGGGGTCCTGTGAGTCATAGATAGATAGATATGAGATAGACAGATAGATAGAGAGATAGATATGAGATAGATAGATAGATAGATATGAGATAGATAGATAGAGAGATAGATAGATGTGAGATAGATAGATAGATAGATAGATAGATAGATAGATAGATAGATAGATAGATATTAGATAGATAAATAGATAGATAGAGAGATAGGTAGATAGATATTAGATAGATAAATAGATATGAGATAGAGAGACAGATAGATAGATAGATAGATAGATAGATAGATAGATAGATAGATATTAGATAGGTAGATAGATAGATAGATAGATAGATATGATATATATATATATATATATATATATAGATAGATAGATATGAGATAGATAGAGAGATAGATATTAGATAGATAGATAGATAGATAGATAGATAGATAGATATTAGATAGATATATAGATAGATAGATAGATAGATATGAGATAGATAGATAGCTATTAGATAAATAGATAAAGAGATAGATATTAGATAGATAGATAGATAGATAGATAGCTATTAGATAGATAGATAGATAGATAGATAGAGAGATAGATAAAGAGATAGATATTAGATAGATAGACAGATAGATAGATAGATATGAGATAGATAGAGAGATATGAGATATGAGATAGATAGATAGATAGATAGATAGATAGATAGATAGATAGATAGATAGATAGATAGATAATGGCAGCACTCACTGTAATTCATGGTGATAATGCCTGGGCTCATATCAAGTAATAAAACAATACAGTTCACTTGGTGATAGACATCACTCACAGTACCTTTTTCAAACAGTATAGATGTTTATTGAATCTAGTTTGATGAATCTTGAAGAAGGCCCTACAACGTGGCCGAAATGTTGATTCAATAAACATCTATATAGGTAGTGTGAGTGATGTCTATCACCAGTTCTACTGTAAATATATATATATATATATATATATATATATATGTCAGAAAAAAAAGCACCCACAGGTCTTTTGTAGAGGTGAAAAGTATGCGTTGGTTTATTCCATCAACGTTTCAGCTCAACTTTGGGCCTTTATCAAGATGCTTACGTGATAAAGGCCCAAAGCGGAGCCCAGATGTTGATGGAATAAACCAACGCATACTTTTCACCTCTACAAAAGACCTGTGGGTGCTTTCTTTTTTCTGACATTTTACTACATGATTACTTTGGAGATTGACACCCAGGCATATATACCTTTAAGTGAGTGCACATCTTGGGACATTTCTATGTGTATATACATGGCTGAGATGTTGATTCAATAAACATCTATACTGTTTGAAAAAGGTGCTGCGAGTGCCATCTATCACCAAGTCTAATATATATATATATACACACACACACACACATACACATACACACACACACACACACGCACACACACTATGGCACTGTTAGTGGTACCTGAATGCAGAGGGATGCTGCTCTGGAGGAGATCTCTCCAATGGCCTATGTATGTGACAAATAATGTGGGTAAAGCGTGGTCCCGTGTTAGCCATACATAATCCAGGAGACTAGTAGATTAAAAATGAAAACTAATAAGAATTATACCTGAAGACACCTAGTTGTGTTGTAAACTGCATCCTACAATCACTCAGTTATCCAGTAAACTTATCACTTTTTTGTACCAGTCTCCTACTAATAATGTGCTGCCACCTTATCCCAATGCAATCTAAAGATGAGAATCAAATACACCCTAAGACTCTAAGGGTATAAAAAAACTAAATTGGTGGAAGAACGACCAGTATTATAGAACAGAATTTAATTGGTTAAACTCCTATAACGCCTATTCTTATTGGTCCATCCAAGTCCTACATTAAGTTCATCTATATCTTGTTTCCACAGCTGCCCAATTCTGTGACTTCCTATAAGCGTGCAATGGACCTCAGGCCCTCGTTACACCTCCCTCTTACATTTCTCCATGTAACCTTGTCCCACGTACTAATCCTCCTCCTACCTGAAATGGGGGGTGAAGAAAGCTTTAGAAGGTGGAGCTGAACACATCACACAGATCAGCGTACGGCTCACGCCCAGGACTATCCGAAGCTGGTGTACAAGTCATGACTGGAGCAATTGTGGGGAAAACCAAATGAATCTCAGGGGTGGAAATAAATATCCCCCCCAATTCCCATTCCTTTAAATTTGTTTTTCCGTTGTCTGAATGCTGGAGAGGCCGCCCGTTCATTGACATACAACACAAGAAAGCATTTCTAGCATTCAGTGGGGTAAAATCCAAATTTAAAGCAATAGAGATCATATTTGTCCCGTATCATACAGTTGGTTTGATCCTGTTCTACTCAGACCATAAGCGCCATAACACTCTGTATATTAGGATCTCTTGGAGAAACCTACCCAATACAGCTCTAAGGTAAGGAAGCTAAATCCTCAGATGCCATAAAAGTGGGAATAAAATGATAGATACATCCCATCAGTCTAGCTGATTGTGAAATGCCCCCCATATACTCCTTATCACATACAGTTATGGATCCATCATTCTTCTATTTGACTCTTTTGATACTAACGCCTACAGGACCATCTTTTCCTAAGGATAATATATTTCAGATATACTTGAACTTATAATTAACATCAAAAGTGCTGAAAACTTCATTAAGAAAACCTCAAAACATTTCACTAAATGGAAGTCAGCAAGGAGGAACTTGGGAAGAACTTAGTAATAAAAACTGACTTCCATTTAGGAACCAAAATGGAACATGAGGTGACAAATCAACTCATATCCAACTTGAGCCCCTAAATAAAGACTCCAACCCCCTAAAAAAACAAACAGCACCGGGTATAATATGTGTGTGTTGGGGGGGGTAAAGATGAACAAAAGGTAAGAGGCAGGTATCATTTCCTCTGGGTGCCGAGATGTTGGAGACTTTGCTAGACAGATTCTGTTGGGTGGGTGGTAGTGATGTGAGCCTCTTCCTACCAGAAGAACCACCCTCAGTCCTCTATGGGGCTGAGTGGAGGAGCTACACCCTTGAAGCAGGCTGACTCGTAGTGCTTGTTAAGGTAAGACTTGAGTGCGAAGGTCTTGCTGCAGCGTTTGCACTTGTAGTGTTTAAAGGCAGAGTGCGTCTGCATGTGCGCACGGAGGTTGGACCGGTCGGCAAAGGCTTTGCCACAGTGGGCGCAGCCGAAGGGCTTCTCACCGGTGTGGGACCTCATGTGACCCTGAAGTAGCCATGGCCGGCTAAAGGCCTTTCCACACGTGTCACACTTGTGCTTGAGGTCATGGGTGAGAAGGTGCATGGCCATGGCCGGCATGGACACGTAGACCTTGCCACAGGTGGGGCACTTCTTGGCGAGCTTGCTGTCCAGGCTTCGGTGAGTCTGCTTGTGCCGGCTCAGGTTGGAAGACGTAGCGTAGCTCTTCCCACACTCACTGCAGCTGTGCCTCTGAATAGATCGCCCCCCGCTCAACACCTTGCGCCGAGATCGCCCATCTGTGATGAAGAAGGCATCCACTGAGTAGCCTTCACTGACAGCCGTGTCCCCATTGATGTAGCCCCCATTGATCTCAGAGCGTGGGCTGTCAGGAGGCTCTGAGTCTGGGGCTCCATATTCACTGTGCACAGCTGTGTAGAGAGTGTCGGGGGAGGGGATTTTGATAACTCCATCTCTTTCCCCATCATATACTGAGGGGGTGATATAGTCACTGATGTAACCTGAGAGACAGAACATGGATATTAGTCATTGCAATCAAATGGGTTACACATAACATGTCTAAACAATGGAAGCAACAGGAGGCGGTATAGAGAATGGATATATGGGATAAGTGGGGAAATTACAGGAAGGAGATTTATGGTGTAATAGGAGGAGTTATATGAAACAATAGGAGGAGTTATATGGAGCAATAGGAGGAGTTATAGGGAGGAGTTATATGGACAAATAGGAGGAGTTATATGAGCAGTAAGAGAAGTTATAGGGAGGAGTCATATGGAGCAATAGGAGGAGTTATATGGGAAAATAGGAGGAGTCATAGGGAGGAGTTATATGGAGCAATAGGAAGAGAAGAGTTATATGGAGCAATAGGAGGGGTTATAGGGAGGAGTTATATGGAATAATAGGAGGGGTTATAGGGAGGAGTTATATGGAACAGTATGAGGAGTTATAGGGAGGAGTTTTACAGAACAATAGGAGGCGTTATAGGGAGGATTTATATAGAACAATAGGAGGGGTTATAGGGAGGAGTTTTATGGAAAAATAGGAGGAGTTATATGGAACAATAGGATGAATTATAAGGAGGGGTTATATGGAACAATAGGAGGAGTTATACAGAGGTATTATATGGAACAATAAGAGGAGCTATAGGGAGGGGTTATATGGAACAATAGGAGGAGTTATAGGGGGAGTTATAGTGAACATTAGGAGGAGTTATAGGGAGGGGTTATATGAAACAATAGGAGAACTTATAGGGGGGATTTATATGAAACAATAGGAGAATTAATAGGAAGGAGTTATATGGAACAATAGGAGGCGTTATAGGGAGGAGTTATAGTGAACATTAGGAGGAGTTATAGGGAGGAGTTATATGCAACAATAGGAGAACTTATAGGGGGGATTTATATGGAACAATAGGAGGAGTTATAGGGAGGAGTTATATGGAACAATAGGAGGAGTTATAGGGAGGAGTTATATGGAGCAATAGGAGACGTTATAGGAAGGAGTTATATGGAACAATAGGAGGAGTTATATGGAGGAGTTATATGGAACAATATGAGGAGTTATAGGGAGGAGTTATATGGAACAATAGGAGGAGTTATATGGAACAATAGGAGGAGTTATAGGGAGGAGTTATATGGAGCAATAGGAGGAGTTATAAGGAGGAGTTATATGGAACAATAAGAGGAGTTATATGGAACAATAGGAGGAGTTATAAGGAGGAGTTATATGGAGTAATAGGAGGAGTTATAGGGAGGAGTTATATGGAACAATAGGAGGAGTTATAGGGAGGAGTTATATGGAACAATAGGAGGAGTTATAGGGAACAATAGGAGGAGTTATATGGAACAATAGGAGGAGTTATAGGGAGGAGTTATATGGAACAATAGGAGGAGTTATAAGGAGGAGTTATATGGAACAATAGGAGGAGTTATAGGGAGGAGTTATATGGAACAATAGGAGGAGTTATAGGGAGGAGTTATATGGAACAATAGGAGGAGTTATAGGGAGGAGTTATATGGAACAATAGGTAGAGTTATAAGGAGAAGATATATGAAACAATAGGAGGAGTTATAGGGAACAGTAAGAGGAGTAATAGAGAGGGGTTATATGGATTATTAGGAGGCGATATAGGGAGGAGTTATATGAAATTTATTATAAAAAAAAACATTAAGAAGGGTTTAGCTAAGACATTCAACTTCAAAAAGGCTAATTTTACACTGCTATTAAAAGGACTTTCAGTGGATGTGATCTACAAAGAAAAAAATGCACAAGAACCATATCATTATTTAAATTGCTATTAGATAAATATATACCACTGGGGAATAAATATAACAGGAGCAAATTAAGACCAATGTGGCTTAATAAAGAAGTTCACAGGGAAATGAGAAGCCAGCTTTTAAACGGTTTGAGTCAGAATGGTCATATGCATCATTTAACAAATATAGAGAATGTAATAGAAGCTGCAAAAAAGCAATTAGGCTAGCTAAGAGGAAAATGAGAAAAGTACTTCAAAACAGAACAAGAAAAATCCTAAACAATTCTACAAGTATATTAATAACAAAAAAGTTTAAGGTTGATATTGGTCCGCTTAAAGGAGCAGTAAACTTTTTTTATGAAAAAATATATATTGTAGGGATTTTCCTATTGAGTAAGATAAGGGTACTCCCACTGCTGAGAGATTTATATTTCCAGAGTTATTACAGTTTAAACACATGTTTTTTTACATTAGCAGTGCCCTCTAGTGGTCAAATTCTAATAGATTTCCTGTTAGATTCTAATGGAGAGGAAAGTCAGAAAAGTCAGAGACATACAGTTCTCCATAGAATGTGATAGAAACTGCTGAGTCACTTCCTGTCAGTTAGAACTATCAGGAAGTAAACACAGTAAATTCACTTCCTGATTATTTAAACTGCTATACATTTTGAATAAAACATCTGACAGCAGTGGGAGTGACAGAAAAGCACTATAAAATACGTGTTTTTATAAAAATAAGTTTACTGCTCCTTTAAGGCTGTGACGGATAATTGATTAGTGAGGAAAACATTATGGTTGACACCTTAACCCCATAAGGACCGAAGATGTGTCAGGACAGTCCCCGGTTTCCTTGCCTAAAGGACCAGTGATGATCCTGGCACGTCACGTATTTTGTGCTTGCAGTGCTCCAAGACCAGTACATTTCATCAGTCATGTATGCCAGCCTGCTGAACATCCTATATGTGGTCATTAACTGGAATCCACTCCTAGGCTCTCTGGTTCATTTGGGGTTAAACACATTGGGTGAGAAGACCTGAAAAAATCAGAGCTTCTCCCATTCTAAAATACTTAAAAATAACTGCTTCTTTATATCTAAAAACAATACTCAACTGTATATAACATTTTAATATGTGTGTGTGGGTATATATATATATATATATATATATATATATATATATTATTCTTTATTTATAGAGCGCCAACTAATTCTGCATTGCTGTACAATTGGGAACAGACATACAGAGATATTAAATAGTACAATCAGATGTGGAGAACAGAAGGATCAGAGGGCCCCCTGCTGGTGAGATCTTGCAGTCTAGAGGAAGGAAGGTTTAACACAGTAGGAGTAAGTGCTATTGGGTGTAAGTGCCTCCTTCCACATGAACTGCCGGTCAATGGGTGGGATTGAGAAGTGCTGTTGAATGCAGTGGTCAAGGCAAGGGGTGATTCTTAGTGATATTGTTTATGGAGGCAATTGATAGGTTTCCCTGAAGAGGTGAGTTTTCAGGGAGCGTCTGAAGATTTGAAGGCTGGGGGAGAGTCTGATGGGGCGGGGGCGGTTCCAGAACTGGGGTGCAGCAAGGGAAAAGTCCTGTAGGCGGGAGTGGTAGAAGTCCTGTAGGCGGGAGTGATAGAAGTCCTGTAGGCGGAGGATGTAATAAGAGCTGTGGAGAGGAGAAAGTCGTGTGCAGAGCGAATATGGTGGGTGGGAGTATATTTGGAAATGAAAGATGAAATATAGGGGGCTGCAGTGTTAGTGAGGGCTCTATAAATTAGCACCAGAATTTTGAATTGAATTCTATATGCTAATGGGAGCCAGTGTAGGGACTGACAGAGTGGCTTGGTGTTAGGGAAGCGATGAGTGAGGTAGATACATATATATATATATATATCTGTATTTGTGCAAATACACAACTCTTTGCTGTAAACTATCAAGGACATACTTGAAAACGAGAGAAATCTCAATGTATTCTTCCTGGTAAAACAGTTAAATAAAACAAATAAAATAAATTATTTGCTTCAGTATATACAAAGGAAGCAACAATGACAAGCTGTGGGCAAACAGAGAAAATCACAGAACTTCCTCCGTCATGTACATGGCTTACTGAGGACAAGGTCCAAAAGAGACCGGAGAGGGTTATGGTGAATAAAGCACCTGGACCGGGCGGTATACACCCAAGGGTACTTAAGGGACTTAGGGGGGGATTTCTAAAACTGGAGTTATAAAGAAAGTGTCTTAAAGTGACATAAGAACATGCATAAACATTTAGCTACATTTTCTCTATTACTAACACCAGTCAGTTGACTGAAAACTGGAATAGAAATGCTCTTGTCCAAATAAGAATTGTGGAGAAACATATGTACATAATTAAACCTCAACACCAGGTATAACCTGTTCTTAGTGAAAGTATACATATTGATAAACTTGACTTCACTTCTTTATAAATATGACCTGACGTTATGAAATTTAGCAATAGTTCTTAAATGTACAATAATAAGGCTTTTTTATAAATACCCCCCTTAGTTTAGTAATATCAGGGCCAGAGGCGTAACTAGAAGCCACCGGACCCTGGTGCAAGAATTGCCATGGGCCCCCCCGACCACATTGGCCCCCTCATCCACATTGCCCCTCCATCTCCACAATGCCCCCTTCATCTCCACATTGCCCCTTCATCACCACAATGCCCCCTCCATCTCCACAATGCCCCCTTCATCTCCACATTGCCCCTTCATCACCACAATGCCCCCTTCATCTCCACATTGCCCCTTCATCTCCACAATGCCCCCTTCATCTCCACATTGCCCCTTCATCACCACAATGCCCCCTTCATCTCCACATTGCCCCTTCCACATTGCCCCTTCATCTCCACATTGCCCCTTCCACATTGCCCCTTCATCTCCACATTGCCCCTTCATCACCACAATGCCCCCCTTCATCTCCAGAATGCCCCTTCATCACCACAATGCCCCCTTCATCTCCACATTGCCCCTTCATCTCCACAATGCCCCCTTCATCTCCACAATGTCCCCTTCATCTCCACATTGCCCCTTCCACATTGCCCCTTCATCTCCACATTGCCCCTTCATCTCCACAATGCCCCCTTCATCTCCACAATGTCCCCTTCATCTCCACATTGCCCCTTCCACATTGCCCCTTCATCTCCACAATGCCCCTTCATCACCACAATGCCCCCTTCATCTCCACATTGCCCCTTCATCTCCACAATGCCCCCTTCATCTCCACATTGCCCCTTCATCACCACAATGCCCCTTCATCTCCACATTGCCCCTTCCACATTGCCCCTTCATCTCCACATCTCCCCTTCCACATTGCCCCTTCATCTCCACATTGCCCCTTCATCACCACAATGCCCCCCTTCATCTCCACATTGCCCCTTCCACATTGCCCCTTCATCTCCACATTGCCCCTTCATCTCCACAATGCCCCCTTCATCTCCACAATGCCCCTTCCACATTGCCCCTTCATCTCCACAATGCCCCTTCATCTCCACATTGCCCCTTCATCTCCACAATGCCCCCCTTCATCTCCACATTGCCCCTTCCACATTGCCCCTTCATCTCCAGAATGCCCCTTCATCTCCACATTGCCCCTTCATCTCCACAATGCCCCCTTCATCTCCACATTGCCCCTTCCACATTGCCCCTTCATCTCCACATTGCCCCTTCATCTCCACAATGCCCCCCTTCATCTCCACATTGCCCCTTCCACATTGCCCCTTCATCTCCACAATGCCCCTTCATCTCCACATTGCCCCTTCATCTCCACAATGCCCCCCTTCATCTCCACATTGCCCCTTCCACATTGCCCCTTCATCTCCAGAATGCCCCTTCATCTCCACATTGCCCCTTCATCTCCACAATGCCCCCTTCATCTCCACATTGCCCATTCCACATTGCCCCTTCATCTCCACATTGCCCCTTCATCTCCACAATGCCCCCCTTCATCTCCACATTGCCCCTTCCACAATGCCCCCTTCATCTCCACATTGCCCCTTCCACATTGCCCCTTCATCTCCACATTGCCCCTATCTCCACAATGCCCCCTTCATCTTCACATTGCCCCTTCCACAATGCCCCCTTCATCTCCACATTGCCCCTTCCACAATGCCCCCTTCATCTCCACATTTCCCCTTCCACATTGCCCCTTCATCTCCACATTGCCCCTATCTCCACAATGCCCCCTTCATCTCCACATTGCCCCTTCCACAATGCCCCCTTCATCTCCACATTGCCCCTTCCACATTGCCCCTTCATCTCCACATTGCCCCTATCTCCACAATGCCCCCTTCATCTCCACATTGCCCCTTCCACAATGCCCCCTTCATCTCCACATTGCCCCTTCCACATTGCCCCTTCATCTCCACATTGCCCCTATCTCCACAATGACCCCTTCATCTCCACAATGCCCCTTCCACATTGCCCCTTCATCTCCACATTGCCCCTATCTCCACAATGCCCCCTTCATCTCCACATTGCCCCTATCTCCACAATGTCCCTTTCATCTCCACATTGCCCCTTCCACATTGCCCCTTCATCTCCACATTGCCCCTATCTCCACAATGCCCCCTTCATCTCCACATTGCCCCTTCCACAATGCCCCCTTCATCTCCACATTGCCCCTTCCACATTGCCCCTTCATCTCCACATTGCCCCTATCTCCACAATGACCCCTTCATCTCCACAATGCCCCTTCCACATTGCCCCTTCATCTCCACATTGCCCCTATCTCCACAATGCCCCCTTCATCTCCACATTGCCCCTATCTCCACAATGTCCCTTTCATCTCCACATTGCCCCTTCCACATTGCCCCTTCATCTCCACATTGCCCCTATCTCCACAATGCCCCCTTCATCTCCACATTGCCCCTTCCACATTGCCCTTTCATCTCCACATTGCCCCTATCTCCACAATGCCCCCTTCATCTCCACATTGCCCTTATCTCCACAATGCCCCCTTCATCTCCACATTGCCCCTTCCACATTGCCCCTTCATCTCCACATTGCCCCTATCTCCACAATGCCCCCTTCATCTCCACATTGCCCCTTCCACATTGCCCCTTCATCTCCACGACCGCTCCGACCCCTGTTGTTACGCCACTGACCAGGACCCATATACTTAATATTTATTGATTCACCATCATCAGGCATAGTGCCCTGTGACTGGAGGAAAGCTGATGCAGTTCTAAGTATAGTAAAATTAATTCACAGTTTTAACCTAGATTTCAACCTCTCTCCTTTTGTCATGCTCTTTTACCTCCTCTTCCTCACTCCCCCGCTTCACTGAGACGTGGGAAAGGGATTTGAAGATCTCATTGGATCCTGAACAATGGTTCTCCATATTTGAAATAAACTTTACATATGCACGGGACTCGAATACCAGAGAACTTAATTATAAACTTCTGTCTCGCTGGTACCTAACACCCAAGAGCTTAGCATAGGCTTTTCCAAATTCCTCAGACCGTTGCTGGAGATGTCAGATACAACCTTGCTTTCTGCTTCATAAATGGTGGTCTTGTCCCAATATAATTCCATACTGGAAAACCATATTGGGTCACATAGACAACCTTTTACAGGTCTCTCTTCCCCTCTCTGTTCGCCCAGAAACATCACCTTCAATTTTCAATTCCTCCACATAGTTGGAGATTCATTCCCCCTCTGATGAACTCTGCTAAATCTTTGATCCCTCTATATTGGAAGAACCCTGATTCCCCGCCTGCCTCCCTATGGTTCACCAGTGTCAACTCCCTGTATGACATGGAGAAACTTCATGCTATAACCACAGGGTCCCTATCTGAATTCCAAGAATCATGGGCTTGGTGGTCAGCATCTAAGCTAGGATCCTAGTTGTTCAGGGTGGTTCCATTTGGACTCTGGTCTGGTTAGAATATCAGTGGACCCGCCAAGCCTCGGATAACACTAACCTTTACCCTCCCACCCCTGATTTTTTTCTTTTTTCTCTTCTTTTCTCTCTCACCTATAGCCGTTTTCCCTAATCTCTACATCTCCTCTCAATTTATTATCCTTCTGTCACGCTTGACTTAAAGGGATAGTAATACTTAAGTATTACTAATCCCCATATTGTAGTCATGTTAAAAAGAATTTAATTGTCCCCAGTATCATCTCTCAAACCTTTACGGTATGAGAGATAACGGAACGCAAAGTTCCCCCTCCCTTCCCCTTACCCTGAATTCAGCGTTGTACTGATTGCAGGGGAAGTTTGTCGTACGACAGTCAGGAGGTTCTGCAGCAGAGCCGAGAACGTGTTCGTAAAAAAAAATTATTTCACTGAAATGGTCTTCTACGTGTGCTTGGTTTTGCGCTTGGTTTGTGCTTGGTTTGCAAGCACACGTAGAAGACTGTTTCAGTGAAATAATTATTTTTTACCAACACGATCTCGGCTCAGCTGCAGAGACGCCTGATGCAAGTAAGACCGGATATCCCTGCAGTCAGTACAACGCTGACTTCAAGGAAGGGGGAGGGAGGGGGAACTTTGCGTTCCGTTATCTCTCAAACCATAAAGGTTTGAGAGATGAACCTAGGGGCAAATCAAATCTTTTTACCACAGCGACAATATGGGGATTAGTAATATTTAGGTATTACTATCCCTTTAAGCAGTTAATCCCTTTTCCATAGAACTGATTTAGGGACAAGTTGGGTCTAAATCTCCTAAGGCCACGTTGGTTTCCTCGGAAATCCCTCGGGTCTCCCCTCGCAGTTACCCGTGGTTCTTGTTAGTTTAGACAAGGAGTCTTCATGTTACCATTATGTATGTTTTATGTTATTAGATCTGCTTCTCCTGTTAATATCAGGATATTGAATGTTATCTTTATTGTCACAAATGTGTTCTGTATTGTGATCCATTTGCAGTGTAATTTTCTCTTTTCCTCAATAACGATTTTCTTAAAAAAATAAAAAAATAATTAAAATATTAATTCACAATTGATATCATCATCCCTTTTCCTCCAAAGTGGGTACTCACAAATAAAAAGGCTTCCACCACCTCAGGAATATAGGCATCAACCGGGACAGACCCATAGACCTGGTCAGGCACCACCACATATTCTTTTCTCCACCACCTCACCTCGTACCTCTCTTTCCAGCCCGAGATCTGGATAGTTCTTTTCTCTGACTGATATCTTAAGGAGTGGTAACAAATCTCTTATGATGTGGATGCCCCTGAGGAAGCGGGCGTTAGACCGTGAAACACATTGGGCTACTGTACTATTGATGTAGCATTGTTATCATTTTAGTTCAAATCATTTTATTATTTCATACTAGTTGAAGAGCTCGTTACACGGGCCACAGTGCCACTGACACCCGGTTGCGGGGCAGTCATGCGCAGCAGTGTCTACTGCGCAGGACGCGGCGTTACACATGTTTTAGCGAATTATTATATAGGATGGAAATTACCCTGTTTATTTCCCATACCTCCCATATCATTGCAGGGAAAGTGATGATTTCTACTGTGAATTAATTTTAGTACACTTAGTAGAGGGTCGAGCTGCTGGAAAGTGATTGACTTTATGTTCTAATTCAATATTATACATACCCCTGTGTGGGACATACAATATTTAATCCAATATATTACATATCCTTTGTATTTCTTTCAGATGTGGTCAGTTTATTATCGTTTTTATTAGTACCTCATTTCGAGTGTTTAGTATTGTTGCAATATTTATATTGTCATTTAATACCTCTCCATGGAGAGGTGAGCGTTGGAGCTTATAGTAGTAGGAGGGCTGATGTCCTGCTATATGAACAGTGGTAATGTGATTCCAGATCCAAAGTCCAGTATACTCACTGTCTCCATCTATTGGTTGATGCCATGCATAACAGTATTATATTGCCCGTGAGTCTAATGCTAAAGACCAATAGGCAGGCAGTAAATAAATATGTAACTGTTGCCATTTCTGTAACTTCAGAGGTTTTTGTCTGTACACTTGGCTGGCTGCCAAAGAAACCCACTAGGAGTGGGGCAGTTGGATGGTCCAGGCCAACCTCAGCTGGTTTCAGGGTGAGAAAACCACCACATTAAAGACTTCTGTCAACTCATACTAATGGAAGAGTTCTATAATTACAGCCCCACGGAGGTTCAGGAATGGGTAAGTGACCACAAAGCCCATACCCTAGCAGAGGGCAAGAGGCTGCCTGACCAATATATTAAGATTTGACTGACCAGCCCCAAGCCTGCATTTCTCACTCCCCACTCCACCACCACATGGACCCAAACACCCATGAGTAGAGAGCCCTCAGTCCCGGTCTGTGTCCAACAACCATTGAGAAAGACGGGTGGGGCACTCTACAGAGTGACACAGCAACCAGCAATTGCCCTCTAAGTAGGTTCACCACCTGGAATTCCCTGTGACTAAGAGCAGACCCTTAGTAATAAATGGAATCCTGTACAGACCTGGCCTGCACTTTGGCAGAGGAAACCAAGGAAGCGAATAGGATGGCCACTGTCCAGCAGCCCCACTGGGAAAGCAGGTGGTGGCATCACCAGAAAGTACAAATGAATGGACTCACCGTAAAAAAGGATCAGAGATGCTGGGGCTACTTTCAACCTTGTCAAGCCCCACTGTGTGCCCAGAATGCTCTCTTACCCAAAGGCATATATGTCAGGGTTTCAGGATGGCAGCAGTATGTGTTACCAATAGCTAAAGTGCACTTAGATTGGTGCACTGACCATGGATCTTTTGAGCTTCGGGTCATGGACCAGATGCGAGCCAATGTGTTATTATGTAACGATCTTGGGACACTGTCCAGTCAATACCCACCCATGGAAGTAGCCCCAGTGACCTGCAGACAGTCAATCTGTAGCAATGTTCCACTCACAACTATCCCAGGAGCTCCAGGCCAATCGTAAACACCTACCCACACCCTCCTACCAGGTTGGGGAGAGGGTCTGGTTGTCCTCCAGAAATCTTCACCTCCGAGTGCCCTCTCATAAACTGAATCCCCCTTATGTGGGTCCTTTCCATATCCTCTGACATTTGAACCCTGTGGCCTATAACCTAGACCTTCCTCCCAATATGCGGATACACAATGCATTCCATGTCTCGCTGCTGAAACCGCTGGTATGTAATGGTTTCACTTTAGTCTCTCTTCAACCTCATTCGGTGCCCGTTGACGGCCATGAGGAGTACGAGGTCCGATCCATAGCTGACTCTTTTAGGTTCCAAGGGAGCCTTCAATGTTTGGTCCATTGGAAGGGTTACGGTCCAGAAGAGCTCTCATGGGTTCCAGTCGCAGACGTGCATGCCCCCACCCTATCCATGCTTTCCATGCACGTTTTCCCTAGAAACCTGGTCCTACCCCGTGTGTGTGTGTGTGTGGGGGGGGGGGGTCGTTGAGTGGGGGTACTGTCAAGGTTTTGCTGAGCTGCTCCCATTCTGCCTATTGATTCTGCTATCTGAGTTAATCTAGTCCTCTGCTATCCACTGCTGTTGTCTTCTGACTTTCTGGCTCAGGCTGAATCAGCTGACCACTCTGATTACTCACCTGACTGTAATCAGCCAACCCTCTCAGGGTATTTATAGCAGCTTGGCTCACTTCCTCATTGTCCTTGTGTTTGTTTGCTGACCTGTTCCTGCTGGCTGCTGTGGACTTTTCCTGCGTTCCTGTTTGTGTGTTCCAGACCATCAGCTTGTTCCAGACTTCCCTGACTTCTGTGCTTTTGACCCTCGGCTTGTTCCTGACATCGCAGACTTCTGGTTTCTTGACTCCGGCTTGGCTTAATATCTGTCTTGATTCCTGACCCTGGCATGTCTTTTGGTAGGGGTGTGAGTGTATCCTAAGATCC
The DNA here is from genome assembly GCA_037306005.1 of Rhinophrynus dorsalis. NCBI lineage: Eukaryota > Metazoa > Chordata > Amphibia > Anura > Rhinophrynidae > Rhinophrynus > Rhinophrynus dorsalis. Next base: position 3,980,026 of record CM074723.1, on the reverse strand, counting down.
CAACAGTACGTAACAAGAAGTATGGGTATGATCCAGAACCACCATATCACCTTGTTACCATATAAAACACAGTTGTGTATTGCCTTGTTACAGTCCAAACAAATACTGCATTGTCTTGTTACTTCCAAACCCCCAGTCATACATCGGCTTGTCAGTGTCCAAACCACAATGGTGCGTTGACTTGTTACTGACCAAACAGCAAAAGTGCATCACATTTTCATTGTCCAAACCCCACTTTAGCGCATTGCCTTATTACTGACCAGCCCCAGTAGTGCATCACCTTATCAATGAACAAACACCAATAGTGCATTTCCTTGTTACTGACCATGCCCAGTAGTGCATCACCTTTTCACTGAACAAACACCAGTAGTGCATTTCCTTGTTACTGACCATCCCCAGTAGTGCATTTCCTTGTTACTGACCATCCCCTGTACTACATTACCTTGTTACTGACCAAACCCCAAGAGTGAATCGACTTGTTACTGACTAAACCTGAATAGTCAAAATAGAGCATCACCTTGTCAATGGCTAAAGGCCAGTAGTGACTTGTTACTGACCAAGCTCCAATATTGTATTGCCTTGTTGCTGACCAAAGACTAATAACACATTGCCTTGTCAATGTCCAAACCCTGTTATTGCATCACCTTGTTAATGTCCAAACTACAAAAGTGCACGGCCTTGTAACTATCCAAACCCAAATATTGCATCACCTTGTTTCTGTCCAAATCCCAATAGTGCTTCACCTTTCCATATTCCACTAGTGCATTGTCTTGTTATTGTCCAAACCCCAGTAGTGCACTGCCTTGATGCTGTCCAAACCACAATTGTGCACTGCCTTGTCAATGTCCGAACTCCAATAGTTCATTGTCTTGTCAGTATCCAAACTTCAGTAGTGCAATGCCTTCTTACTGATCAAACCCGAATAATGTATTTCTTTGACAATATCCAAACCCCATTAGTGCATGGCCTTGTAACTATCCAAACCTGAATAGTGCATCACCTTGCTGCTGTACAAATCCCAATAGTTCTTCACCTTGTTTCCATATTCCACTAGTGTATTACCTTGTTATTGTCCAAAACCCAGTAGTGAATTGCCTTGTTGCTGTCCAAACCACAACAGAGCACAGCCTTATTACTGCCCAAAGTCCATTAGTGCATCACCATGCTACCTCCTTCTAAACCCCAATAGTGCATCACTTTGTTGCAGTCTAAACCCCAACATAGCATCTCCTTGATGCTGTCCAAAGCTGCAATAATGCATCACTTTGTTCCTTTCCAAACCTCAGTTGTGCATTGCATTGCCAATGACCAAACCCCAATAGTGCATCACCTTGTTACTGACCAAACCCCAAAAAGTGCATCACCTTGTTGCTCTCCAAACTGCAGTATTGCATCACCTTGCCAATGTGCACACCCAAATAGTGCATCACCTTGTTTCTGAACAAACCCCAGTATAGCATTGTTTTATTACTGTCCAAACCGTAATAGGGCATTGCTTTGCCACTGTCCAAACCCCAGCAGTGCATTGCCTTGTTACTAATCAAACCTCAGTAGTTCGTCACCTTGTTACTTACCAGACTCAAAAAGTATATCACCTTATTAATGTCCATACTCCAGTAATACATCTCTTTGTTACTGACCAAACTCCAATAGTATATCACCTTGTTCTAATCCAAACTCCAGTAGTATATCACCTTGTTGTAATCTAAACTCCAATAGTTTATCACCTTGTTGTAATCCAGTCTCCAATAGTACATCACCTTGTTGCTGACCAAACCCCAGTAAAGCATTAGAAACATCAAAGAGAAATGGCAGTGATGAATGATGAAATTGTCACCCACAGAGGGTTAGTGTAAGTTAAAAACGAAATCAGCTCTGTATGAATGAAATACAATGCAACTAACTAGAAAATGCTATGAATACCAGAAATAAAAATTACAAATGTACCAGAAGAGAATGTGCTACACATATATATATATTCTATAAAGATTTTGAAGTACATTTCAAGAGATACCCAAACTGGCTGAAAGGTACTGATGAGAAGGAGGTGAAATGGAGAAATTATGAAAGGTAATCAATGCTTGACAGATGAGATGATGGTGATGATCTGAACTGGTAGTGATGACATGGACCTGTTCTGTTTAGGTGATGGTATTATATTTTTAGTCTCCTTGTAATATTACGTTATATGCTATTGGCCATGTCTTCTGTTAGCATTCCTGCTCCCCCAGAGACACCACCGCTGACACGGAGAGGTACCGAGAAACTTGAACTGACTAAAGAGGTATTGTAATATTTTCACGTAAACGGAGGGATTATCCAGATAAGGATGCTTATCTCCATTTTACATGGAGGCTGAATGTACCATTTTCATCTATAAGCAGTGACCAAGAAGACTGTTGAGTTGTCAACCAAACAACAATAGTGCATCACCTTGTTACTATCCAAATCCCAGTAGTGCATCTCCTTGTTACTATCCAAATCCCAGTAGTGCATCTCCTTGTTACTATCCAAATCCCAGTAGTGCATCTCCTTGTTACTATCCAAATCCCAGTAGTGCATCACCTTGTTACTATCCAAATCCCAGTAGTGCATCTCCTTGTTACTATCCAAATCCCAGTAGTGCATCTCCTTGTTACTATCCAAATCCCAGTAGTGCATCACCTTGTTACTATCCAAATCCCAGTAGTGCATCACCTTGTTACTATCCAAATCCCAGTAGTGCATCACCTTGTTACTATCCAAATCCCAGTAGTGCATCTCCTTGTTGCTCTTCAAACTCCAGTAGTCAATCACTTTGTCAATGTGCAAACCTAAAAAGTGCATCACCTTATTTCTGACCAAACCCCCAATAGTGCATCACCTTGTTACATTCCAAACCCCAGTGGGGTATCTCCTTGTTATTGTCCAAACCCCAGTAGTGCACTGCCTTTTTACTTGACCAAACCCCAGTAGTGCACTGCCTTGATGCTGTCCAAACCACAATTGTGCACTGCCTTGTCAATGTCCGAACTCCAATAGTTCATTGTCTTGTCAGTATCCAAACTTCAGTAGTGCAATGCCTTCTTACTGATCAAACCCGAATAATGTATTTCTTTGACAATGTCCAAACCCCAATAGTGCATGGCCTTGTAACTATCCAAACCTGAATAGTGCATTACCTTGCTGCTGTACAAATCCCAACAGTGCTTCACCTTGTTTCCATATTCAACTAGTGTATTACCTTGTTATTGTCCAAAACCCAGTAGTGAATTGCCTTGTTGCTCTCCAAACCACAACAGAGCACAGCCTTATTACTGCCCAAAGTCCATTAGTGCATCACCATGCTACCTCCTTCTAAACCCCAATAGTGCATCACTTTGTTGCAGTCTAAACCCCAACATAGCATCTCCTTGATGCTGTCCAAAGCTGCAATAATGCATCACTTTGTTCCTTTCCAAACCTCAGTTGTGCATTGCATTGCCAATGACCAAACCCCAATAGTGCATCACCTTGTTACTGACCAAACCCCAAAAAGTGCATCACCTTGTTGTTTTCCAAACTGCAGTATTGCATCACCTTGTCAATGTGCACACCCAAATAGTGCATCACCTTGTTTCTGAACAAACCCCAGTATAGCATTGTTTCATTACTGCCCAAACCGTAATAGGGCATTGCTTTGCCAGTGTCCAAACCCCAGCAGTGCATTGCCTTGTTACTAATCAAACCTCAGTAGTTCGTCACCTTGTTACTTACCAAACTCCAAAAGAGAAAGAAAAATTACAAATGTACCAGAAGAGAATGTGCTACTCCAGTAGTCAATCACTTTGTCAATGTGCAAACCTAAAAAGTGCATCACCTTATTTCTGACCAAACCCCCAGTAGTGCATCACCTTGTTACATTCCAAACCCCAGTGGGGTATCTCCTTGTTATTGTCCAAACCCCAGTAGTGCACTGCCTTTTTACTTGACCAAACCCCAGTCGTGCATCACCTTGTTACTTACCAGACAACAATATTATATCACCTTGTTAATGTCCGAATCCCAATAATGTATCTCCTTGTTCCTGACAAAATGCCAGGGTGCATAACCTTGTTTCTGTCCAAACCCCAATAGATCATCACCCTGTTGCTGACCAAACCCCAATAAAACATCACTTTGTTGCTGACCAAACACCAACAGTGTATTATCTTGTTACTCTCCACATACCAATAGTGAATTGTCTTGTTGATGAACAGGCCTCAATAGTGCATTAACTTGCTGATGTCCATGTCCAAATAGGACATCGCCTTGCTACTGTCCAAATTACAATAATTTTCTTCCTTGTTGTTGCCCAAACCCCAATTGTGCATCGCCTTGTTGCTGACAAAACCCCGATAACGCATCGCCTTTTTACTCTCCATCCCCAATAATGTATCTCCTTTTTGGTGTCCAAACCCCAGTTGGCATTTCTTTGTTGATGTCCAAAACCTAATAGAGCATATCTTTGTCACTGACCAAACCCTATTAATACATTGCTTAGCTTGTAAGCAAACCCCAATAGTGGATCACCTTGTGACTAACCATATTGCACTTCCTTGTTTGGAGCAAATCCCAAAAGAGAATTGCCTTGTTAATGTCAAAACCCCAGTAGTACATTACCTTGTTAATGACCAAACCCCAATATTGAACTGCCTTGTTACCCTCCAAACCCCAGTAGTTCATCTCCTTGTTACTGACCAAACCCCTATACTGCATGGCCTTGTTACTGACCAAACCCCTACAGTGCATCACCTTGTTGTTGTCCAAATCCCAATAGTGCATCACCTTGTTACTGACTAAAACCCAATAATGCATTGCCTTGTTTCCCAGCAAACACCAATAGTGAATTCCCTTGTTAATGTCCAAACCTCAATAGTGCATCACCTTGTTAATGACCAAATCCCAATAGTGACCTCTTGGTCCCTGGAAGGTGCGCAGAGAGGACTACGGTCTGAATTTGAGGAACCTTGCTCTGTATCAGCCGCGGCATGTTCGGGCACTCTCTTCTGTGCATGACTGCAGCGCGGGTAGTGAGCAGAGAGGCTCTGGGCACCAGCCGAGGCTGCTGGGTGGCACTGTGGCTTTTAAACTAGTCACCATATAATTGTCCAAAAACGATAGTGCAAACTGTGCAGGATCCAGCCCAAGGGGTAGAGACATGACCTAGGACCCAGTAGAACAAAACCAAAAGTAGGAATTTGACCTAGAATAGCAGTAGTACACTGTCCTGTTGCTGTCTAAACAGTGGCAGCTCTAACTGTGCATGATCCAGCCCAAATAGTAGAGCCTAGGACCCAGTAGTAAATAACCAAAACTAGGGGTGTGACCTCGAACACCAGTAGTACATCATTATGTTACTGTACAAACAGAGATCACTCTAACTGTGTATTATTCAGCCCAAAGAGTAGAGCCTAGGATCCAATAGTACATACCCAAAACTAGGGGTGTGACCTCAAACACCAGTAGTACATCATCCTGTTACTGTCCGAACAGAGACCACTCTAACTGTGACAAGCCCCAGGTTTAGAGGTGTGACCTAGGACCAAGAGTTCATAACCATGGGTAAGAGGTGTCAGCTAGTACCCCAACAGTTCATAACATGGTATGGATTAGAAATCCAATAGTACATTACCAGAGGCAGAGGTGTAAACCTATAACCCCAGTAATACATCACCAAATTACTGGTCATCCGACAGCATTATCTGTGCAGGGTCCAGCGGGGTCCCCAATAATACATAACCAGCAGTAGGAGTGTGACCTTGAACTCCAATAATACATCGCCATGTTACTGTCCAAACAGTACTATTGGTGCATCATCCAGCCCCAGACGTTGGGCTATAACATAGAACTTCAATACTACATAACCTTGGGTATAAGGTGTGACCTAGAAAATATATAACAGAGGTAGGAGTTTTACCTAGAACCCCGATAGTACATGTACTGATATAGAGATATGACATAGAACCCCAATACTACATAACCAGGTAGAAGAGTGACCTAGAACACCAATAGAATATAACCAGAGGTAGAGGAGTTACCCAGAACACATGTAGAGCATATCCAGAGGTAAGGGTGTGACCTAGAACCCAAACAGTACCTAAAAAGAAGTAGCAGTTTTACGATCTAGAACTATAAGAATATATCCCTTTGATACTAGAGCAACAGCTCTAACTATGCAAGATTCAGCCTCAGAGGTAGGGGTGTAACCTAGCACTGGAATAGTACATAACCAAGGGTAAGAGGTGTGGCCTAGAATCCGAATTGTACATGTATGTCTGTCCACTCCCTCTTCTGTAGTACCGCTTCACAAAAAAGGTAGCAAGGAAGAGTCTGGTAACTACAGACCAGTAAGTCTTACATCAGTAGTGGGAAAATTAATGGAGACTATACTAAAGGAAAGAATTGCTGGATATCTGATTTTGAATGGCTTGCAAGATACCAAAAAGTACAGGTTTACAGAAGGGAGATCTTGTCAAACTAACCTCATATAATTTTTTGAATAAATAACTAAAATAATAGACCAGGGGGGAGTAGTAGATATAGCTTATGTAGATTTCAGTAAAGAATTTGACACTGCCCCTCATAGAAGACTCATTAATAAATTGCAGTGTTTGGGTCTGGATGTAAAAATAGTTAAATGGATAAGGCAATGGCTGAGTGACAGGGGACAGAGGGTGGTAGTCAATGGAGAATATTCGGACGAAAGGAGTGTAACTAGTGAGGTACCTCAGGGATCTGTACTGGGGCCCATTCTTTTTAATATTTTTATTAGTGATATTGCAAAAGGTCTTCAAGGTAAGGTATGCCTTTCTGCAGATGATACAAAGATCTGCAATAGGGTAGACATTCCAGGGGGAATAACACAAATGATTTAGGTAAATTACAAGAATGGACAAGAGTTTTTCAGCTGCAGTTTAAATGTTGATAAATGTAAAATAATGCACTTGGGCATAAAAATCCAGAGGAAAACATATACTATTAAGGGTACTGTGCTGTCAGAGATAACAGAGGAAAGGGATTTAGGAGTAATTATTTCTAATGACTTAAAAGTAGGCAGGCAATGTAACAAAGCGGTGGGGAATGCAAGCAGGGTGCTGGGTGGTATAGCTAGGGGCATTAGTAGCAGAAAAAGGAAAGTGGTCATGCCGCTCTACAGATCTCTGGTTAGACCTCACCTAGAGTATTGTGTACAGTACTAGATACCCCATCTCCAGAAGGATATAGATACTCTAGAGTATTGTGTACAGTCCTGGAGACCCCATCTCCAGAAGGATATAGATACTCTAGAGAAAATTCAGAGAAGGACTACTAAAATGGTGACTGGTTTACAGGAAAAGAAATATCAATATCAGGACAGACTAAAGGATCTGAACATGTATAGCTTGGAGGAGAGAAGAGAGAGAGGGGATATGATAGACACATTCAAATACATGAAGGGATTCAACAAAGTACAGAATGGAAGTACATTTCACAGGAGTAAAAATGTTAGGACAAGAGGCCACAGTCTAAAACTAGAGGGACACAGGTTTAGATGTAATGTAAGAAAGTTTTACTTCACTGAGATGGTAGTAGATAAGTGGAATAGTCTACCGGCAGAAGTGGTAGAAGTTAGTACAGTGAGGGGATGTAAGCATGCATGGGATAGGCATAAGGTTGTCCTTAACATAGGAAAAGACCAAGGACCAAATAAGGTTTGATTTTTTACAGTAGGAAAATGGGCAACTAGATGGGCCGAATGGTTCTTATCTTATCCATTATGTCCTCTCCTCCTCTCTCCTTTCTCTCCTCTTCTCTCTCTCTCTCTTTCATCACACTACTACTACCACTACTACCACTACTACTACTACTATTACTACTACCACTACCACTACTACTACTACCACTACCACCACTATTACTAATACTACTACTACTACTATTACTACCTCTACCACTAATACCACCACTACTACTACTACTACTACTATTACTACTACCACTACCACTACTACTACTAGCACCACTACTATTACTACCACTACCACTACCACTACTACCACTACTACCACCACTACTACTACTACTACTATTACTACCTCTACCACTACTACCACTACTACTACTATTACTGCTATTACTACTACTACTACTACCACTATCACTACTACTACTACTACCACTACTACTACTCTCTCCTCTCCTTTCTCCCCTCTCCACTCTTTTCTTCTCTCTGTTCTCTCCTCGCTGTCTCCTCTCTGATCAATTCTCTCCTCTCTCTCCTACACTTTCTCCTCTGATCTCTCGCCTCTTTCTCTTTTATCACTTCTCTCCTTTGGCTCCCTTCTCTTTCTCCTTTCCACTCTTTTTTTCTGCTCTCTCCACTCCTCACTCTCTCTCCTGTCTCTCCACTCCTCACTCTCTCCTCTCTATTCTCTCCACTCCTCACTCTCTCCTCTCTATTCTCTCCACTCCTCAGTCTCTCCTCTCTATTCTCTCCACTCCTCACTCTCTCCTCTCTATTCTCTCCACTCCTCAGTCTCTCCTCTCTATTCTCTCCACTCCTCACTCTCTCCTCTGTATTCTCTCCGCTCCTCACTCTCTCCTCTCTATTCTCTTCACTCCTCACTCTCTCCTCTCTAGTCTCTCCACTCCTCACTCTCTCCTCTCTATTCTCTCCACTCCTCACTCTCTCCTCTCTATTCTCTTCACTCCTCACTCTCTCCTCTCTATTCTCTCCACTCCTCACTCTCTCCTCTCTATTCTCTCCACTCCTCACTCTCTCCTCTCTATTCTCTCCACTCCTCACTCTCTCCTCTGTATTCTCTCCGCTCCTCACTCTCTCCTCTCTATTCTCTCCACTCCTCACTCTCTCCTCTCTATTCTCTCCGCTCCTCACTCTCTCCTCTCTATTCTCTCCACTCCTCACTCTCTCCTCTCTATTCTCTCCACTCCTCACTCTCTCCTCTCTATTCTCTCCACTCCTCACTCTCTCCTCTCTATTCTCTCCGCTCCTCACTCTCTCCTCTCTATTCTCTCCACTCCTCACTCTCTCCTCTCTATTCTCTCCGCTCCTCACTCTCTCCTCTCTATTCTCTCCACTCCTCACTCTCTCCTCTCTCCACTCCTCACTCTCTCCTCTCTATTCTCTCCACTCCTCACTCTCTCCTCTCTAGTCTCTCCACTCCTCACTCTCTCCTCTCTATTCTCTCCACTCCTCAGTCTCTCCTCTCTAGTCTCTCCACTCCTCACTCTCTCCTCTGTATTCTCTCCACTCCTCACTCTCTCCTCTCTATTCTCTCCACTCCTCACTCTCTCCTCTCTATTCTCTCCACTCCTCACTCTCTCCTCTCTAGTCTCTCCACTCCTCACTCTCTCCTCTCTAGTCTCTCCACTCCTCACTCTCTCCTCTCTAATCTCTCCGCTCCTCACTCTCTCCTCTCTATTCTCTTCACTCCTCACTCTCTCCTCTCTATTCTCTCCACTCCTCACTCTCTCCTCTCTATTCTCTCCTCTCCTCACTCTCTCCTCTCTATTCTCTTCACTCCTCACTCTCTCCTCTCTATTCTCTCCGTTTCTCACTCTCTCCTCTCTATTCTCTCCGTTTCTCACTCTCTCCTCTCTATTCTCTCCACTCCTCACTCTCTCCTCTCTATTCTCTCCGCTCCTCACTCTCTCCTCTCTATTCTCTCCGCTCCTCACTCTCTCCTCTCTATTCTCTCCACTCCTCACTCTCTCCTCTCTATTCTCTCCGCTCCTCACTCTCTCCTCTCTATTCTCTCCGCTCCTCACTCTCTCCTCTCTATTCTCTCCACTCCTCACTCTCTCCTCTCTATTCTCTCCGCTCCTCAGTCTGTCCTCTCTATTCTCTCCACTCCTCACTCTCTCCTCTCTATTCTCTCCACTCCTCACTCTCTCCTCTCTATTCTCTCCGCTCCTCACTCTCTCCTCTCTATTCTCTCCGCTCCTCACTCTCTCCTCTCTATTCTCTCCGCTCCTCACTCTCTCCTCTCTATTCTCTCCACTCCTCACTCTCTCCTCTCTATTCTCTCCGCTCCTCAGTCTCTCCTCTCTATTCTCTCCACTCCTCACTCTCTCCTCTCTATTCTCTCCACTCCTCACTCTCTCCTCTCTATTCTCTCCGCTCCTCACTCTCTCCTCTCTATTCTCTCCACTCCTCACTCTCTCCTCTCTATTCTCTCCTCTCCTCACTCTCTCCTCTCTATTCTCTCCGCTCCTCACTCTCTCCTCTCTATTCTCTCCACTCCTCACTCTCTCCTCTCTATTCTCTTCACTCCTCACTCTCTCCTCTCTATTCACTCCACTCCTCACTCTCTCCTCTCTATTCTCTTCACTCCTCACTCTCTCCTCTCTATTCTCTTCACTCCTCACTCTCTCCTCTCTATTCTCTTCACTCCTCACTCTCTCCTCTCTATTCTCTCCACTCCTCACTCTCTCCTCTCTATTCTCTCCACTCCTCACTCTCTCCTCTCTATTCTCTTCACTCCTCACTCTCTCCTCTCTATTCTCTCCACTCTTCACTCTCTCCTCTCTATTCTCTCCACTCCTCACTCTCTCCTCTCTATTCTCTCCACTCCTCACTCTCTCCTCTCTATTCTCTCCGCTCCTCACTCTCTCCTCTCTATTCTCTCCGCTCCTCAGTCTCTCCTCTCTATTCTCTCCACTCCTCACTCTCTCCTCTCTATTCTCTTCACTCCTCACTCTCTCCTCTCTATTCTCTTCACTCCTCACTCTCTCCTCTCTATTCTCTCCTCTCCTCACTCTCTCCTCTCTATTCTCTCCACTCCTCACTCTCTCCTCTCTATTCTCTCCGCTCCTCACTCTCTCCTCTCTATTCTCTCCACTCCTCAATCTCTCCTCTCTAATCTCTCCACTCCTCACTCTCTCCTCTCTATTCTCTCCACTCCTCACTCTCTCCTCTCTATTCTCTTCACTCCTCACTCTCTCCTCTCTATTCTCTCCGCTCCTCACTCTCTCCACTCTATTCTCTCCTCTCCTCACTCTCTCCTCTCTATTCTCTCCACTCCTCACTCTCTCCTCTCTAGTCTCTCCACTCCTCACTCTCTCCTCTCTATTCTCTCCACTCCTCACTCTCTCCTCTCTATACTCTCCACTCCTCACTCTCTCCTCTCTATTCTCTCCACTCCTCACTCTCTCCTCTCTATTCTCTCCGCTCCTCACTCTCTCCTCTCTATTCTCTCCACTCCTCACTCTCTCCTCTCTATTCTCTCCACTCCTCACTCTCTCCTCTCTATTCTCTCCACTCCTCACTCTCTCCTCTCTATTCTCTTCACTCATCACTCTCTCCTCTCTATTCTCTTCACTCCTCACTCTCTCCTCTCTATTCTCTCCACTCCTCACTCTCTCCTCTCTATTCTCTCCACTCCTCACTCTCTCCTCTCTATTCTCTCCTCTCCTCACTCTCTCCTCTCTATTCTCTTCACTCCTCACTCTCTCCTCTCTCCTCTCTCCTCTCTATTCTCTCCGCTCCTCACTCTCTCCTCTCTATTCTCTCCACTCCTCACTCTCTCCTCTCTATTCTCTTCACTCATCACTCTCTCCTCTCTATTCTCTTCACTCCTCACTCTCTCCTCTCTATTCTCTCCACTCCTCACTCTCTCCTCTCTATTCTCTTCACTCATCACTCTCTCCTCTCTATTCTCTCCACTCCTCACTCTCTCCTCTCTATTCTCTCCGCTCCTCACTCTCTCCTCTCTAGTCTCTCTACTCCTCACTCTCTCCTCTCTATTCTCTCCACTACTCACTCTCTCCTCTCTATTCTCTCCGCTCCTCACTCTCTCCTCTCTATTCTCTCCGCTCCTCACTCTCTCCTCTCTAGTCTCTCTACTCCTCACTCTCTCCTCTCTATTCTCTCCACTCCTCACTCTCTCCTCTCTATTCTCTCCACTCCTCACTCTCTCCTCTCTATTCTCTCCGCTCCTCACTCTCTCCTCTCTATTCTCTCCGCTCCTCACTCTCTCCTCTCTAGTCTCTCTACTCCTCACTCTCTCCTCTCTATTCTCTCCACTCCTCACTCTCTCCTCTCTATTCTCTCCGCTCCTCACTCTCTCCTCTCTATTCTCTCCACTCCTCACTCTCTCCTCTCTATTCTCTTCACTCCTCACTCTCTCCTCTCTATTCTCTCCGCTCCTCACTCTCTCCTCTCTATTCTCTCCACTCCTCACTCTCTCCTCTCTAGTCTCTCTACTCCTCACTCTCTCCTCTCTATTCTCTTCACTCCTCACTCTCTCCTCTCTATTCTCTCCACTCCTCACTCTCTCCTCTCTATTCTCTTCACTCATCACTCTCTCCTCTCTATTCTCTCCCCTCCTCACTCTCTCCTCTCTAGTCTCTCTACTCCTCACTCTCTCCTCTCTATTCTCTCCACTACTCACTCTCTCCTCTCTATTCTCTCCGCTCCTCACTCTCTCCTCTCTAGTCTCTCTACTCCTCACTCTCTCCTCTCTATTCTCTCCACTCCTCACTCTCTCCTCTCTATTCTCTCCGCTCCTCACTCTCTCCTCTCTATTCTCTCCACTCCTCACTCTCTCCTCTCTATTCTCTTCACTCATCACTCTCTCCTCTCTATTCTCTTCACTCCTCACTCTCTCCTCTCTATTCTCTCCACTCCTCACTCTCTCCTCTCTATTCTCTCCGCTCCTCACTCTCTCCTCTCTATTCTCTCCGCTCCTCACTCTCTCCTCTCTATTCTCTCCACTCCTCACTCTCTCCTCTCTATTCTCTCCACTCCTCACTCTCTCCTCTCTATTCTCTCCACTCCTCACTCTCTCCTCTCTATTCTCTTCACTCATCACTCTCTCCTCTCTATTCTCTTCACTCCTCACTCTCTCCTCTCTATTCTCTCCACTCCTCACTCTCTCCTCTCTATTCTCTCCACTCCTCACTCTCTCCTCTCTATTCTCTCCTCTCCTCACTCTCTCCTCTCTATTCTCTTCACTCCTCACTCTCTCCTCTCTCCTCTCTCCTCTCTATTCTCTCCACTCCTCACTCTCTCCTCTCTATTCTCTTCACTCCTCACTCTCTCCTCTCCTGTCTCTCCACTCCTCACTCTCTCCTCTCCTGTCTCTCCACTCCTCACTCTCTCCTCTCTATTCTCTCCACTCCTCACTCTCTCCTCTCTATTCTCTCCGCTCCTCACTCTCTCCTCTCTATTCTCTTCACTCCTCACTCTCTCCACTCTATTCTCTCCGCTCCTCACTCTCTCCTCTCTATTCTCTCCGCTCCTCACTCTCTCCTCTCTATTCTCTCCGCTCCTCACTCTCTCCTCTCTATTCTCTCCACTCCTCACTCTCTCCTCTCTATTCTCTTCACTCCTCACTCTCTCCTCTCTATTCTCTTCACTCCTCACTCTCTCCTCTCTATTCTCTCCACTCCTCACTCTCTCCTCTCTATTCTCTCCGCTCCTCACTCTCTCCTCTCTATTCTCTTCACTCCTCACTCTCTCCTCTCTATTCTCTCCGCTCCTCACTCTCTCCTCTCTATTCTCTCCGCTCCTCACTCTCTCCTCTCTATTCTCTTCACTCATCACTCTCTCCTCTCTATTCTCTCCGCTCCTCACTCTCTCCTCTCTCTGATCAATCCTTTCTTCTGTCTCCTATTGACTTTCTCCTCTGCTCTCTCCTTTCTTCTTCTCCACTCTCTCTTCTCTCTACTCTCTTCTCACTTCTCTCACCTGCCATCCTCTCTCTCCTCCCCGCTCTCTCTCATTTTCCTACTCCCCCTTCTCCTCTTTCCATTCTCTTCTCTCTTCTCCTCTCCCCCTGCTCTCCTCTTCACTCTCCTCTCACTTCTCTTTCTCATCTCTCCTGTCTGCTCTCTTCTCTCTTTCCTGTCATCTTACCTCTTCTCTCTCCTCTCTCTACTCTCCCCTTCTTCTTCATCTTTTCCTCTCTGCTTTCATCACCTCTCTCTCCTCCCCATCCTCCCCACTCCTTTCTCCTGTCTCTCTCTGTGCTCCCTTCTCTCCTTTATCCTCTCCATTCTCCTGTCTCTCTCTGTGCTCCCTTCTCTCCTTTTTCCTCTCCATTCTCCTGTCTCTCTCTGTGCTCCCTTCTCTCCTTTTTCCTCTCCATTCTCCTGTTTCTCTCTGTGCTCCCTTCTCTCCTTTTTCCTCTCCATTCTCCTGTTTCTCTCTGTGCTCCCTTCTCTCCTTTTTCCTCTCCATTCTCCTGTCTCTCTGCTCCCTTCTCTCCTTTTTCCTCTCCATTCTCCTGTCTCTCTCTCTGCTCCCTTCTCTCCCTTTTCCTCTCCTTTCTCCTGTCTCTCTCTGCTCCCTTCTCTCCTTTTTCCTCTCCTTTCTCCTGTCTCTCTCTGCTCCCTTCTCTCCTTTTTCCTCTCCATTCTCCTGTTTCTCTCTCTGCTCCCTTCTCTCCTTTTTCCTCTCCATTCTCCTGTCTCTCTGCTCCCTTCTCTCCTTTTTCCTCTCCATTCTCCTGTCTCTCTCTGTGCTCCCTTCTCTCCTTTTTCCTCTCCATTCTCCTGTTTCTCTCTGTGCTCCCTTCTCTCCCTTTTCCTCTCCATTCTCCTGTCTCTCTGTGCTCCCTTCTCTCCTTTTTCCTCTCCTTTCTCCTGTCTCTCTCTGTGCTCCCTTCTCTCCTTTTTCCTCTCCTTTCTCCTGTCTCTCTCTGTGCTCCTTTCTCTCCTTTTTCCTCTCCATTCTCCTGTCTCTCTGCTCCCTTCTCTCCTTTTTCCTCTCCATTCTCCTGTCTCTCTGCTCCCTTCTCTCCTTTTTCCTCTCCATTCTCCTGTCTCTCTCTGTGCTCCCTTCTCTCACGTCTCCTCCGTCTCTCCCTTCCTCTTCTTCCTCACCCCTCTTTTTCCTACTCTCTCCTATCTCTCCTCTCCCCACTCTCTGTCTCTCTGTGCTCTCATCCTTCTCTCCTCACTCACCTCTCTCCTCTCTCCTCTCCACTTTATCATCTCTACTGTTATCTCCATATCCTCGCTCTTCTCCCTCCTCTCTCTAATCTCTTTTCTTCTTTCCATTCCTCTTTCTTCCCTCCTCTATCTCCTATCGTCTTTCTCCTGTCCTCTCCTCTGACCTCTCCTCGCTTCTCCTCTTCATTCTCTCCCCTCCCCCTCTTTCTTCTCTTCTCACGCTCTTCCATCTTTCTCTTCTCTCTCCTTTTCCACTCTGCTTCTCTCTCTCCTCTTTTCTCTCCGTTCCTCTAGTATAGCCTCTCCTCTCTCTCCTGTCATCTCTCCCCTCTTCTCCCCTGTTATGTGTTTTTGCTTCTGTACTTCACATCTTGTTCCTGTCTCTCTCCTGTCAGTGGGCCCCTCTCTTTTATTCCTTCTTCTTCACTATCTTCACCTCTTCTTTCCCTCTTTTGCCATCTCTTCTCTCCCTCCTACTCCATCATCTCTTCCTTCCCTCCTTCATCATATGTTCTCTCCCTCATTCTCCCCATCTCTTCTCTCTCTCCTTCATCATTTCTTCTCTCTCTCCTTCACCCTCTGTTCTTCCCTCCTTCTCCCCATTTCTTTTCTCTGTCATTCACCACTACCTGTTCTCTCCCTCCTCCTCCAGCATCTCTTCACTTCCTCATTATCCAGGATCTCTTCTCTCCCTCCTTCCCCATCAACTATTCTCTTCCTACTGCATCACCATGTCTTCTCCCCCTCTTTCTCCACCAGCTCTTCTTTCGCTCTTTCACCATGTCTTCTCTCCTTCTTTCTCCACCATCTATTTCTCCCTCCTTCACCATCTCTTCTCTTCTTCCTTCGTCACCATCTCTCCTTCCTTCTCCTCCATCTCTCACTCCTTCTACGCATCTCTTCTCTCCCTCCTTTTCTAACATTTCTTCTCTCCCTCCTTCTCCTCCATCTCTCCCTTCTTCTCCACCATCTCCTCTCTCCATCTCTTTTCTCTCCTTCATCCTCTCTGTCTCTCTCCTGTCAGTGGGCCCCTCTCTTTTATTCCTTCTTCTTCACTATCTTCACCTCTTCTTTCCCTCTTTTGCCATCTCTTCTCTCCCTCCTACTCCATCATCTCTTCCTTCCCTCCTTCATCATATGTTCTCTCCCTCATTCTCCCCATCTCTTCTCTCTCTCCTTCATCATTTCTTCTCTCTCTCCTTCACCATCTCTTCTTTCCCTCCTTCTCCCCATATCTTCTCTCTCTCCTTCATCCTCTCTTCTCTCCCTCCTTCTTCACTATCTCTTCTCTCTCCCTCATTCTCCATCTCTTCTCAATCTCATTCTCTACCATCTCTTCTCTTCTCCCTCCTTCTCAATCAACTATTCTCTTCCTACTGCATCACCATGTCTTCTCCCCCTCTTTCTCCACCAGCTCTTCTTTCGCTCTTTCACCATGTCTTCTCTCCCTCTTTCTCCACCATCTATTTCCCCCTCCTTCACCATCTCTTCTATCCTTCCTTCTTCACCATCTCTCCTTCCTCCTCCTCCATCTCTCACTCCTTCTACGCATCTCTTCTCTCTCCCTCCTTCTCTAACATTTCTTCTCTCCCTCCTTCTCCTCTCTCCATCTCTCCCTCCTTCTCTCACCATCTCCTCTCTCCATCTCTTTCTCTCCTTCATCCTCTCTTCTCTCCCTCCTTCTTCACTATCTCTTCTCTCCCTCATTCTCCATCTCTTCTCAATCTCATTCTCTAACCATCTCTTCTTTCCCTCCTTCTGCCCATCTCCTTTCTCCTTCATTCTCTCCATCTCTTCTCTCTCTCCTTCGTCATATCTTCTTTCTCTCCTTCATCCTCTCTTCTCTCCTTCCTTCTCGTCTCTTCTGCCTTCACCATTTCTTCTTCTCTCCCTAACTCTCCATCATCTATTTTCTCCCTCCTTCTCTCTCTCTCTCTCTTTTCCCACCATTTCTTCTTCCACTCCTCCTCCACCATCTCTTCTCTCCCTCCTTCTCTGCTATCTCCTCTCTCCCTCCTTTCTTCTCTTCTCTCCTCATTCTTCATCTCTTCTATCCCTCCTTCATATATCATCTTTTCTCTCCCTCCTTCTCCACCATCTCTTCTCTCCCTCCTTCACCATCTCTTCTCTCCCTCCTTCACCATCTCTTCTCCCCCCACTCTCCTTCATAATCTCTTCTCTCCCTCCTTCATCATCTCTTCTCTCCCTCCTTCTACCCATCTCTTCTCTTTCTCCTTCATCATTTCTTCTCTCCCTCCATCACCCTCTTTTCTTCCCTCCTTCTCCCCATCTCTTCTCTCAGTCTTTCCCCGCTACCTGTTCTCCCTCTCCTCCTCCAGCATCTCTTCACTCCCTCATTATCCAGCCTCTCTTCTCTCCCTCCTTCTCCATCAACTATTCTCTTCCTACTGCATCACCATGTCTTCTCCCCCTCCTTCTCCACCAGCTCTTCTTTCGCTCCTTTGCCATGTCTTCTCTACCTCATTCTCCACCATCTCTTCTCTCCCTCCTTCACCATCTCTTCTCCCCCTCCTACTCCATCTATTTCTCCCCCATTCCATGTCTTCACTCCCTCATTCTCTGCCATCTATTTCTCCCTCATTCTCCACCATCTCTCCTCCCTTCCTCTCCATCTCTCACTCCTTCAACACCATCTCTTCTCTCCCTCCTTCTCTAACATTTCTTCTCTCCCTCCTTCTCTGTCATCTCTCCCTCCTTCTCCACCATCTCTTCTTTCCCTCCTTCTCCCCATATCTTCTCTCTCTTCTTCATCCTCTTTTCTCTCCCTCCTTCTGCCCATATCCTCTCCTTCATTCTCTCCATCTCTTCTCTCTCTCCATCATATCTTCTCACCCTCTCTCCTTCGTCCTCTCTTCTCTCCCTCCTTCTGCCCATCTCATCTCTCCTGCATTATCTCCATCTCTTCTCTCTCTGCTTCATCATATTTTCTCTCCCTCTTTCCTTCGTCCTCTCTTCTCTCCCTCCTTCTGCCCATCTCCTCTCTCCTTCATTCTCTCCATCTCTTCTCTCTCTCCTTCATCATATCTTTTCTCCCTCTCTCCTTCATCCTCTCTTCTCTCCCTCCTTCTGCCCATCTTCTCTCTCCTTCATTCTCTCCATCTCTTCTCTCTCTCCATCATCATATCTTCTCTCCCTCTCGCCTTCATTCTCTCCATCTCTTCTCTCTCTCCATCATCATATCTTCTCTCTCTCCTTCTCCATGGATTCCCCATCAACACACCTCCTACTTCTATCATCTCTTCCCATTCTCTCCCTCATACTTATTATCTTCTTTTCTTCATTTCTCTACTCTTCCTTTTCTCCTTCCTTTTACCGATCATCTATTTCTTCCATCCTCGCTCTCTCCTTTCTCCTACTCCTTCACCCTTCCCAGTTTTGCCTTTTTCTCCCTCCTCCTCTCTTCACTTTCTTACTTCTTCCTCCTACCTTCTCTCCCTTCCTCCTCCTACTACTCTCTCTCTCTCCCTTCTCTCCTTATTCTCTATCACTTCCCTTCTTTATCTCACCCCTCTTCACACTCTGTTCTGTCCTCTATCTCCGCTCCTCCAACACCTCATTTCCCTTGTCCTCTCCCTCACTACTCCCTCCTCTTCCCACTATCACTTTCACCTCCATCTCCCCTAATCTGCCCTTATTCTTTCTCTCCCCCAATCTCTCCTCTCTCTCTTCTCATTGATTCTATCCCTCTGAGTTCCCTCAATTGCTTCCACTCCTTACCCCCATCTTCCCATTTTCCTCTCTGCCCACCATCTACTCATCTCCCCTCTCCCCTACCCCTTCTCTTCTATACCTCCTCTCCCTTCTCATCTATACCTCCTCTCCCTTCTCATCTATACCTCCTCTCCTTTCTCATCTATACCTCCTCTCCTTCTCATCTATACCTCCTCTCCTTTCTCATCTACACCACCTCTCCCTTCTCATCTATACGTTCTCTGCCATCTCTCATCCTTTCTTATCGTTTCCTTTTATTTTATTCACCTTCCTCTTACCTCCTCATCTCTCTACCCCATCTCCCCTCTTCTACCCCATCTCCACTCTTGTACCCCATCTCCCCTCTACATCCCTCTCTCGTATCCACCTCTTATACCTCTCCTCTCTCTACCCTATCTCCCTCTTCTACCCCATCTCACCTCTTCTACCCCATCTCCCCTCTTCTACCCCATCTCCGCTCTTCTACCCCATCTCCCCTCTTCTACCCCATCTCCACTCTTGTACCCCATCTCCCCTCTACATCCCTCTCTCGTATCCCACCTCTTATACCTCTCCTCTCTCCATCCTATCTCCCCTCTTCTACCCCATCTCACCTCTTCTACCCTTCTCCCTCTCCATCCCTCTCTACTCTCCCACCTCTTATACATCTCCTCTCTCTACCCTATCTCCCTCTTCTACCCCATCTCCTCTCTCTACCCATCTCATCTCCGCTCTCTACCCCATCTCCCCTCTTCTACCCCATCTCCTCTCTCTACCCCATCTCACCTCTTCTACCCCATCTCCCCTCTTCTACCCCATCTCCGCTCTTCTAACCCATCTCCCTCTTCTACCCATCTCCCTCTCTCCTATCCCACCTCTTATACCTCTCCTCTCTCCACCTCATCTCCTCTCTTCTACCCCATCTCAACTATTCTACCCCATCTCTGCTCTTCTACCCCATCTCCACTCTTCTAACACATCTCCCCTCTTCTACCCCATCTCCCCTCTTCTAACACATCAACCCTCTTCTACCCATCTCTGCTCTTCTACCCCACCTCTTATACCTCTCCTCCCTCTACCCCATCTCCCCTCTTCTACCCATCTCCCTCTTCTAACACATCTCCCCTCTTCTACCCCATCTCCCCTCTTCTACCCCATCTCCGCTCTTCTACCCCATCTCCCCTCTTCTACCCCATCTCCGCTCTTCTAACACATCTCCCTCTTCTACCCCATCTCCCTCTCTCCTATCCCATCTCTTATACCTCTCCTCCCTCTACCCATCTCCCCTCTTCTACCTCATCTCCTCTCTCCACCTCATCTCCCCTCTTCTACCCATCTCACCTCTTCTACCCCATCTCCCTCTTCTACCCCGTCTCACCTCTTCTACACCATCTCACCTCTTCTACCCCATCTCCCTCTCTCTCCCCCATCTCCCTCTTCTACCCCATCTCCTCTCTCCACCTCATCTTCCCTCTTCTACCCCATCTCACCTCTTCTACCCCATCTCCCTCTTCTACCCCATCTCACCTCTCCATCCCTCTCTCCTATCCCACCTCTTATACCTCTCCCCTCTCCACCTCACCTCCTCTCTTCTACCCCATCTCACCTCTTCTACCCCATCTCACCTCTTCTACCCCATCTCCCCTCTCTCTACCCCATCTCTGCTCTTCTACCCCATCTCCCCTCTCCATCCCTCTCTCCTATCCCATCTCTTATACTCTCCTCCCTCTACCCCATCTCCCCTCTTCTACCCCATCTCATCTCTCTACTCCATCTCCCCTCTTCTACCCCATCTCCACTCTTGTACCCCATCTCCCCTCTACATCC
>CM074723.1:3649593-3954593 GCA_037306005.1 Rhinophrynus dorsalis | reverse complement strand
TCATCTGATTCCCTTGGTCCTCAGATATATAGTAGTGGATGCAGGGAACAACCTCTCCACTACTGAGAGATAACATTTATTATATTCTGGAATTGGGGTTCAGACATCATGTGACCTCCTCTGACTTTGGGAATTTTTGTGCTGTTAATTGTGGAAGATTTCTACTCTGTTTTTCAGTTTAACCATTGATCTGCCTTTAGGTTTGCCAGATCATCCCTGTAAAACAGGCGAGATATGAAAAGAGCCTGTTGCTGGTGACATCAGACCCAGGACAGTCCAGTCGTAGTCCGCAGCCTGGGACAAGGCACTGCCTATATATGGCCTGGTCTGAAGGGGGACCTGGCACCCGAGGGCACGGACGTGCATACCAGGCCTCCCTGGCAGGGATGCGGTGAACGCAGATTAGCCTGTAGCTTCTGCCACATTAACCCTGAGGACCAGAGGGGAGTTCAACAATCTGGGTGTTTGCGAGATCTAAAGCAATATATTGCAATTCACTAGAGATTTCACTAGCACTGAAGGAGTTAAATCAATGTATTGTATATTAACTGCGATTAGGACTTGGATTTCACTGGGGTGGTGGGTCTATTTAACCCTATCTGTGCTAGAAATGTCCTTCTAGTAATGCAGGCAACTACAGCCTCTCACCCTGGTACAGGGAGGGTTAAATCTTCCTCTGCAAAGCTCAAACCTGCGCAATCAGCGGATTTCCCAAAATAGCTTCCTGCCTGGTGCTTTTTTTCATTACAAAACAATGAAATTCCAGCAGTCCTACCTCCCCCCCTCTCCTGGGAGTGTACCGTCCCCCCCACCATCCTTCTACTGTCCCCACTCCCCCCTCCCTGCTGGAATATCTCAAGGTCAGCATTTCTACACCCCCCCACACTAGAGCGAGAGCCTGATGTATACTAATGCACCTCCCCCACTAGAGCGAGATCCTGATTTGTACTAATGTACCTCCACTAGAGCGAGATCCTGATGTGTACTAATGCACCCCCACTAGAGCGAGATCCTGATGTGTACTAATGCACCCCCACTAGAGTGAGATCCTGATGTATACTAATGCACCCCCACTAGAGTGAGATCCTGATGTATACTAATGTACCTCCCCCACTAGAGTGAGATCCTGATGTGTACTAATGCACCCCCACTAGAGCGAGATCCTGATGTGTACTAATGCACCTCCCCCACTAGAGCGAGATCCTGATGTGTACTAATGCACCTCCACTAGAGCGAGATCCTGATTTGTACTAATGTACCTCCACTAGAGCGAGATCCTGATGTGTACTAATGCACCCCCACTAGAGCGAGATCCTGATGTGTACTAATGCACCCCCACTAGAGTGAGATCCTGATGTATACTAATGCACCCCCACTAGAGTGAGATCCTGATGTATACTAATGTACCTCCCCCACTAGAGTGAGATCCTGATGTGTACTAATGCACCCCCACTAGAGCGAGATCCTGATGTGTACTAATGCACCTCCCCCACTAGAGCGAGATCCTGATGTGTACTAATGCACCCCCACTAGAATGAGATCCTGATGTGTACTAATGCACCTCCACTAGAGTGAGATCCCGATGTGTACTAATGCACCTCCATTAGAGCGAGATCCTGATGTGTACTAATGCACCTCCACTAGAGTGAGATCCTGATCTGTACTAATGCACCTCCACTAGAGTGAGATCCTGATGTGTACTAATGCACCTCCCCCACTAGAGCGAGATCCTGATGTGTACTAATGCACCTCCACTAGAGTGAGATCCCGATGTGTACTAATGCACCTCCATTAGAGCGAGATCCTGATGTGTACTAATGCACCTCCATTAGAGCGAGATCCTGATGTGTACTAATGTATGCCCACTAGAGCGAGATCCTGATGTATACTAATGCACCTCCCCCACTAGAGTGAGATCCTGATGTGTACTAATGCACCTCCACTAGAGTGAGACCCTGATGTATACTAATGCACCTCCCCCACTAGAGTGAGATCCTGATGTGTACTAATGCACCCCCACTAGAGCGAGATCCTGATGTGTACTAATGCACCCCCACTAGAGTGAGATCCTGATGTGTACTAATGCATCCCCACTAGAGCGAGATCCTGATGTGTACTAATGCACCTCCACTAGAGCGAGATCCTGATGTGTACTAATGCACCCCCACTAGAGCGAGATCCTGATCTGTACTAATGTACCCCCACTAGAGTGAGATCCTGATGTGTACTAATCCACCTCCACTAGAGTGAGATCCTGATGTATACTAATGCACCTCCACTAGAGCGAGATCCTGATGTGTACTAATGCACCTCCACTAGAGTGAGATCCTGATGTATACTAATGCACCTCCCCCACTAGAGCGAGATCCTGATGTGTACTAATGCACCTCCCCCACTAGAGCGAGATCCTGATCTGTACTAATGTACCCCCACTAGAGTGAGATCCTGATGTGTACTAATCCACCTCCACTAGAGTGAGATCCTGATGTATACTAATGCACCTCCACTAGAGCGAGATCCTGATGTGTACTAATGCACCTCCACTAGAGTGAGATCCTGATGTATACTAATGCACCTCCCCCACTAGAGCAAGATCCTGATGTGTACTAATGCACCTCCACTAGACCGAGATGCTGATGTGTACTAATGCACCCCCACTAGAGCGAGATCCTGATGTGTACTAATCCACCTCCACTAGAGTGAGATCCTGATGTATACTAATGCACCTCCCCCACTAGAGCGAGATCCTGATGTATACTAATGCACCTCCACTAGAGCGAGATCCTGATGTGTACTAATGCACCTCCACTAGAGTGAGATCCTGATGTATACTAATGCACCTCCACTAGAGCGAGATCCTGATCTGTACTAATGTACCTCCACTAGAGTGAGATCCTGATGTGTACTAATGCACCCCCACTAGAGTGAGATCCTGATGTGTACTAATCCACCTCCACTAGAGTGAGATCCTGATGTATACTAATGCACCTCCACTAGAGCGAGATCCTGATGTGTACTAATGCACCTCCACTAGAGTGAGATCCTGATGTATACTAATGCACCTCCCCCACTAGAGCGAGATCCTGATGTGTACTAATGCACCCCCACTAGAGTGAGATCCTGATGTGTACTAATGCACCCCCACTAGAGTGAGATCCTGATGTGTACTAATGCACCCCCACTAGAGTGAGATCCTGATGTATACTAATGCACCTCCCCCACTAGAGTGAGATCCTGATGTATACTAATGCACCTCCGCTAGAGCGAGATCCTGATGTGTACTAATGTACCTCCACTAGAGTGAGATCCTGATGTGTACTAATGCACCTCCCCCACTAGAGTGAGATCCTGATGTATACTAATGCACTGCTAATAGAGCGAGATCCTGATGTATACTAATGCACCCCCACTAGAGCGAGATCCTGATGTATACTAATGTACCCCCACTAGAGCGAGATCCTGATGTATACTAATGTACCCCCACTAGAGTGAGATCCTGATGTGTACTAATGCACCGCTACTAGAGCAAGATCCTGATGTGTACTAATGCACCGCTACTAGAGCAAGATCCTGATGTGTACTAATGCACCTCCGCTAGAGCGAGATCCTGATGTGTACTAATGTACCCCCACTAGAGTGAGATCCTGATGTATACTAATGCACCCCCACTAGAGTGAGATCCTGATGTATACTAATGCACTGCTACTAGAGCGAGATCCTGATGTATACTAATGTACCCCAACTAGAGCGATATCCTGATGTATACTAATGCACCCCCACTAGAGTGAGATCCTGATGTGTACTAATGCACCTCCACTAGAACAAGATCCTGATGTGTACTAATGCACCCCCACTAGAGCGAGATCCTGATGTATACTAATGCACCTCCACTAGAGAGAGATCCTGATGTGTACTAATGCACCCCCATTAGAGTGAGATCCTGATGTATACTAATGCACCTCCACTAGAGCGAGATCCTGATGTGTACTAATGTACCCCCACTAGAGTGAGATCCTGATGTGTACTAATGCACCTCCGCTAGAGCGAGATCCTGATGTATACTAATGCACCTCCGCTAGAGCGAGATCCTGATGTGTACTAATGCACCTCCCCCACTAGAGCGAGATCCTGATGTATACTAATGCACCGCTACTAGAGCGAGATCCTGATGTGTACTAATGCACCCCCACTAGAGCGAGATCCTGATGTGTACTAATGCATCCCCACTAGAGTGAGATCCTGATGTATACTAATGCACCCCCACTAGAATGAGATCCTGATGTGTACTAATGCACCGCTACTAGAGCGAGATCCTGATGTATACAATTGCACCTCCACTAGAGCGGGATCCTGATGTGTACTAATGCACCTCCACTGGAGCGAGATCCTGATGTGTACTAATGTACCCCCAGTAGAGCGAGATCCTGATGTGTACTAATGCACCTCCCCCACTAGAGCGAGATCCTGATGCATACTAATGCACCGCTACTAGAGCGAGATCCTGATGTGTACTAATGCACCTCCACTAGAGCAAGATCCCGATGTGTACTAATGCACCCCAACTAGAGTGAGATCCTGATGTGTACTAATGCACCTCCACTAGAGCAAGATCCTGATGTGTACTAATGCACCTCCACTAAAGAAAGAGCCTGATGTGTACTAATGCACCTCCCCCACTACATCGAAATCCTGATGTGTACTAATGCACCCCCATTAGAGCGAGATCCTGATGTGTGCTAATGCATCCCCACTAGAGTGAGATCCTGATGTATACTAATGCACCCCCACTAGAGTGAGATCCTGATGTGTACTAATGCACCCCCACTAGAGCGAGATCCTGATGTATACTAATGCACCCCCACTAGAGTGAGATCCTGATATGTACTAATGCACCTCCACTAGAGCGAGATCCTGATGTGTACTAATGCACCTCCCCCACTAGAGCGAGATCCTGATGTGTACTAATGCACCTCCACTAGAGCGAGATCCTGATGTATACTAATGCACCTCCCCCACTAGAGCGGATCCTGATGTGTACTAATGCACCCCCACTAGAGCGAGATCCTGATGTGTACTAATGCACCCCCACTAGAGTGAGATCCTGATATGTACTAATGCACCTCCACTAGAGCGAGATCCTGATGTGTACTAATGCACCCCCACTAGAGTGAGATCCTGATATGTACTAATGCACCTCCACTAGAGCGAGATCCTGATGTGTACTACTGCAACTCCACTAGAGCGAGATCCTGATGTGTACTAATTCACCTCCACTAGAGCGAGATCCTGATGTATACTAATGCACCTCCACTAGAGTGAGATCCTGATGTGTACTAATGCTCCTCCCCCACTAGAGCGAGATTCTGATGTGTACTAATGCACTCCCACTAGAGCGAGATCCTGATGTGTACTAATGCACTCCCAGTAGAGCGAGATCCTGATGTATACTAATGCACTCCCACAAGAGCGAGATCCTGATGTGTAGTAATGCACCCCCACTAGAGCGAGATCCTGATGTGTACTAATGCATCTCCACTAGAGTGAGATCCTGATGTGTACTAATGCACCTCCACTAGAGTGAGATCCTGATGTGTACTAATGTACCCCCAGTAGAGTGAGATCCTGATGTGTACTAATGCACCTCCACTAGAGCGAGATCCTGATCTGTACTAATGTACCTCCACTAGAGCGAGATCCTGATGTGTACTAATGCACCTCCACTAGAGCGAGATCCTGATGTGTACTAATGCACCTCCATTAGAGCGAGATCCTGATGTGTACTAATGCACCTCTACTAGAGCGAAATCCTGATGTGTACTAATGCACCCCCACTAGAGCGAGATTCTGATGTACACTAATGCACCCCCACTAGAGCGAGATCCTGATGTATACTAATGCACCTCCACTAGAGCAAGATCCTGATGTGTACTAATGCACCTCCACTAAAGAAAGAGCCTGATGTGTACTAATGCACCTCCACTAGAGCAAGATCCTGATGTATACTAATGCACCTCCACTAGAGCGAGATCCTGATGTGTACTAATGTACCCCCACTAGAGTGAGATCCTGATGTGTACTAATGCACCTCCGCTAGAGCGAGATCCTGATGTATACTAATGCACCTCCGCTAGAGCGAGATCCTGATGTGTACTAATGCACCTCCCCCACTAGAGCGAGATCCTGATGTATACTAATGCACCGCTACTAGAGCGAGATCCTGATGTGTACTAATGCACCCCCACTAGAGCGAGATCCTGATGTGTACTAATGCATCCCCACTAGAGTGAGATCCTGATGTATACTAATGCACCCCCACTAGAATGAGATCCTGATGTGTACTAATGCACCGCTACTAGAGCGAGATCCTGATGTATACAATTGCACCTCCACTAGAGCGGGATCCTGATGTGTACTAATGCACCTTCACTGGAGCGAGATCCTGATGTGTACTAATGTACCCCCAGTAGAGCGAGATCCTGATGTGTACTAATGCACCTCCCCCACTAGAGCGAGATCCTGATGCATACTAATGCACCGCTACTAGAGCGAGATCCTGATGTGTACTAATGCACCTCCACTAGAGCAAGATCCCGATGTGTACTAATGCACCCCAACTAGAGTGAGATCCTGATGTGTACTAATGCACCTCCACTAGAGCAAGATCCTGATGTGTACTAATGCACCTCCACTAAAGAAAGAGCCTGATGTGTACTAATGCACCTCCCCCACTACATCGAAATCCTGATGTGTACTAATGCACCCCCATTAGAGCGAGATCCTGATGTGTGCTAATGCATCCCCACTAGAGTGAGATCCTGATGTATACTAATGCACCCCCACTAGAGTGAGATCCTGATGTGTACTAATGCACCCCCACTAGAGCGAGATCCTGATGTATACTAATGCACCTCCACTGGAGCGAGATCCTGATGTGTACTAATGTACCCCCAGTAGAGCGAGATCCTGATGTGTACTAATGCACCTCCCCCACTAGAGCGAGATCCTGATGCATACTAATGCACCGCTACTAGAGCGAGATCCTGATGTGTACTAATGCACCTCCACTAGAGCGAGATCCTGATGTGTACTAATGCACCTCCCCCACTAGAGCGAGATCCTGATGTGTACTAATGCACCTCCACTAGAGCGAGATCCTGATGTATACTAATGCACCTCCCCCACTAGAGCGGATCCTGATGTGTACTAATGCACCCCCACTAGAGCGAGATCCTGATGTGTACTAATGCACCCCCACTAGAGTGAGATCCTGATATGTACTAATGCACCTCCACTAGAGCGAGATCCTGATGTGTACTAATGCACCCCCACTAGAGTGAGATCCTGATATGTACTAATGCACCTCCACTAGAGCGAGATCCTGATGTGTACTACTGCAACTCCACTAGAGCGAGATCCTGATGTGTACTAATTCACCTCCACTAGAGCGAGATCCTGATGTGTACTAATGCTCCTCCCCCACTAGAGCAAGATTCTGATGTGTACTAATGCACTCCCACTAGAGCGAGATCCTGATGTGTACTAATGCACTCCCAGTAGAGCGAGATCCTGATGTATACTAATGCACTCCCACAAGAGCGAGATCCTGATGTGTAGTAATGCACCCCCACTAGAGCGAGATCCTGATGTGTACTAATGCACCTCCACTAGAGTGAGATCCTGATGTGTACTAATGCACCTCCACTAGAGTGAGATCCTGATGTGTACTAATGTACCCCCAGTAGAGTGAGATCCTGATGTGTACTAATGCACCTCCACTAGAGCGAGATCCTGATCTGTACTAATGTACCTCCACTAGAGCGAGATCCTGATGTGTACTAATGCACCTCCACTAGAGCGAGATCCTGATGTGTACTAATGCACCTCCATTAGAGCGAGATCCTGATGTGTACTAATGCACCTCTACTAGAGCGAAATCCTGATGTGTACTAATGCACCCCCACTAGAGCGAGATTCTGATGTACACTAATGCACCCCCACTAGAGCGAGATCCTGATGTATACTAATGCACCTCCACTAGAGCAAGATCCTGATGTGTACTAATGCACCTCCACTAAAGAAAGAGCCTGATGTGTACTAATGCACCTCCACTAGAGCAAGATCCTGATGTATACTAATGCACCTCCACTAGAGCGAGATCCTGATGTGTACTAATGTACCCCCACTAGAGTGAGATCCTGATGTGTACTAATGCACCTCCGCTAGAGCGAGATCCTGATGTATACTAATGCACCTCCGCTAGAGCGAGATCCTGATGTGTACTAATGCACCTCCCCCACTAGAGCGAGATCCTGATGTATACTAATGCACCGCTACTAGAGCGAGATCCTGATGTGTACTAATGCACCCCCACTAGAGCGAGATCCTGATGTGTACTAATGCATCCCCACTAGAGTGAGATCCTGATGTATACTAATGCACCCCCACTAGAATGAGATCCTGATGTGTACTAATGCACCGCTACTAGAGCGAGATCCTGATGTATACTAATGCACCTCCACTAGAGCGGGATCCTGATGTGTACTAATGCACCTCCACTGGAGCGAGATCCTGATGTGTACTAATGTACCCCCAGTAGAGCGAGATCCTGATGTGTACTAATGCACCTCCCCCACTAGAGCGAGATCCTGATGCATACTAATGCACCGCTACTAGAGCGAGATCCTGATGTGTACTAATGCACCTCCACTAGAGCAAGATCCCGATGTGTACTAATGCACCCCAACTAGAGTGAGATCCGATTCCTGATGTGTACTAATGCACCTCCACTAGAGCAAGATCCTGATGTGTACTAATGCACCTCCACTAAAGAAAGAGCCTGATGTGTACTAATGCACCTCCCCCACTAGATCGAAATCCTGATGTGTACTAATGCACCCCCATTACAGCGAGATCCTGATGTGTGCTAATGCATCCCCACTAGAGTGAGATCCTGATGTATACTAATGCACCCCCACTAGAGTGAGATCCTGATGTGTACTAATGCACCCCCACTAGAGCGAGATCCTGATGTATACTAATGCACCCCCACTAGAGTGAGATCCTGATATGTACTAATGCACCTCCACTAGAGCGAGATCCTGATGTGTACTAATGCACCTCCCCCACTAGAGCGAGATCCTGATGTGTACTAATGCACCTCCACTAGAGCGAGATCCTGATGTATACTAATGCACCTCCACCACTAGAGCGGATCCTGATGTGTACTAATGCACCCCCACTAGAGCGAGATCCTGATGTGTACTAATGCACCCCCACTAGAGTGAGATCCTGATATGTACTAATGCACCTCCACTAGAGCGAGATCCTGATGTGTACTAATGCACCCCCACTAGAGTGAGATCCTGATATGTACTAATGCACCTCCACTAGAGCGAGATCCTGATGTGTACTACTGCAACTCCACTAGAGCGAGATCCTGATGTGTACTAATTCACCTCCACTAGAGCGAGATCCTGATGTATACTAATGCACCTCCACTAGAGCGAGATCCTGATGTGTACTAATGCTCCTCCCCCACTAGAGCGAGATTCTGATGTGTACTAATGCACTCCCACTAGAGCGAGATCCTGATGTGTACTAATGCACTCCCAGTAGAGCGAGATCCTGATGTATACTAATGCACTCCCCCAAGAGCGAGATCCTGATGTGTAGTAATGCACCCCCACTAGAGCGAGATCCTGATGTGTACTAATGCACCTCCACTAGAGTGAGATCCTGATGTGTACTAATGCACCTCCACTAGAGTGAGATCCTGATGTGTACTAATGTACCCCCAGTAGAGTGAGATCCTGATGTGTACTAATGCACCTCCACTAGAGCGAGATCCTGATCTGTACTAATGTACCTCCACTAGAGCGAGATCCTGATGTGTACTAATGCACCTCCACTAGAGCGAGATCCTGATGTGTACTAATGCACCTCCATTAGAGCGAGATCCTGATGTGTACTAATGCACCTCTACTAGAGCGAAATCCTGATGTGTACTAATGCACCCCCACTAGAGCGAGATTCTGATGTACACTAATGCACCCCCACTAGAGCGCGATCCTGATGTATACTAATGCACCTCCACTAGAGCAAGATCCTGATGTATACTAATGCACCCCCACTAGAGCGAGATCCTGATGTATACTAATGCACCTCCACTAGAGCAAGATCCTGATGTATACTAATGCACCTCCACTAGAGCAAGATCCTGATGTATACTAATGCACCTCCCCCACTAGAGTGAGATCCTGATGTATACTAATGCACCTCCACTAGAGCAAGATCCTGATGTATACTAATGTACCCCCACTAGAGCTAGATCCTGATGTATACTAATGCACCCCCACTAGAGTGAGATCCTGATGTGTACTAATGCACCTCCACTAGAGCTAGATCCTGATGTATACTAATGCACCCCCACTAGAGTGAGATCCTGATGTGTACTAATGCACCTCAACTAGAGCGAGATCCTGATGTGTACTAATGCACCCCCACTAGAGCGAGATCCTGATGTGTACTAATGCACCCCCACTAGAGCAAGATCCTAATGTATACTAATGCACCTCCACTACAACGAGATCCTGATGTATACTAATGCACCCCCACTGGAGTGAGATCCTGATGTGTACTAATGCACCTCAACCACTAGAGTGAGATCCTGTTGTATACTAATGCACCTCCCCCACTAGAGCGAGATCCTGATGTATACTAATGCACCTCCCCCACTAGAGCGAGATCCTGATGTGTACTAATGCACCCTCACTAGAGCGAGATCCTGATGTGTACTAATGCACCTCCCCCACTAGAGCGAGATTCTGATGTGTACTAATGCACCTCCACTAGAGCGAGATCCTGATGTGTACTAATGCACCCCCACTAGAGCGAGATTCAGATGTGTAATAATGCACCCCCACTAGAGCGAGATCCTGATGTGTACTAATGCACCCCCACTAGAGCGAGATCTTGATGTAGACTAATGCACCTCCACTAGAGCGAGATCCTGATGTGTACTAATGCACCTCCCTCGCTATAGCTAGATCCTGATGTGTACTAATGCACCTCCACTAGAGCGAGATCCTGATGTATACTAATGCACTTCCCCCACTATAGCTAGATCCCGATGTGTACTAATGCACCTCCACTGGAGCGAGATCCTGATGTGTACTAATGCACCTCCACTAGAGCGAGATCCTGATGTGTACTAATGCACCTCCACTAGAGCGAGATCCTGATGTGTACTAATGCACCTCCACTAGAGCGAGATCCTGATGTATACTAATGCACCCCCAACTACAGCGACATCACTGGGGGGTAGAGAGGGGGCACATAATAGGGACAGGAGGCAATTACAAGAGACTAGAGGCAGATAGAGGGCACCGGGGCACATAACAGGGAAAGGAGGCAGTTACAAAAGACTAGAAGCAGATAGGACAGAGCAGGTGTCAAACAGAGGCAGATAGACAAGACCAGGGGCAGATAGAGGAGACCAGGGCAGGTAGAGGAGTCCAGGGGCAGATAGAGGAGACCAGAGACAGACAGAGGAGACCAGGGGCAGACAGATGAGACCAGAGACACATATAGGAGGCCAGGAGCAGATAGAGGAGACCAGAGACAGATAGAGGGGGCCAGGAGCAGATAGAGGAGACCAGAGACAGATAGAGGGGGCCAGGAGCAGATAAAGGAGACCAGAGTCAGATAGAGGAGGCCAGGGGCAGATAGTGGAGACAAGTGGCAGATAGAGGAGACCAGAGGCAGATAGAATATACTATGGACATATATAGGGGACAAAGGGACAGATAGAGGGGACCAGGGGCAGAAAGAGGGGACCAGGGACAGATAGAGGAGACCAGGGACAGATAGAGGCAACCAGGGACAGATAGAGGAGACCAGGAGCACAGAGAGGGGACCAAGGGCAGATAAAGGAGACATGGGGCAGACAGAGGGGACCAGGGGCAGACAGAGGAGACCACGTGCTGATAGTGGGGACCAGGGACAGATAGAGGAGACCAGGGGCAGTGAGAGGAGACCAGGGGCAGATATCAGGGACCAGGGGAAGATAGTAGGTACCAGGTCGAGATAGAGGAGACCAGGGATGGAAAGAGACCAGGGGCAGATAGAGGAAACCAGGGACAGATAGAGGAGGACAGGGGCAGGTAGAGGAGACCAGGGGCAAGAAGAGGAGACCTGGGACCAGTAGAGGAGACTAGGATCAGATATAGGAGGATAGGGGCAGGTAGAGGAGACCAGGGACAGGGAGAGGAGACCAGGGACCAGTAGAGGAGACTAGGATCAGATATAGGAGGATAGGGGCAGGTAGAGGAGACCAGGGACAGATAGAGGAGGATATGGGCAGGTAGAGGAGACTAGGGGCAGATAGAGGAGACCAGGGACAGATAGAGGAGACCAGGGACAGATAGATGAGAACAGGGGAAGATAGAGGAGGACAGGGGCAGTTAGAGGAGACTAGGGGGAGATAGAGGAGACCAGGGACAGATAGAGGAGGACAGGGGCAGGTAGAGGAGACCAGGGGCAAGGAGAGGAGACCAGGGACCAGTAGAGGAGACCAGGGGCAGATAGAGGAGGACAGGGGCAGGTAGAGGAGACCAGGGACAGATAGAGGAGACCAGGGACAGACAGATGAGAACAGGGGAAGATAGAGGAGGACAGGGGCAGTTAGAGGAGACTAGGGGGAGATAGAGGAGACCAGGGGCAGAGAGAGGAGACCAGGGACAGATAGAGGAGACCAGGGACCAGTAGAGGAGACCAGGGGCAGAGAGAGGAGACCAGGGGCAGATAGAGGAGGACAGGGGCAGGTAGAGGAGACCATTGACAGGGAGTGGAGACCAGGGGCAGATAGAGGAGGCCAGGATCAGATAGAGGAGACCAGGGGGAGACAGAAGGGGACCAGGGACAGATAGAGGATGCCAGGGACAGGGAGAGAAGACCAGAGGCAGGTAGAGGAGACCAGGGACAGGGAGAGGAGACCAGGGGGGATATAGCAGGGGACCAGGGGTGGATAGAGGAGACCAAGGATAGATAGAGGAGACCAGGGACAGATAGAGGAGACCAGGGACAGATAGAGGAGGCAAGGGTCAGATAGGGGGGTTCAGAGGAAGACAGAGGAGGCCAGGGGCAGATAAAGGAGACCAGGAGGAGATAGCAGGGGACCAGGGGCAGATAGAAGAGACTGGGGCAGATAGGGAAGACCGTGGGCAGATAGGGGAGACCAGGGTCAGATAGAGAGAAGACCAGGGTGAGATAGCAAGGGACCAGGGCAGATAGAGGAGACCAGGAGAAGATAGAGGAGACCAGGGACAGATAGAGGAGAGAAGGGGCAGATACAGTGAACCAGGAGCAGATAAAAGAAGACATGGGCAGATAGAGGAGACCAGGGGCAGATACAGGGGACGTGGGGCAGATAGAGGAGGACAGGGGCAGATAGATGAGACCAGGAGCAGATAGAGGAGGACAGTGGCGGGTAGAGGGGACCAGGAGCAGATAGAGGAGACCAGTGACAGATAGCAGGGATAAAAGGCAGATAGAAGAGACCTGGGGCAGATACAGGGGACGTGGGGCAGATAGAAGAGGACAGGGGCAGATACAATGGACCAGGGGCTGATAGAGGAGACCAGTGACAGATAGCAGGGATAAAAGGCAGATAGAAGAGACCTGGGGCAGATACAATGGACCAGGGGCTGATAGAGGAGACCAGGGGCAGATAAAGTGGAAATGGGGCAGATAGAGGAAGACTGTGGCAAATAAAGGAGAACAGAGGTAGGTAGAAGAGACCTGGGGTAGATAGAGAATGTGTGTGCATGTGTGTGGGTAGTTGTATGTATTAATGTGTGTGTGTGTGTGTGTGTGTCTGTATGTGTGGGGGGCACAGGTGTGAATATGTGTAACCTGCTGCAGAGATATGTGTGATTTCATTGTCCTGCACATCCATGCATGTGTGTCTAATGCTGATTGAGTGTATAATACACAGAGCAGTGTGTATCTGTTATTTGAGCAATGGGGCACATGGCAGTATATGTTTGTAAGTGTGTGTGCATGTGTGTGTGTGTGCATGTGTGAAAGTGTGTGTGTATGTGTGTGTATGTGTGTGAGTGTATGTGTGTGTGTCAGTATCAACTATAAATCTGTATAACACAAACCACATATTGCTTAAAAATAAAGACATTTGTGTCTGCAACATCTTTCTATCTATCTATCTATCTATCTATCTATCTATCCATATCTATCTATCTATCTATCTATCTATCTATCTATCTATCTATCTATCTATCTATCTATCTCATATATCTATCTATCTATCTATCTATCTATCTATCTATCTATCTATCTATCTTCTATCTATCTATCTATCTATCTAGCTATCTTCTATCTATCTATCTATCTATCTATCTATCTATCTCATATCTATCTATCTATCTATCTATCTATCTCATATCTATCTATCTATCTATCTATCTATCTATCTATCTATCTATCTATCTTGTCTATCTATCTATCTATCTATCTATCTTTTTATCTATCTATCTATCTATCTATCTATCTATCTATCTATCTATCTATCTATCTGTCTGTCATTGTTTCTTGGCCCATATCTCTGTCTATCTCTTATTACACATACTAATATAATACATATAATACAATGTACACAGACCAGGGAAGAAATACTGGAAATGAACTGGTTTCCCAACCCATGATCAGGCCTTAGTATTAACCCCTTCTGACTCAGACGCAGGGACATCAGATGACCCTTCAGTGCTAGCTGACCTGTAACACGAGTCTGTCTATACTTTGGGTAATATAAAGACCAATGCAGTACTCCCCCCCACATGTGACTGGGCCCTACTCATTACCTGTGTCGGAGAGGTGAGAGCTGAGGTCCGCCCGGTGTCTGACATAGGCATTCTCACTGTCTGCAGAACAGAAGCCATCCTTCACCTTCTTGACCAGAAAGGACCTTGGCATTGTTCTTCTTCCCTCCGGAGGTCAGAGCTGGGCCAGGGATTGGGAGAAGGAGAGAACTCTGGAGGTGAGGAAAATAATCAAACCAAGGATGAAGGAGAGAGGTGAGGGGGGAGGCACATTAATCTGCAGTCCCCCTCCGCCCCCAGAATAATGGACAAAGTGCACTGTTTTCAGGGTCAGAGTGACAGAGCGTGGCGAGGGACAGGGGGATAACCCCAACCCTCAGAATCAGGGCAACCTCTGCTGGGTACCATGGGTTCTGGAGTCAGCACTGGACAGCAGGTCTGATCATCACTGGAAGTTGAGACACTTGTATGATCCTCACTGGAAACAGCAGTATTCCACAACTGGGCAGGGGCTCTGATCCTCACCGGAGATTGCAGTAAATCAGCAGTGGAGACACAGATCCCTGGAGCTTGCAGTATTTTACACCTGGATAAGCTGATCTCTGGGGCTTGTAGTATTCCAGACCAGGACAGGCTGATCTCTGGGGCTTGTAGTATTCCAGACCAGGACAGGCTGATCTCTGGGGCTTGTAGTATTCCAGATCAGGACAGGCTGATCTCTGGGGCTTGTAGTATTCCAGACCTGGATAAGCTGATCTCTGGGACTTGTAGTATTCCAGATCAGGACAGGCTGGTCTCTGGTGCTTGTAATATTCCAGACCAGGACAGACTGATCTCTGGTGAGTGCAGTATTCCAGACCAGGACAGGCTGATCTCTGGTGAGTGCAGTATTCCAGACCAGGACAGGCTGATCTCTGGGGCTCCGCAGTATTGCAGCACTGAAATACTGATATCAGGAGTTGGAATATTTCAGAACTGGATACACTGATCTCTGGTGCTTTCAATTGCAGTATTTCAGCACTGGACAGCGATCTCAGGATTTGCAGTATTTCAGCACTGGACAGCGATCTCAGGATTTGCAGTATTTCAGCACTGGACAGCGATCTCAGGATTTGCAGTGTTTCAGCACTGGACAGCGATCTCAGGATTTGCAGTGTTTCAGCACTGGACAGTGATCTCAGGATTTGCAGTATTACAGCACTGGACAGCGATCTCAGGATTTGCAGTG
The DNA here is from genome assembly GCA_037306005.1 of Rhinophrynus dorsalis. Taxonomy (NCBI): domain Eukaryota; kingdom Metazoa; phylum Chordata; class Amphibia; order Anura; family Rhinophrynidae; genus Rhinophrynus; species Rhinophrynus dorsalis. The sequence continues at coordinate 3,938,534 of CM074723.1, read as the reverse complement.
TTACAGCACTGGACAGTGATCTCAGGATTTGCAGTATTACAGCACTGGACAGCGATCTCAGGATTTGCAGTGTTTCAGCACTGGACAGCGATCTCAGGATTTGCAGTATTACAGCACTAGATAGACTGATCTCTGAAGCTTGCACAATGCGATTCCTGGACTGATTCCAATCTCTGGAGACTGCAGTATTTAAGCACTGGATACACTGTTCTGTGGAGCTTGCAGTATTTCAGCAGTGGACAGACTAACAGAAACTTATTTCTGAAGTTTGAAATGCTTTAACACTGGACAAACTGATTTCTGGACCTTGCTGCAGTATTCCAGTACTGGACAGACCGCTCTCTGGAGATTGCAGTATATCAGAGCTGTACAGGCCTCTGGTCCTTCCTGGAATCAGTTCAGTATTTCAGCATTGAACAGGACTCCGATCCTCCCTAGTTCCGGCTGAATCTCTAATTCAGGGCCCTGCTTGTTGGTGTAGTCAGCACTGGACAGGGCTCTGGTTGTTGGTGTAGTCAGCACTGGACATGAATCTGGTTGTTGGTGTAGTCAGCACTGGACAGAGATCTGGTTGTTGGTGTAGTCAGCACTGGACAGAGATCTGGTTGTTGGTGTAGTCAGCACTGGACAGAGATCTGGTTGTTGGTGTAGTCAGCACTGGACAGAGATCTGGTTGTTGGTGTAGTCAGCACTGGACAGAGATCTGGTTGTTGGTGTAGTCAGCACTGGATAGAGATCTGGTTGTTGGTGTAGTCAGCACTGGACAGAGATCTGGTTGTTGGTGTAGTCAGCACTGGACAGGGCTCTGGTTGTTGGTGTGGTCAGCACTGGACAGAGATCTGGTTGTTGGTGTAGTCAGCACTGGACAGAGATCTGGTTGTTGGTGTAGTCAGCACTGGACAGAGATCTGGTTGTTGGTGTAGTCAGCACTGGACAGGGCTCTGGTTGTTGGTGTGGTCAGCACTGGACAGAGATCTGGTTGTTGGTGTAGTCAGCACTGGACAGGGCTCTGGTTGTTGGTGTAGTCAGCACTGGACAGAGATCTGGTTGTTGGTGTAGTCAGCACTGGACAGAGATCTGGTTGTTGGTGTAGTCAGCACTGGACAGGGCTCTGGTTGTTGGTGTAGTCAGCACTGGACAGAGATCTGGTTGTTGGTGTAGTCAGCACTGGACAGGGCTCTGGTTGTTGGTGTGGTCAGCACTGGACAGAGATCTGGTTGTTGGTGTAGTCAGCACTGGACAGGGCTCTGGTTGTTGGTGTAGTCAGCACTGGACAGAGATCTGGTTGTTGGTGTAGTCAGCACTGGACAGGGCTCTGGTTGTTGGTGTAGTCAGCACTGGACAGATATCTGGTTGTTGGTGTAGTCAGTACTGGACAGAGATCTGGTTGTTGGTGTAGTCAGCACTGGACAGAGATCTGGTTGTTGGTGTAGTCAGCGCTGGACAGAGATCTGGTTGTTGGTGTAGTCAGCACTGGACAGAGATCTGGTTGTTGGTGTAGTCAGCACTGGACAGAGATCTGGTTGTTGGTGTAGTCAGCACTGGACAGAGATCTGGTTGTTGGTGTAGTCAGCACTGGACAGAGATCTGGTTGTTGGTGTAGTCAGCACTGGACAGGGATCTGGTTGTTGGTGTAGTCAGCACTGGACAGAGATCTGGTTGTTGGTGTAGTCAGCACTGGACAGAGATCTGGTTGTTAGTGTAGTCAGCACTGGACAGATATCTGGTTGTTGGTGTAGTCAGTACTGGATAGGGATCTGGTTGTTGGTGTAGTCAGCACTGGACAGAGATCTGGTTGTTGGTGTAGTCAGCACTGGACAGGGCTCTGGTTGTTGGTGTGGTCAGCACTGGACAGAGATCTGGTTGTTGGTGTAGTCAGCACTGGACAGAGATCTGGTTGTTGGTGTAGTCAGCACTGGACAGATATCTGGTTGTTGGTGTAGTCAGCACTGGACAGGGATCTGGTTGTTGGTGTAGTCAGTACTGGACAGAGATCTGCTTGTTGGTGTAGTCAGCACTGGACAGAGATCTGGTTGTTGGTGTAGTCAGCGCTGGACAGAGATCTGGTTGTTGGTGTAGTCAGCACTGGACAGAGATCTGGTTGTTGGTGTAGTCAGCACTGTACAGGGATCTGGTTGTTGGTGTAGTCAGCACTGGACAGAGATCTGGTTGTTGGTGTAGTCAGCACTGGACAGAGATCTGGTTGTTGGTGTATTCAGCACTGGACAGAGATCTGGTTGTTGGTGTAGTCAGCACTGGACAGGGATCTGGTTGTTGGTGTAGTCAGCACTGGACAGAGATCTGGTGGTTGGTGTAGTCAGCACTGGATAGGGATCTGGTTGTTGGTGTAGTCAGCACTGGACAGAGATCTGGTTGTTGGTGTAGTCAGCACTGGACAGAGATCTGGTTGTTGGTGTATTCAGCACTGGACAGAGATCTGGTTGTTGGTGTAGTCAGCACTGGACAGGGATCTGGTTGTTGGTGTAGTCAGCACTGGACAGAGATCTGGTTGTTGGTGTAGTCAGCACTGGACAGAGATCTGGTTGTTGGTGTAGTCAGCACTGGACAGGGATCTGGTTGTTGGTGTAGTCAGCACTGGACAGAGATCTGGTTGTTGGTGTAGTCAGCACTGGACAGAGATCTGGTTGTTGGTGTAGTCAGCACTGGACAGAGATCTGGTTGTTGGTGTAGTCAGCACTGGACAGAGATCTGGTTGTTGGTGTAGTCAGCACTGTACAGGGATCTGGTTGTTGGTGTAGTCAGCACTGGACAGAGATCTGGTTGTTGGTGTAGTCAGCACTGGACAGAGATCTGGTTGTTGGTGTAGTCAGCACTGGACAGAGATCTGGTTGTTGGTGTAGTCAGCACTGGACAGGGATCTGGTTGTTGGTGTAGTCAGCACTGGACAGAGATCTGGTTGTTGGTGTAGTCAGCACTGGACAGGAATCTGGTGGTTGGTGTAGTCAGCACTGGACAGATATCTGGTTGTTGGTGTAGTCAGCACTGGACAGATATCTGGTTGTTGGTGTAGTCAGCACTGGACAGGGATCTGGTTGTTGGTGTAGTCAGCACTGGACAGAGATCTGGTTGTTGGTGTAGTCAGCACTGGACAGAGATCTGGTTGTTGGTGTAGTCAGCACTGGACAGATATCTGGTTGTTGGTGTAGTCAGCACTGGACAGAGATCTGGTTGTTGGTGTAGTCAGCACTGGACAGAGATATGGTTGTTGGTGTAGTCAGCACTGGACAGAGATCTGGTGTTGGTGTAGTCAGCACTGGACAGAGATCTGTTGTTGGTGTAGTCAGCACTGGACAGAGATCTGGTTGTTGGTGTAGTCAGCACTGGACAGAGATCTGGTTGTTGGTGTAGTCAGCACTGGACAGAGATCTGGTTGTTGGTGTAGTCAGTACTGGACAGGGATCTGGTTGTTGGTGTAGTCAGCACTGGACAGAGATCTGGTTGTTGGTGTAGTCAGCACTGGACAGAGATCTGGTTGTTGGTGTAGTCAGCACTGGACAGAGATCTGGTTGTTGGTGTAGTCAGCACTGGACAGATATCTGGTTGTTGGTGTAGTCAGCACTGAAGCTCCAGCCCAGCCACCTCCGCATTCCTCTCCCCTTGTCTCCAATGTGATCCTCTCTGGTGCAGAGTCTCTATCTCTCTCCTCTCTCAGACATCATCTCTCTCTCTGTGTATCAGTCTTTCTTCCTTTTTCCTTTCTCATCATCAATCCAGTTTTATTCTGCTTCTCTCCTCATCCCTGTGTCCTCCCTCCCGTCATTCTCAGTCCTCTCAGCCCCTCCTTCTCCCCTCTCTACAGCTGTCCTCCCCCCATTGTGCTGTTCTCTCTTCCCCCATCATTGTGCACATATATCTCTCCCTCGACTCTCCAATGCTGCGTGTCTCTACTGTCTCTCCCGGGTCTCTCTCCTGAACTATGTCTCTCTGGTATCTTTCTGCTATGTGTATATCTGGTCTGTCTCCTGCTGTCTCTCTGTCCCCCGCTATATGTCTCTCTCTAGTCTGCCTAACAGTCTATGTCTGACTCTGATCTGTCCCCTGCTCTATGCCTGTCTCTGGTCTGTTCCCCCTCTCTGGTCTATCCCCCACTCTATGTCTGTTCCCCGCTCTATTTGTCCGTCCCTCTCTCTGTGTGTCTCCCGATCTATGTCTGTTCCAGCTCTATGTGTCTCTCCCCGCTCTATGTCTGTTCCCAGCTCTATGTCTCTCCCCGCTCTATGACTGTTCCCAGCTCTATTTGTCTCTCCCCGCTCTATGTCTGTCCCCCACTGTATGTCTGCTTTATGTGTGTTACCCGCTCTATGTCTGTCTCTGATCTGCCCCCGATCTATGCCTGTTCCACGCTCTATGTGTCTCTCCTCTCTTTATGTCCCGCTCTATGTCTCTCTCTAGTGTCCCGTTCTAGTGTGTCCCCGCTCTATGTCTGTTCCCGTTCAATGTGTGTCCCGCTCTATGTCTGTTCCATGCTCTTTGTGAGTCCCCCGCTCTATGCCTGTTCCACGGTCTATGTGAGTCCCCCGCTCTATGTCTGTTCCACGCTCTATGCCTGTTCCACGCTCTATGTGTGTCCCCGATCTATGTCTGTTCACCGCTCTATGTGAGTACCCCGCTCTATGTCTGTTCCCCGCTCTATGTGAGTCCCCGCTCTATGTCTGTTCCACGCTCTATGTGTGTCCCCGCTCTATGTGAGTCCCCGCTCTATCTCTCTCTAGTGTCACCGCTCTAGTGTGTTCCCCTGCTCTATGTGTGTCCCCGCTCTATGTCTGTTCCCCGCTCTATGTGAGTCCCCCGCTCTATGTCTGTTCCCGCTCTATGTGTGTCCCCGTTCTATGTCTGTTCCACGCTCTATGTGTGTCCCCGCTCTATGTCTGTTCCCCGCTCTATGTGAGTCCCCCGCTCTATGTCTCTCTCTCTAGTGTCACCGCTCTAGTGTCCCCCCGCTCTATGTGTGTCCCCCTCCCCAGTGCACAGATGTGAGTGGCCCCTCTCGGGCTGTGGGATTTATTGGGTTGTGATCAGGTGCGGCTGCAGGCCGGCTGCTCTGTGTAATAGCCGGGACTCCCCAGGGAGCCGGAGCTTATTACTGCCCTTCAGCTCTGCTCCTTTATCTCTGCAGACAGATTTTCTCTGAGAACCAGAATGGAAAAGCAGCCGGAGGGAGGATGGTCTGATCCAGAGGAGGAGACGATGCCCCCATCTCTACCCCTTTGTCTTGGGCTGTTTATCTCTTTTCCCAATTCCCCAGAACTGCCCCCATGTGCTCATCTCCCACCCCCACTGCATTAGATATGTACCCGGAGGCCTGGGGTCCCGGTTACAGGACAGTCCCATTGTGGTCTGGCTCTGCAGCTCAGTCTTCGATCTTCAGGTCTGTGCAGACTGCCCTCCGGTCCTCGTCCTGATGACCCCTCCGGCCTCCTTACATCTCCCTCATTTCTTACATCTCCCTTCCATTACTCCGAAAGCTCTGCCTTCTATCTGTATCATCTCACTCCTTCCTCTGGTCTCTCCCTAATTCGAAGACAGTGGAGAGAAAAGCTTGCGCGCCCAGAGGCGCAATTCGTCCTTCCCTAACGTCTGATCTCTCCCCTAATTCTCCTTCCCTCTAACTTCTAACCTCTCCCTAATTCTCCTTCCATCTCTAATGTCTATATCTCCCTAATTCTCTTCATCTCTAATGTCTATCTCTCCCCTAATTCTCCTTCCCTCTCTAATGTCTACCTCCCCCTAATTCTCCTTCCTCTACTTCTACCTCTCCCTAATCTCCTTCACTCTCCCCTAATTCTCCTTCCCTCACTAATGTCTACCTCTCCCCTAATTCTCATTCCCTCACTAATGTCTACCTCCCCTAATTCTCATTCCTCACTAGGTCTACCTCCCCCTAATTCTCTTCCCTCTACTTCTACTCTCCCCTAATTCTCCTTCCTCTACTTCTACCTCTCCCTAATTCTCCTTCCACTTCTACCTCTCCCCTAATTCTCCTTCCCTCTGTCTCACTTCTACCTCTCCCTAATTCTCCTTCCTCACTAATGTCTACCTCTCCCCTAATTCTCCTTCCTCACTATGTCTACCTCTAATTCTCTTCTCTCTACTCTCCCTAATTCTCATTCCCTCTAACTTCTACCTCTCCCCTAATTCTCCTTCCTCTCTAATGTCTATGTCTCCCCTGATTCTCCTTCCCTCTGACTTCTACCTCTCTCCTAATTCTCCTTCCCTCTGTCTCACTTCTACCTCTCCCCTAATTCTCCTTCCTCTAACTTCTACCTCTCTCCTAATTCTCCTTCCCTCTAACTTCTACCTCTCCCCTAATTCTCCTTCCCTCTCTCTCACTTCTACCTCCCCCCTAATTCTCCTTCCCTCTAACTTCTACCTCTCCCCTAATTCTCCATCCACTTCTACCTCTCCCCTAATTCTCCTTCCCTCTCTCTCACTTCTACCTCTCCCCTAATTCTCCTTCCCTCTCTCTCACTTCTACCTCTCCCCTAATTCTCCTTCCCTCTCTCTCACTTCTACCTCTCCCTAATTCTCCTTCCATCTTTAATGGTCTATGTCTCCCCTAATTCTCCTTCCCTCACTAATGTCTATGTCTCCCCTAATTCTCCTTCCCTCACTAATGTCTACCTCTCCCCTAATTCTCCTTCCTCACTAATGTCTACCTCCCCTAATTCTCCTTCCTCTAACTTCTACCTCTCCCCTAATTCTCCTTCCCTCTGTCTCACTTCTACCTCTCCCCTAAATCTCCTTCCTCACTAATGTCTACCTCTCCCTAATTCTCCTTCCCTCTAACTTCTACCTCTCCCCTAATTCTCCTTCCACTTCTACCTCTCCCCTAATTCTCCTTCCCTCTGACTTCTACCTCTCCCTAATTCTCCTTCCCTCTGACTTCTACCTCTCCCCTAATTCTCCTTCCCTCTCTCTCACTTCTACCTCTCCCCTAATTCTCCTTCCTCTCTCTTACTTCTACCTCTCCCCTAATTCTCTTCCCTCTCTCTCACTTCTACCTCTCCCTAATTCTCCTTCCCTCAGTAATGTCTACCTCTCCCCTAATTCTCCTTCCCTCTCTCTTACTTCTACCTCTCCCTAATTCTCCTTCCCTCTGACTTCTACCTCTCCCTAATTCTCCTTCCCTCTCTCTCACTTCTACCTCTCCCCTAATTCTCCTTCCCTCTCTCTTACTTCTACCTCTCCCCTAATTCTCCTTCCCTCTCTCTTACTTCTACCTCTCCCCTAATTCTCCTTCCCTCTGTCTCACTTCTACCTCTCCCTAATTCTCCTTCCCTCAGTAATGTCTACCTCTCCCTAATTCTCCTTCCCTCTCTCTCACTTCTACCTCTCCCCTAATTCTCCTTCCCTCTCTCTTACTTCTACCTCTCCCCTAATTCTCCTTCCTCTCTTTCACTTCTACCTCTCTCCTAATTCTCCTTCCCTCTCTAATGTCTATGTCTCCCCTAATTCTCCTTCCCTCACTAATGTCTATGTCTCCCTAATTCTCCTTCCTCTAACTTCTACCTCTCCCTAATTCTCCTTCCCTCTCTCTCACTTCTACCTCCCCCCTAATTCTCCTTCCCTCTAACTTCTACTCTCCCCTAATTCTCCTTCCTCTCTCTCACTTCTACTTCTCCCTATTTCTCCTTCCCTCTCTCTTACTTCTACCTTTCCCCTAATTCTCCTTCCCTCTCTCTTACTTCTACCTCTCCCCTAATTCTCCTTCCCTCTCTCTTACTTCTACCTCTCCCCTAATTCTCATTCCCTCTCTAATGTCTCTCTCTCCTAATTCTCCTTCCTCTAACTTCTACCTCTCCCTAATTCTCCTTCCCTCTCTCTCACTTCTACCTCTCCCCTAATTCTCCTTCCCTCTCTCTCACTTCTACCTCTCCCCTAATTCTCCTTCCCTCTCTCTCACTTCTCTACCTCTCCCCTAATTCTCCTTCCCTCTCTCTCACTTCTACCTCTCCCCTAATTCTCCTTCCATCTTTAATGTCTATGTCTCCCCTAATTCTCCTTCCCTCTCACTTGTACCTCTCCCCTAATTCTCCTTCCATCTCTAATGTCTCTCTCTCCCCTAATTCTCCTTCCCTCTCTCTAACTTCTACCTCTCCCCTAATTCTCCTTCCCTCTAACGTCTACCTCTCTCCTAATTCTCCTTCCTCTCTTCACTACTACCTCTCCCCTAATTCTCCTTCCCTCATTGATCTCTCATACTTCCCATTCTCTCTGTCTCTGATCTCTCTTAATTCTCCTTCACTCTCTCACTAACATTTCTCTGTCTCCTAACTGTCTTCTTTCTCAAACTTCTTTCTCCCAATTCTCTTTTTGTCTCTAAATTCAGTGTGTCCATATTCTCCTTCCTCTACTCCTCGTGTCTTCTTCTTTGTCTTGGATCTGACCCTCGGGGACCTGCAGGAAAACCATCTCATCTCCTGGACTTCTGAGGAATCTCTACTGGAGGCTGATAAGACATGGAGACAGATACCCGCGGGTGTAACTATCCCCCCCATACCAATGAAGGTGGAGGCGGAGTGCACTCACTCCCCTCACTCACTCCTCATCTCCACTCTAATGTGTTAACAGGCTGAAGGAACAAACAAGGAACTTAAATATGCAAAGTTTACATTGTCCTTCATAATCATCCAAGACCTTACCTTGTCTACAATTATCATAGAGTTTCCATCTATTGGGGACTGCAACTCCATCACCAGCGATCTGCCACTGCTGGTGGGCGATGACTAGAGTTGCCCTCCCCAAAAGCTGGAGGTTCAACAACTGGTAACCCCTACACTAACCAGTAATAAGCATTTTCCTTGTGGGACTCCTGTACAACGTGTGGTTTGGAGTCGGTCAAAAGAAGAGAAGACTTGTGGGACCTGCAGAGTAGGGGGCTGGGCAAGTTTCTATGGCTGAACCTTGAGACGGGGTACGTGGGGACATTTCTAATCAAGAATTTCAATATAATATTAAAACAATATAGAGAACTTTCACTGTAGAAAACACATCAGGTTGTAAACTGAACACTATTTACACAGGACATCACATGGATTGAGAACTCAGACTGGTGAGACATGCAAGTCCTGTACACATACCTGACTGCTGAATAAAGGACACCTACCTGTTATAAGTCCTTCTGTTACACACAGTAAATATAGATACACCTGACTGCTGTGTGACGGACTCCTACCTAGGTAAGTCCTTCTGTTACACACAGTAATTACACAGATAGGCCGGACTGCTGTGTGACGGACTCCTTCCTAGGTAGGTGCTTCTGTTACACACAGTAATTACACAGATACACCTGACTGCTGTATGATGGACTCCTACCTAGGTAAGTGCTTCTGTTACACACAGTAATTATATAGATACGCCTGACTGCTCTGTGACAGACCCCTACCTAGGTAGGTGCTTCTGTTACACAGAGTAATTACACAGATAGGCCTGACTGCTGTGTGACGGACCCCTACCTAGGTAGGTGCTTCTGTTAAACACAGTAATTACACAGACAGGCCGGACTGCTGTGTGACGGACCCCTACCTAGGTAGGTGATTCTGTTACACACAGTAATTACACAGATAGGCCTGACTGCTGTGTGACGGACCCCTACCTAGGTAAGTGCTTCTGTTACACACAGTAATTACACAGATAGGCCTGACTGCTGTGTGACGGACCCCTACCTAGGTAAGTGCTTCTGTTACACACAGTAATTACACAGATAGGCCTGACTGCTGTGTGACGGACCCCTACCTAGGTAAGTGCTTCTGTTACACACAGTAATTACACAGATAGGCCTGACTGCTGTGTGACGGACCCCTACCTAGGTAGGTGCTTCTGTTACACACAATAATTATATAGATACACCTGACTGCTGTATGACGGACTCCTACCTAGGTAAGTGCTTCTGTTACACACAGTAATTATATAGATACACCTGAGTGCTGTATGATGGACTCCTACCTAGGTAAGTGCTTCTGTTACACACACAGTAATTATACAGATACACCTGACTGCTGTATGATGGACTCCTACCTAGGTAAGTGCTTCTGTTACACACAGTAATTATACAGATACACCTGACTGCTGTATGATGGACTCCTACCTAGGTAAGTGCTTCTGTTACACACAGTAATTATATAGCTACACCTGACTGCTGTATGATGGACTCCTACCTAGGTAAGTACTTCTGTTACACACAGTAATTATATAGATACACCTGACTGCTGTGTGATGGACTCCTACCTAGGTAAGTGCTTCTGTTACATACAGTAAATATATAGATACACCTGACTGCTGTATGATGGACTCCTACCTAGGTAAGTGCCTTTGTTACACACAATAATTATAGAGATACACCTGACTGCTGTGTGGTGGACTCCTACCTAGGTAAGTACTTCTGTTACACACACAGTAATTATATAGATACACCTGACTGCTGTATGATGAACTCCTACCTAGGTAAGTACTTCTGTTACACACAGTAATGATATAGATACACCTGACTGCTGTGTGATGGACTCCTACCTAGGTAAGTACTTCTGTTACACACAGTAATTATATACATACACCTGACTGCTGTGTGATGGACTCCTACCTAGGTAAGTACTTCTGTTACACACAGTAATTATATAGATACACCTGACTGCTGTATGATGGACTCCTACCTAGGTAAGTCCTTCTGTTACACACAGTAATTATATAGATACACCTGACTGCTGTATGATGGACTCCTACCTAGGTAAGTGCTTCTGTTACACACAGTAATTACACAGATAGGCCTGACTGCTGTGTGACGGACTCCTACCTAGGTAAGTGCTTCTGTTACACACAGTAATTATATAGATACACCTGACTGCTGTGTGATGGACTCCTACCTAGGTAAGCGCTTCTGTTACACACAGTAATTATATAGATACACCTGACTGCTGTGTAATGGACTCCTACCTAGGTAAGCGCTTCTGTTACACACAGTATTTATATAGATACACCTGACTGCTGTATGATGGACTCCTACCTAGGTAAGTGCTTCTGTTACACACAGTAATTATATAGATACACCTGACTGCTGTATGATGGACTCCTACCTAGGTAAGTACTTCTGTTACACACAGTAATTATATAGATATACACCTGACTGCTGTGTGATGTACTCCTACCTAGGTAAGCGCTTCTGTTACACACAGTAATTATACAGATACACCTGACTGCTGTGTGATGGACTCCGACCTAGGTAAGCGCTTCTGTTACACACAGTAATTATATAGATAGGCCTGACTGCTGTGTGACGGACTCCTACCTAGGTAAGTGCTTCTGTTACACACAGTAATTATATAGATACACCTGACTGCTGTGTGATGGACTCCTACCTAGGTAAGTCCTTCTGTTACACACAGTAATTATATAGATACACCTGACTGCTGTATGATGGACTCCTACCTAGGTAAGTGCTTCTGTTACACACAGTAATTACACAGATAGGCCTGACTGCTGTGTGATGGACTCCTACCTAGGTAAGTCCTTCTGTTACACACAGTAATTATACAGATACACCTGACTGCTGTGTGATGGACTCCGACCTAGGTAAGCGCTTCTGTTACACACAGTAATTATATAGATAGGCCTGACTGCTGTGTGACGGACTTCTACCTAGGTAAGTGCTTCTGTTACACACAGTAATTATATAGATACACCTGACTGCTGTGTGATGGACTCCTACCTAGGTAAGTCCTTCTGTTACACACAGTAATTATATAGATACACCTGACTGCTGTATGATGGACTCCTACCTAGGTAAGTGCTTCTGTTACACACAGTAATTACACAGATAGGCCTGACTGCTGTGTGACGGACTCCTACCTAGGTAAGTCCTTCTGTTACACACAGTAATTATATAGATACACCTGACTGCTGTATGATGGACTCCTACCTAGGTAAGTGCTTCTGTTACACACAGTAATTACACAGATAGGCCTGACTGCTGTGTGATGGACTCCTACCTAGGTAAGCGCTTCTGTGACACACAGTAATTATATAGATACACCTGACTGCTGTGTAATGGACTCTTACCTAGGTAAGTGCTTCTGTTACACACAGTAATTATATAGATACACCTGACTGCTGTATGATGGACTCCTACCTAGGTAAGTGCTTCTGTTACACACAGTAATTATATAGATACACCTGACTGCTGTATGATGGACTCCTACCTAGGTAAGTGCTTCTGTTACACACACTAATTATATAGATATACACCTGACTGCTGTGTGATGGACTCCTACCTAGGTAAGCACTTCTGTTACACACAGTAATTATACAGATACACCTGACTGCTGTGTGATGGACTCCGACCTAGGTAAGCGCTTCTGTTACACACAGTAATTATACAGATACACCTGACTGCTGTGTGATGGACTCCGACCTAGGTAAGCGCTTCTGTTACACACAGTAATTATATAGATAGGCCTGACTGCTGTGTGACGGACTCCTACCTAGGTAAGTGCTTCTGTTACACACAGTAATTATATAGATACACCTGACTGCTGTGTGACGGACTCCTACCTAGGTAAGCGCTTCTGTTACACACAGTAATTATATAGATACGCCTGACTGCTGTGTAATGGACTCCTACCTAGGTAAGCGCTTCTGTTACACACAGTAATTATACAGATACGCCTGACTGCTGTGTGATGGACTCCTACCTAGGTAAGTGCTTCTGTTACACACAGTAATTATACAGATACACCTGACTGCTGTGTGATGGACTCCTACCTAGGTAAGTGCTTCTGTTACACACAGTAATTATATAGATACACCTGACTGCTGTGTGATGGACTCCTACCTAGGTAAGTGCTTCTGTTACACACAGTAATTATATAGATACACCTGACTGCTGTATGATGGACTCCTACCTAGGTAAGCGCTTCTGTTACACACAGTAATTATATAGATATACCTGACTGCTGTATAATGGACTCCTACCTAGGTAAGCGCTTCTGTTACACACAGTAATTATATAGATATACCTGACTGCTGTATAATGGACTCCTACCTAGGTAAGCGCTTCTGTTACACACAGTAATTATATAGATATACCTGACTGCTGTGTGATGGACTCCTACCTAGGTAAGTGCTTCTGTTACACACAGTAATTATATAGATACACCTGACTGCTGTGTGATGGACTCCTACCTAGGTAAGCGCTTTGCTGAGGTTTTAAGACACTATTGATGCTTGGTTAAATCTACACTTTTAAATGTTTGTGGTTTTGTGACTTTGTGACTGTGTCTCTGTGTTTATTTTTTGTGTTTTTGGTGTCTGTGTGTGGGTGTCTGTGTCTACATGGTGGGGGACACACAGGCTGTGTGACAGTTCGGGACCCTCTGATGATTGATCTGAGGCTGGGGGAGCAGATGTCTCTGTGTGATGGGATCACACTCCCCGGCCACAGATGGCTGCTCCCACATGCTCCCCAATCTATAACGAGCCCCTTATGAGATCCAGAGCATTTCCTCCCCCAGATTCATTAAATGACAACCTGACACCCCATCCCTGTAATATTAATCACCCAGCAGGACATGGGGGGCAGGGACCAGCAGAGAGGGGAGAGCAGAGAAAGGTGAGAGCAGGACAGAAAGAGACAGATGAGAGAGGGGGCAAAAGAGAGAGAGGTGAGATAGGACAGCAGAGGTAGGGAGAGGAGAGGGCAAGAGAGGAAAGAGGGAGAGGAGAAGAGAGGGGGGTAAGAGAGGAAAGAGGGAGAGGAAATGAGAGGGGGATAAGAGAGGAAAGAGGGAGAGGAGAAGAGAGGGGGGTAAGAGAGGAATGAGGGAGAGGAGAAGAGAGGGGGTAAGAGAGGAATGAGGGAGAGGAGAAGAGAGGGGGATAAGAGAGGGGGGTAAGAGAGGAGAAGAGAGTGGGGGGTAAGAGAGGAGAAGAGAGAGGGGGGTAAGAGAGGAAAAAGGGAGAGGAGAAGAGAGTGGGGGGCAATAGAGGAAAGAGAGAGAGGAGAAGAGATAGGGGGTAAGAGGAAAGAGGGAGAGGAGAAGATAGTGGGGGGTAAGAGAGGAGAAGGGAGAGGGGGTAAGAGAGGAAAAAGGGAGAGGAGAAGAGAGTGGGGGTAAGAGAGGAGAAGAGAGGGGGTAAGAGGAAAGAGGGAGAGGAGAAGAGAGTGGGGGTAAGAAAGGAGAAGAGAGAGGGGGGTAAGAGAGGGGAAGAGAGTGGGGGGTAAAAGAGGAAAGAGGGAGAGGAGAAGAGATCGGGGGTAAAAGAGGAGAAGAGAGTGGGGGGTAAGAGAGGAGAAGAGATCTGGCGTAAGAGAGGAGAAGAGAGAGGGGGGTAAGAGAGGAGAAGAGAGAGGGGGGTAAGAGAGGAAAGAGGGAGAGGAGAAGAGAGTGGGGGGTAAGAGAGGAGAAGAGAGTGGGGGGTAAGAGAGGAAAGAGGGAGAGGAGAAGAGAGAGGGGGGTAAGAGAGGAGAAGAGAGTGGGGGGTAAGAGAGGAAAGAGGGAGAGGAGAAGAGAGTGGGGGGTAAGAGAGGAAAAAGGGAGAGGAGAAGAGAGTGGGGGCAATAGAGGGAAGAGAGAGAGGAGAAGAGAGGGGGTAAAAGAGGAGACGAGAGAGGGGGGTAAGAGAGGAGAAGAGAGTGGGGGGTAAGAGAGGAGAAGAGAGTGGGGGGTAAGAGAGGAGAAGAGAGAGGGGGTAAGAGAAGAGAAGAGAGTGGGGGGTAGGAGAGGAGAAGAGAGTGGGGGGTAGGAGAGGAGAAGAGAGGGGGTAAGAGGAAAGAGGGAGAGGAGACGAGAGAGGGGGTAAGAAAGGAGAAGAGAGAGGGGGGTAAGAGAGGAGAAGAGAGTGGGGGGTAAAAGAGGAAAGAGGGAGAGGAGAAGAGATCGGGGGTAAAAGAGGAGACGAGAGAGGGGGGTAAGAGAGGAGAAGAGAGTGGGGGGTAAGAGAGGAGAAGAGAGATGGGGGGTAAGAGAGGAGAAGAGAGTGGGGGGTAAGAGAGGAGAAGAGAGAGGGGGTAAGAGAGGAGAAGAGAGTGGGGGGTAGGAGAGGAGAAGAGAGTGGGGGGTAGGAGAGGAGAAGAGAGTGGGGGGTAAGAGAGGAGAAGAGAGTGGGGGGTAAGAGAGGAGAAGAGAGTGGGGGTAAGAGAGGAGAAGAGAGAGGGGGTAAGAGAGGAGAAGAGAGTGGGGGGTAGGAGAGGAGAAGAGAGGGGGTAAGAGGAAAGAGGGAGAGGAGACGAGAGAGGGGGTAAGAAAGGAGAAGAGAGAGGGGGGTAAGAGAGGAGAAGAGAGTGGGGGGTAAAAGAGGAAAGAAGGAGAGGAGAAGAGATTGGGGGTAAGAGAGGAGAAGAGAGAGGGGGTAAGAGAGGAGAAGAGAGTGGGGGGTAGGAGAGGAGAAGAGAGTGGGGGGTAGGAGAGGAGAAGAGAGTGGGGGGTAAGAGAGGAGAAGAGAGTGGGGGGTAAGAGAGGAAAGAGGGAAAAGAGAAGAGAGTAGGGGTAAGAGAGGAGAAGCGAGTGGGGGGGCAGGAGAGGAGAAGAGAGTGGGGGGTAGGAGAGGAGAAGAGAGTGGGGGGGTAGGAGAGGAGAAGAGAGTGGGGGGTAAGAGAGGAGAAGAGAGAGGGGGTAAGAGAGGAGAAGAGAGTGGGGGGTAAGAGAGGAGAAGAGAGAGGGGGTAAGAGAGGAGAAGAGAGATGGGGGGTAGGAGAGGAGAAGAGAGAGGGGTAAGAGAGGAAGAGGGGTCAGGACAGAGAGGAGAGAGAAGGAGGCTATGAAAATGAGGAGAGACAGGGTTTGAGAGAACAGGAAGGTAAGAATGAGTGGGGAGGGGTAGGGGGATGGGGGGAAGGAAGGAGACAGAGGAGACAGCGGACAGGTGTAAGAACACACAGCAGAGGGCAGAGAGAGGAGAGGGAACAATTTGGAGCAATGCCCTCCTGCATTTTAATTTCCTCTCAATTAATGTGTGGTTCTCCAGCCTGAACTTTATATACAAACTGAGGTTTTAGTTACATCGTGAGAAGCCTGAGGTAGCAAACTGTGGCTCTCCAGCTGCTCCTAATCTGCAGCCCCACTCCCCATGGCCTCTAGAATACACAATAACATTCTATCATTAACCTGCAAATCCCTTCACAGTTCTGGCCCCCATCTCCCCAGTATTCCCTCTAGGGGAACCCTCCCATCTCCCCAGTATTCCCTCTAGGGGAACCCCCTCATCTCTCCAGTATTCCCTCTAGGGGAACCCTCCCATCTCCTCAGTATTCCCTCTAGGGGAACCCCCATCTCCCCAGTATTCCCTCTAGGGGAACCCCCCATCTCTCCAGTATTCCCTCTAGGGGAATCCCCAACTCCCCAGTATTCCCTCTAGGGGAACCCCCATCTCCCCAGTATTCCCTCTAGGGGAACCCCCCATCTCTCCAGTATTCCCTCTAGGGGAATCCCCAACTCCCCAGTATTCCCTCTAGGGGAACCCCCATCTCCCCAGTATTCCCTCTAGGGGAACCCCCCATCTCTCCAGTATTCCCTCTAGGGGAACCACCCATCTCCCCAGTCTTCCCTCTAGGAGAACCCCCATCTCCCCAGTATTCCCTCTAGGGGTGCACCCCACATCTCCCCAATATTCTCTCTAGGGGAATAACTCCTTGTCTCCCCAGTATTCCCACTAGGGAAGAAACCCCCATCTCTCCAGTATTCCCTCTACAGGAGAACCCCCCCATCTCCTCAGTATTCCCTCTAGGAGAACAACTCCCCATCTCCTCATTATTCCATCTAGGAAAGTAACATACAAAGCAACCCCCTCACCCACGCAAGGATCATAAGGGCCATTAGGATTCTCTGGCTATGGGATGATAAGGAGATATTATTAGGAGGCATTAGAGTAATAGCCATTATTACCATTCTTTACATATTTCACAGCATAGTGCAAAACAGAAGAGAGAATGTAGAATAACATATAGGAAGACAGACATAAAGAGGACACTAACATTAACACATAATTATCATTAAACTACTTCTATCTCACAACACACTCTTCACATTGATAGTCTTTATACAGAATCACAGCAAGTAAACTGCTCAATACACTAGATTTTATATTATAGTGAGTATATCCCACAATGCACTGCATGTACAGACCACTAGACTTTTATATTATAGTGATTATATCCCACAATGCACTGCATGTACAGACCACTAGACTTTTATATTATAGTGAGTATATCCCACAATGCACTACATGTACAGACCACTAGACTTTTATATTATAGTGATTATATCCCACAATGCACTGCATGTACAGACCACTAGACTTTTATATTATAGTGAGTATATCCCACAATGCACTACATGTACAGACCACTAGACTTTTATATTATAGTGATTATATTCCACAATGCACTGCATGTACAGACCACTAGACTTCTATATTATAGTGATTATATCCCACAATGCACTGCATGTACAGACCACTATACTTTTATATTAGAGTGACTATATCCCACAATGCACTGCATGTACAGACCACTATACTTTTATATATTAGAGTGACTATATCCCACAATGCACTGCATGTACAGACCACTAGACTTTTATATTATAGTGAGTATATCCCACAATGCACTGCATGTACAGACCACTAGACTTCTATATTATAGTGATTATATCCCACAATGCACTGTATGTACAGACCACTAGACTTTTATATTCGAGTGACTATATCCCACAATGCACTGCATGTACAGACAGCTAGACTTTTATATTATAGTGAGTATATCCCACAATGCACTGCATGTACAGACCACTAGACTTTTATATTATAGTGATTATATTCCACAATGCACTGCATGTACAGACCACTAGACTTCTATATTATAGTGATTATATCCCACAATGCACTGTATGTACAGACCACTAGACTTTTATATTAGAGTGACTATATCCCACAATGCACTGCATATACAGACAGCTAGACTTTTATATTATAGTGATTATATCCCACAATGCACTGTGTGTACAGACCACTAGACTTTTATATTATAGTGATTATACCCCACAATGCACTGTGTGTACAGACCACTAGACATTTATATTAGTGATTATATCCCACAATGCACTGCATGTACAGATCTCTAGACTTTTATATTATAGTGAGTATATCCCTGAATGCACTGTGTGTACAGACCACTAGACTTTAATATTATAGTGATTATATCCCACAAGGCACTGCATGTACAGACCACTAGAGTTTTATATTATAGTGATTATATCCCACAATGCACTGTGTGTACAAACCACTAGACTTTTATATTATAGCGATTATATACTACAATACACGGCATGTACAGACTGCTAGACTTTTATATTATAGTGATTATATCCCACAACGCACAGCATGTACAGACCACTAGACTTTTATATTATAGTGAGTATATCCCACAATGCACTGTGTGTACAGACCACTAAACTTTTATATTATAGTGAGTATATCCCACAATGCACTGCGTGTACAGACCTCTAGACTTTTATAGTATAGTGAGTATATCCCACAATGCACTGCATGTAGAGACCTCTAGACTTTTATAGTATAGTGAGTATATCCCGCAATGCACTGCATGTACAAACTACTACAGTTTTATTATTGTGAGTATACCCCCACAATGCACTGCATGTACAGACTACTAGACTTTTAAATTAGAGTGAGTGTATCCCATAATGCACTGCATGTGCAGACTACTAGACTTTTAAATTATAGTGATTGTATCCCATAATGCACTGCATGTACAGACAGCTAGACTTTTATTATAGTGATTATGTCCTGCTTTTTTTTTTTTTTAAATAATCTTTATTTTGACATGGAAAATACAAAACAACATATCTTTGTACAGTAATGCTTTCCAATACAGAGTGCATTCATACATTTAAAACAATAACATTCTTAATACCTGCAACACAGTGCACTTTGGCAGCACACAAATAGATTTGAACTTTATTGTATCATCACTTTATTGAACTCAGCACTTGTACTTTATTTCACTGTATTAAATTCTCTGTGGGCATTCGCCTGGGGGATTGGGTGTGTGTGCGTGTGTGTGTGGGGGGAATATGGGGCATGGGTCAGGGTGGGTCAGGGGCCAAGGGGAGGTGACAGTGATATTGAGCCATTGGAAGGGATGCTAGTCCTCCTCTTCAGGGCTGTCCAAGATGTTATAGTCTCTTAGCAGACTGGGGATCAGTCTGCGACAGTCCTATGTTGTCACCTGTTCTCTCCTCAGAATTCTTCCCTCCGCCACCATCTCGTCGTATAGTTCAAGCAGGTCCGGGCCTATGAGGTCCCACAGCTTTATATAAAATTCAGCTGGGAGACTATCACAGCCCAGGGTTCCACCCGACTTGAAGGATCTGGCAGCAGAGAACAGCTCCTTCAATGCCAGGAGGGAGTCCATAGATGCTCTACCTGCGGGATCAACAGAGTTAGTGATACCTGACAGGAACTTATCAGCTTGGTCTGTGTCTGTGTCTTTGGGGAGTAAAAGTCTCTGTAGAAGTCTGTGACCACTTTCATGACCCCTTCCTTCCCCTCTTGGATTCTGCCATCTCTATCCCTCAGTTCTATCAGGGGAGTGTCTGCAGAGTGGAGCTTCCTGAAAAAGAAAGAGTTACATTTCTCACCTTTCTCCAGGTACTCCACCTTGGAACGGAAGATAATGAGTCTGGTCTCCTCCTCAAAGTGCCTTTTCAGGCCCTCTTTGGTCTCATCCAGCTCCTTTCTCACATCCCAACCACAGAGGTGGAGGTCCTGCAGGGAGTGTAGTTTCTTTTGAAGTCTCCTGAGTTCATTCCTCCTCTCACACTGCTGGCGTCTGCCTTTCATCTGAAAGAAACTCCCACCACTGGGCCACGGTGGGGAAGTACACTTTATTTAGTGTCCACGTTTTATAAGCACCCGGTAGCTCCTCTACAATCTCCTCCCTTTCCAGCAGGGCACAGTTCAACTTCCATGAGCCTGGAGCAAGAGGAAACCCTTTGCCCAGAACCCCTTGGACGTGAACGGACCTGTGGTCAGAGAAGTAGCAGATGACAATAGAGTGCAACTTGTGATAGGTGGGTGATTGATTGGGCAATTGATTGATTGGGTGATTGATACCATAGAGACCACTAGCCTTTTATAGTATAGTGACTACATCCCACAATGCACTGCATGTACAGACTGCTAGACTTTTAAATTATAGTGAATATATACACAATGCACTGCATGTACAGACTACTAGAGTTTTATATTATAGTGAGTATATCCCACAATGCACTGCATGTACAAACCACTAGACTTTTATATTATAGTGATTATATCCCACAATGCACTGTAAGTACAGACCATTAGACTTTTATATCATACTAAGTATATCACACAATGCACTGTGTGTACAGACTGCTAGACTTTTATATTATAGTGTGTATATCCCACAATGCACTGTATGTACAAACTACTAGACTTTTATATTATAGTGATTATATCCCACAATGCACTGTGTGTACAGACCACTAGACTTTTATATTATAGTGATTATAACCAACAATGCACTGTGTGTACAGACTGCTAGACTTTTATATTATAGTGAGTATATCCCACAATGCACTACATGTACAGACCACTAGACTTTTATATTATAGTGATTATATCCCACAATGCACTGCATGTACAGACTGCTAGACTTTTATATTATAGTGAGTATATCCCACAAGCCACTGTGTGTACAAACTACTAGACTTTTATATTATAGTGATTATATCCCACAATGCACTGTGTGTACAGACCACTAGACTTTTACATTATAGTGATTATATACTACAATACACGGCATGTATAGACTGCTAGACTTTTATATTATAGTGATTATATCCCACAATCCACTGTGTGTACAGACCACTAGACTTTTATATTTTATATTTTAGTGATTATATCCCACAATGCACTGCATGTACAGACCACTAAACTTTTATATTATAGTGATTATATCCCACAATCCACTGTGTGTACAGACCACTAGACTTTTATATTCTAGTGATTATATCCCACAATGCACTGCATGTACAGACCACTAGACTTTTATATTATAGTGAGTATATCCCACAATGCACTGTGTGTACAGACCACTAAACTTTTATATCATAGTGAGTATATCCCACATTCCACTGTATGTACAGACCACTAGACTTTTATATTTTAGTGATTATATCCCACAATGCACTGCATGTACAGACCACTAGACTTTTATATTATAGTGATTCTATCCCACAATGCACTGTGTGTACAGACCACTAGACTTTTATATTATAGTGATTATATCCCACAATGCACTGCATGTACAGACCACTAGACTTTTATATTATAGTGATTATATCCCACAATGCACTGTGTGTACAGAGCACTAGATTTTTATATTATAGTGATTATATACTACAATACACGGCATGTATAGACTGCTAGACTTTTATATTATAGCGATTCTATCCCACAATGCACTGTGTGTACAGACCACTAGACTTTTATATTATAGTGAGTATATCCTACAATGCACTGCATGTACAGACCACTAGACTTTTATATTATAGTGATTACATCCCACAATGCACTGCATGTACAGACCACTAGACTTTTAGAGTATACTGAGAATATCCCACAATGCACTGTGTGCACAGACCACTAGACTTTTCTATTATAGTGATTATTCTCCACAATGCTCTGTGTGAACAGACCACTAGACTTTTATATTATAGTGAATATATCCTACAATGCACTGCATTGACAGACCACTAGACTTTTAGATTAAACTGAGTATATCCCACAGTGCACTGTGTGTACAGAATACTACACTTTTATATTATAGTGAGTATATTCCACAATGCACTGTGTGTACAGACCTCTAGACTTTAATATTATAGTGAGTATATCCCACAATGCACTGCATTGACAGACCACTAGACTTTTATATTATACTGATTATATCCCACAATGCACTGTGTTTACAGAATGCTAGACTTTTATATTATACTGAGTATATTCCACAATGCACTGTGTGTGCAGACAGCTAGACTTTTATATTATAGTGATTATAGCCCACAATGCACTGCACGTACAGACCACTATACTTTTATATTATAGTGAGTATATCCCACAATGCACTGTGTGTACAGACCACTAGACTTTTATATTATAATGGCTATATTCCACAAATCATTGCATGTATAGACCGCTGTACTTTTATTTTATAGTGATTGTATCTCATATTGTACTGCATGTAACACCTGATACACTTCTCTATGACAGTCAACCTAACCCACAATGCATTGCATATACAGACTGAGAGACATATATATTATAGTGAGCATATCCCACAATGCACTGTATGTACAGACTGCTAGACTTTTATATTAAAGTGAGTATATCCCACAATACACTGCATATACAGACTACTATACTTTTATATTATAGTGAGTATATCCCACAATGCACTGCATGTATAGACTGATAGACTTTTATATTATACTGCATATATCCCACAAGGCACTGCATGTACAGACCACTAGATTTTTATATTATAGTGATTATATCCCACAAAGCACTGTGTGTACACACTGCTAGACTTTTATATTATAGTGAGTATATTGTACAATACACTGCATGTATAGACTGATAGACTTTTATATCACAGTGATTATATCCCACAATGCACTGCATATACAGACCGCTTTACTTTTATAGTGAGTGTATCTCATAATGTTCTGCAAGTAACACCTGCTACACTTTTCTATGACAGTGACCGCAACCCACAAAGCACTGCATATACAGACTGATAGACTTTTAAATTAAAGTGAGTATATCCCACAATGCACTGCATGTACAGACTGCTAGACTTTTATATTATAGTGATATCCCACAATGCACTGCATGTACAGACTGACAGACTTTTATATTATACTGCATATATCCCACAATGATCTGCATATACAGCCCACAAGACATTTATGATATAGTGATTATATCCCACAATGCACTGTATGTACAGACCACTAGACATTTATATTATAGTGAGAATATCCCACAATACTCTGCATATACAGACCACAAGACTTTTATATTATAGTGAGCATATCCCACAATACACTGCGTGTACAGACTGCTAAACTTTTATATTATAGTGAGCATATCCCACAATACACTGCATGTAAAGACTACTAGACTTTTAAATGACAGTGATTGTATCCCATAATGCACTGCACGTACAGACCACTAGAATTTTATTATAGGGAGTACATCCCACAATGCACTGTATGTTCAGACTACTAGACTTTTATATTATAGTGTGTACATCCCACAATGCACTGTATGTACAGACCACTAAAATTTTACTGTATAGTGTGCATATCCCACAATGCACTGAGTGTACAGACCACTAGACATTTATTTGAGTGATTATATCCCACAATGCACTGCATGTACAACCCACTAGACTTTTATATTATAGTGCGTATATCACACAATGCACTGCATGAACAGACTGCTAGACTTTTATATTATAGTGATTATATCCCACAATGCACTGTGTGTACAGACTCCTAGACTTTTATATTGTATTGAGTATATCCCACAATGCACTGTATGTATAGACCACTAGACTTTTATATTATAGTGAGTATATCCCACAATGCACTGCATGTAACACCTACTACACTTTTCTATGACAGTGAACATAAACCACCATGCACTGCATATACCGACTGATAGACTTTTATATTATAATGAGTATATCACACAATGCACTGTGTGTAAAGACCATTAGACTTTTATATTATAGTGAGTATGTTCCACAATGCATTGCACATACAGACCACTAGACTTTTAAATTAAAGTGAGTATATCCCACAATACACTGCATATACAGACTGCTAGACTTTTATATTATACTGCATATATCCCACAAGGCACTGCATGTACAGACCACTAGATATTTATATTATAGTGATTATATCCCACAATGCACTGCATGTACAGCCCGCTAGACTTTTGTATTATAGTGAGTATATTACACAATGTACTGTGTGTACAGACCACTAGACTTTTATATTATAGTGGGTATATTCCACAATGCATTGCATGTACAGACCGCTATACTTTTATTTTATAGTGTTTGTATCTCATAATGTACTGCATGTAACACCTGATACACTTTTCAATGACAGTAAAACTAACCCACAATGCATTGCATATACAGACTTATAGACATTTATATTATAGCGAGTATATCCCACAATGCACTGCATGAACAGACTGCTAGACTTTTATATTATAGCGAGTATATCCCACAATGCACTGCATGAACAGACTGCTAGACTTTTATATTATAGTGATTATATCCCACAATGCATAGTGTGTACAGACCCCTAGACTTTTATATTGTAGTGAGTATATCCCACAATGCACTGCATGTACAGACTGCTTGACTTTAATATTAAATTGATTTTATCCTACAATGCACTGTATATACAGACCACTAGATTTTTATATTATAGTGAGTATATCCCACAATGCACTGCATGTAACACCTGCTACACTTTTCTATGGCAGTTAACATAACCCACAGTGCACTGCATATACAGACTGATAGACTTTTAAATTATAATGAGTATATCCCACAATGCACTGTGTGTACAGACCACTAGACTTGTATATTATAGCGAGTATATCCCACAATGCACTGTATGTACAAACCATTAGACTTTTATATTATAGTGAGTATATCCCACAATACACTGCATGTAACACCTGCTACACTTTTCTATGACAGTGAACAAAACCCACAATGCACTGCATATACAGACTGATAGACTTTTATATTATAGTGAGTATATCCCACAATGCACTGCATTTACAGACCAATAGACTTTTATATTATAATGAGTATGTCGCACAATGTACAGTGTATACAGACCGCTAGGCATTTATATAATAGCGATTGAATCTCATAATGTACTGCATGAAACACCTGCTACACTTTTCTATGACAGTGAACGTAACCCACAATGCACTGTATATACTGACTGTTAGACTTTTATATTATGATGAGAATATCCAACAATGCACTGTGTGTACAGACCATTAACTTTTATATTATAGTGATTATATCACACAATGCATTGCATGTACAGACCACTAGACTTTTATATTATAGTGGGTATATTCCACAATACATTGCATGTACAAACTGCTATACTTTTATTTTATAGTGATTGTATCTCATAATGTACTCCATGTAACACCTGATACACTTATCTATGACAGTAAAACTAACCCACAATGCATTGCATATACAGACTGATAGACATTTATATTATACTGAGTATATCCCACAATGCACTGCATGTACAGACTGCTAGATTTCTATATTACAGTGAGTATATCCCACAATGCACTGCATGTACAGACTGCTAGATTACTATATTACAGTGAGTACATCCCACAATACACTGCATATACAGACTACTAGACTTTTATATTACAGTGAGTATATCCCTCAGTGCACTGCATGTACAGACTGCTAGACTTTTATATTACAGTGAGTATATCCCACAATGCACTGTATGTACAGACTGTTAGACTTTTAAATTAAAGTGAGTATATCCCCACAATACACTGCATATACAGACTACTAGACTTTTATATTATAGTGACTATACCCCACAATGCACTGCATGTACAGACTGCTAGATTTTTTTTTTTTTTTTTTTATATTATACTGCACAAAGCACTGCCTGTACAGACAACTAGACTTTTATATTATAGTGACTATATCCCACAATGCACTGTATGTACAGACCACTAGTCTTTTATATTATAGTGATTATATCCCACAATGCACTGCATGTACAGACCACTAGATTTTTATATTATAGTGATTATATCCCACAATGCACTGCGTGTACAGCCCACTAGACTTTTGCATTATAGTGAGTATAACCCACAATGCACTGCATGTACAGATGACTAGATTTTTGTATTATAGTGAGCATATCCCACAATGTACTGCGTGTTCAAACTGCTAGATTTTTATATTATAGTGAGTATATTCCAAAATGTACTGCATGTAAAGACTACTAGACTTTTAAATGACTGTAATTCTATTCCAACAATGCACTGCATGTACAGCCCCTAGACTTTTATAATATAGTGAGCATAGCCCACAATGCATTGCATGTACAGACTGCTAGACTTTTATATTATAGTGAGTATATCCCACAATGCACTGTGTGTACAAACTGCTAGACTTTTATATCATAGTGAGCATATCCCATGATGCACTGTGTGCACAGACCACTAGACTTTTATATTATAGTGATTATATCCCACAATGCACTGTATGTACAGACCGATAGACTTTCATATTACGGTGAGTATATCCCACAATGCACTGCATGTACAGACCACTAGACTTTTATATTATAGTGAGTATATCTCCCAATGCACTGCATGTACAGACCACTAGACTTTTATATTATAATGAGTATATCCCACAATGCACTAAGTGTACAGACCACTAGACATTTATTTGAGTGATTATATCCCACAATGCACTGAATGTACAGCCCACTAGACTTTTATAATATAGTGAGCATAGCCCACAACGCATTGCATTTACAGACTGCTAGACATTTATATTATAGTGATTATATCCCACACTTCACCGTGTGCGCAGACTGCTAGACTTTTATATTATAGCGAGTATATCGCACAATGCACTGCGTGTACAGACCACTAGACTTTTACATTATAGTGAGTATATTCCACAATGCACTGTATGTACAGACCTCAAGAATTTTATATTATAGTGATTATATCCCACAATGCACTGTGTGTACAGACCACTAGACTTTTATATTATAGTGAGTATTTCCTACAATGCACTGTGTGTACAGACCATTAACTTTTATATTATAATGGGTATGTGCCACAATGCATTGCATGTACAGACTACTAGAGTTTTATTATATGGAGTATATCCCACAATGCAATGCATGTACAGACCAGTTGACTTTTATATTATCGTGAGTATTTCCTACAATGCACTGAGTGTACAGACCACTAGACTTTTATATTATAGTGAGGATTTCCCATAATGCACAGCATGTAACACCTGCTACACTCTTTTATGACAGTGAACGTAACCCACAATGCACTGCATATACAGACTGATAGACTTTTATATTATAATGAGTATATCCCACAATGCACTGTGTGTACAGAACACTACACTTTTATATTATAGTGAGTATATCCCACAATGCACTGTATGTACAAACCACTAGACTTTTATATTATATTGAGTATATCCCACAATGCACTGCATGTAACACCTGCTACACTCTTCTATGACAGTGAACGTAACTCACAATGCACTGTATATACTGACTGTTAGACTTTTATATTATGATGAGTATATCCCACAATGCACTGTATGTACAAACCACTAGACTTTTATATTATATTGAGAATATCCCACAATGCACTGCATGTATCACCTGCTATACTCTTCTATGACAGTGAACGTAACCCAGAATTCACTGCATATACAGACTGATAGACTTTTATATTATAATGAGTATATCCCACAATGCACTGTGTGTACAGACCGCTAGACTTTTATATTATAGTCATTGAATCTCATAATGTACTGCAAGTAACACCTGCTACACTTTTCTATGACAATGAACGTAACCCACAATGCACTGCATATACTGACTGTTAGACTTTTATATTATAATGAGTATATCCAACAATGCACTGTGTGTACAGACCATTAGACTTTTATATTATAGTGAGTATGTTCCACAATGCATTGCATGTACAGACCACTAGACTTTTATATTATAGTGAGTATATTCCACAATGCACTGTGTATACAGACCACTAGACTTTTATATTATAGTGGGTATATTCCACAATGCATTTCATGTACAGACCGCTGTACTTTTATTTTATTGTGATTGTATCTCATAATGTACTGCAAGCAACACCTGATACACTTTTCTATGACAGTGATCCTAACCCACAGTGCATTGCATATACAGACTGATAGACATTTATATTATAGTGAGTATATCCCAAAATGCACTGCATGTACAGACTCCTAGACTTTTATATTACAGTGAGTATATACCACAATGCACTGCATGTATAGACTGCTAGAATTTTATATTACAGTGAGTATAACCCACAATGCACTGCATGTACAGACTACTAGACTTTTATATTATAGTGAGTATATCCCACAATGCACTGTGTGTGTAAAGACCACTAGACTTTTATATTATAGTGAGTATTTCCAACAATGCACTGAGTGTACAGACCACTAAACGTTTATATTATAGTGAGTATATCCCACAATGCACTGTGTGTACAGACCACTAGACTGTTATATTATAATGATTATAATACACAATGCACTGTGTGTACAGACCACTAGACTTTTATTTTATAGTGATTATATCCCACAATGCACTGCATGTACAGACAACTAGACTTTTGTGTTATAGTGAGCATGTCCCACAATGCACTACTTGCACAAACTGCTAGACTTTTATATTATAGTGAGTATATCCCACAATGCACTGCATGTAAAGACTACTAGACTTTTAAATGACAGTGATTGTATCTCATAATGCACTGCACGTACAGACCACTAGCGTTTCATTAGAGTGATTATATCCCACAATGCACTGCATATTCAGACTACTATACTTTTATATTAAAATGAGTATATCCCACAATGCACTGGATGTAGAGACCACTAGTCTTTTATATTATAGTGATTATATCCCACAATGCACTGTGTGTGCAGTCCGCTTGACTTTTATACTATAGTGAGTATATCCCACAATGCACTGCGTGTACAGACTGCTAGACTTTATTATTATACTGCAAATATCCCCGAATGCACTGCATGTACAGACCACTAGAGTTTTATATTATAGTGATTATATCCCATAATGCACTGCATGTACAGACCACTAGACATTTATTTGAGTGATTATATACCACAATGCACTGCATGTACAGCCGACTAGACTTTTATAATATAGTGAGCATAGCCCACAATGCATTGCATGTACAGACTGATAGGCTTTTATATTATAGTGAGTATATCCCTCAATGTACTGTGTGCACAGACCGCTAGACTTTTTTATTATAGTAAGTATATTGCACAATGCACTGTATGTACAGAGCTCTAGACTTTCATATTATGGTGAGTATATCCCACAATGCACTGCATGTACAGACTACTACACTTTTGTATTATAGTGAGTATATCCCACAATGCATTGTGTGCACAGACTGCTTGACTTTTATATTAAACTGCATGTACAGACTAATAGTGTTTTATATTATATTGATTGTATCACAGAATGCAACGCATGTTCAGACCACTAGAGTTTTATATTATAGTGATGATATCCGACAATACACTGTATGTACAGACCGCTACACTTTTATATTATAATGATTATAATCCACAATGCACTGTGTGTACAGACCACTAGACTTTTATTTTATAGTGATTATATCCCACAATGCACTGCATGCACAGACCACTAGGCTTTTATATTACAGTGATCATATCCCACAATGCACAGTGTATACAGACCGCTAGACTTTCATATTACAGTGAGTATATCCAACAATGCACAGTGTGTAAAGTCCGCTAGAATTTTATATTATAGTGAGTATATCCCACAATGCACTGTTTGTACAGATCACTAGACTTTTATATTGTACTGCATATATCCCACAAGGCACTGCATGTACAGACCACTAGATATTTATATTACAATGAATATATCCCACAATGCACTGCGGGTACAGCCCGCTAGACTTTTGTATTGTAGTGAGTATATTCCACAATGCACTGTGTGTACAGACTACTAGACTTTTATATTATAGTGGGTATATTCCACAATGCATTGCATGAATAGACCGCTATACTTTTATTTTAAAGTGATTGTATCTCATAATGTACTGCATGAAACACCTGATACACTTTTCTATGACCGTAAACCTAACCCACAATGTATTGCATATACAGACTGATAGACATTTATATTATAGTGAGTATATCCCACAATGCACTGCATGTACAGACTGCTAGACTTTTCTATGACAGTGAGTATATCCCACAATGCACTGTATGTACAGAGTTGTTAGACTTTTAAATTAAACTGAGAATATCCCACAATACACTGCATATACAGACTACTAGACTTTTATATAATACTGCATATATCCCACAAGGCACTGCATGTACAGACCACTAGATTTTTATATTATAGTGATTATATCCCACAATGCACAGTGTGTACAGACCACTAGACTTTTATTTTATAAGGAGTGTATCCCACAATACACAGTGTGTACAGTCCTTTATGCTTTTAAATTATAGTGAGTATATTCCACAATGCACGGTGTGTACAGATCACTAGACTTTCACATTATAGTGAGTATATCCCACAATGCACTGTGTGTGTACAGAGCACTAAACTATTATATTATAGAGAATATACCCCCACAGTGCACTGTATGTACAGACCACTAGACTTTTATATTATAGTGATTACTAGCAATGTTGGACGGCGTTGCCCATCATGTTATGACCGTTGGGCGCACGTGTGTGAAATGCAGACACACTGATAAACACAGACATATGCAACACACAGGCAGACACATACCATACATCCCAAGTGTCCCTCTTTAGGAGGGACAATCCCACTTTGAGGGCCAAATCACTCTGTCCCTCTTTCCCACCCTCTTGTCCCTCTTTTTAGGAGGTCAGACTGTGTGCAGGGCCGGCTCCACCTATAGGCGACGTAGGCGCCGGCCTAGGGCGCACACATGCTGGGGGCGCGGGCATGCAGCGGAGAAGAGCTGCGCCCGCACACACCACGCCGGGAACCACAACACAGTCAGGTCTGCGTTGCTACAGCGCTCCCTCATTGGGTTGGATCTTTAGTAATGCAGAGCGCGCTGGGAGTCATGATCTCCCGCCATGCTCTGCATTACTGAAGAGAAGACTGCGCGGGAGCTACAGGTATGTGATGGGGGGCAAGTTGGAGCTGAGGGGGCATAGTGGAGCTGCTGGGGGCAAGTTGGAGCTGAGGGGGGGCAAAGTGGAGATGATGGGGCAAGTTGGAGAGGATGGGGGGCAAAGTGGAGATGATGGGGGCAAGTTGGAGCTGTTAGGGGAAAGCTGGAGCTGAGGGGCCATAGTGGAGCTGGTAGGGGCAAGTTGGAGCTGATGGGGGCAAAATGGAGCGGATGAGGGTCAAAGTGAAGCTGAGGGGGGGCAAGTTGGAGCTGAGGGGGGGCAAGTTGGAGCTGAAAGGGGGCAAAGTGGAGCTGAAGGGGGGGCAAGTTGGAGCGGATGGGGGGGCAAGTTGGAGCGGATGGGGGGCATAGTGGAGCTGGTGGGGGCAAGTTGGAGCTGGTGGGGGCAAGTTGGAGCGGATGTGGGGCAAAGTGGAGCTGATGGGGGTAAGTTGGAGAGGATGGGGGTCAAAGTGGAGCTGATGGGGGCAAGTTGGAGCTGATGGGGGCAAAGTGGAGCTGAGGGGGCAAAGTGGAGCTGGTGGGGGCACGTTAGAGCAGATGGGGGGCAAAGTGGAGCTGGTGGGGGCACGTTGGAGCGGATGGGGGGCAAAGCGGAGCTGATGGGGGCAAAGTGGAGCTGATGGTGGCAAGTTGGAGCTGATGGTGGCAAGTCACACGGATAAACACAGACATATGCAACACACAGGCAGACACATACCATACATCCCAAGTGTCCCTCTTTAGGAGGGACAGTCCCTCTTTGAGGGCCAAATCCCTCTGTCCCTCTTTCCCACCCTGTTGTCCCTCTTTTTAGGAGGTCAGACTGTGTGCAGGGCAGATCCACCTATAGGCGAGGTAGGCGCCGGCCTAGGGCGCACACGTACTGGGGGTGCGGGCATGCAGCGGAGAAGAGCTGCACCCGCACACACACCACGCCGGGAACCACAACACAGTCAGGTCTGTGTTGCTACAGTGCTCCCTCATCTGGTCGGATCTTTAGTAATGCAGAGCGCGCTGGGAGTCATGATCTCCCGCCGTGCTCTGCATTACTGAAGAGAAGACTGCGCGGGAGCTACAGGTATGTGATGGGGGGCAAGTTGGAGCTGAGGGGGCATAGTGGAGCTGAGGGGGCAAGTTGGAGCGGATGTGGGGCAAAGTGGAGATGATGGGGGCAAGTTGGAGCTGTTAGGGGAAAGCTGGAGCTGAGGGGGCATAGTGGAGCTGGTGGGGGCAAGTTGGAGCTGATGGGGTCAAAGTGGAGCGGATGAGGGTCAAAGTGGAGCTGAGGGGGGGCAAGTTGGAGCTGAGGGGGGGCAAAGTGGAGCTGAAGGGGGGCAAAGTGGAGCAGATGGGGGCAAGTTGGAGCGGATGGGGGGCAAAGTGGAGTGGATGGGGGGCAAGTTGGAGAGGATGGGGCGCATAGTGGAGCTGGTGGGGGCAAGTTGGAGCTGGTGGGGGCAAGTTGGAGCGGATGGGGGGCAAGTTGGAGCAGATGGGGGCAAAGTGGGGCTGATGGGGGTAAGTTGGAGAGGATGGGGGGCAAAGTGGAGCTGAGGGGGCAAAGTGGAGCTGGTGGGGACACGTTAGAGCAGATGGGGGGCAAAGTGGAGCTGGTGGGGGCACGTTGGAGCGGATGGGGGCAAAGTGGACCTGATGGGGGCAACTTGGAGTGGATGGGGGGCAAAGTGGAGCTGATGGTGGCAAGTTGGAGCTGATGGTGGCAAAGTGGAGCTGGTGGGCCAAAGTGAAGCTGATCAGGGGCAAGTTGGAGCTGGTGGGGGGCATCTCTTACAGGCATCTCCAGACCAGGGGCAGAGTGGCCCAGGGGGCAGAGAGAGGACAATCATGAAAAGAGGTGGGGTATAAGTAGGCGGGGTATAAAGGGGTGGGACACAAGGGGCGGAGCGAAATGGGCGGCAAAATTAGGTTTTGTCTAGGGTGGCAAAAATCCTTGCACCAGCCGTGACTGTGTGGTGTGTATTACTTTGCTCTACAGCAATAAAGCAATAAACTTCAGTATATGTGTTTATACATTAGTCTGTGCAAATAAAATACTTGAACTAAATCATTTATTCAGTTACATAAATAACCAGTAATAGGTAATGAAATAACCTAAAAATTCTTACTAATGCCCCGCCCACCAGCCACGCCCCCAACAATATCACCTAAAACTAACGTGTCCCTCTTTGGCCATGTGAAATGTTGGGAGGTATGCACATACACACAGTGAGCGGCAGAAACATGCAAAAGACACGCACACACACACAGACACACTGGAGATGCACACATGGACACACATATGTAATAGAGATGTACACACACAGACACGCAACATATATGAGCAGAAACACATGCACTCATGAGTTGTGCACCCCTCTGGCAGTCAAAGGGTTAAGATATAGAGAGGCATGTGAGAGTTAAATAGCAGTGGCAAGTGTATTCGTATCTGGGAACATTGACTTGTGTAGTCCCTGGAGGGGACTGATGTGGTGCTGATGTGGACAGACAAATGGGGCAATCTGGGTTAAAAGTGGGCGGGGCTTAATCGCGAGTAGGGGGCGGGGCTTAACATAAATGTGGAAAAGTGTTAGTAATAGGCTGGGGAAGGAGGAGAAGTGGGAGGGAAATGCAAGTTTGCAGTGTGAGGGGGTTGAACACACTCCCTGAGGGGTAAAACTTGATACACAACCCTGTGGCAGTCAGTGGGTTAAGTGTGAATCTGATGGCTGTCTGTCCTGTGTCTTGCATGGCAAATGATGACAGTGAAGAAATAATTGAGCAATGAGGGCCTACCTTAACCCTTTGAGTGCCATTTTGTTCCTCTGGTGCTGCACTACAGGTCCTGCTGAGGCCACTGGGAGTCAGGGTGAGTGACTGTGTGTGTGTGTGTGTCAGCCATATTTAATTCTGGCTTTGTGTGTGTATGTGGTGCTGTGTGTGTGAGTGGGGCATGTGTGTGTGTGGTGCTGTGTGTGTGAGTGGGGGCATGTGTGTTTGGTGCTGTGTGAGTGGGGCATGTGTGTTTGTCTGTGGTGTAGGAGCAAGTGGCGGCCATATTGTTTTTTCCTGATTTTGATAGTGGTGGGCGGGCTGCATAGTGGGGGCGGGCCAACTCCCTGCATGACTGAATCACCCAATAGGAATAGTAACTCCTGCTTTATGCCTCCCCTGGGTGTGTTTTGGCAGGCACAAAGTCTTCTTTTATATATATAGATATCCCACAATGCACTACATGTACAGACCACTAGACTTTTATATTATAGTGATTATATCCCACAATGCACTACATGTACAGACCACTAGACTTTTATATTATAGTGAGTATATTCCACAGTGCACTGCGTGTACAGACCACTAGACTTTTATATTATAGTGATTATATCCCACAATGCACTACATGTACAGACCACTAGACTTTTATATTATAGTGAGTATATTCCACAATGCACTATATGTACAAACCACTAGACTTTTATATTATAATGAATATATCCCACAGTGCATTGCATGTAGAAACCACTAGACTTTTATATTATAATGAACATATCCCACAATGCACTGCATGTGCAGCCTTTTATAT
Source organism: Rhinophrynus dorsalis (assembly GCA_037306005.1). Classification (NCBI taxonomy): domain Eukaryota; kingdom Metazoa; phylum Chordata; class Amphibia; order Anura; family Rhinophrynidae; genus Rhinophrynus; species Rhinophrynus dorsalis. The sequence goes on along the minus strand of CM074723.1, from coordinate 3,903,829 downwards.
TATATGTAGTATATTCCACAATGCACAGTGTGTACAGACCTCTAGAGTTTTATATTATAGTGACTATATCCCACAAGGCACTGCGTGTACAGACCACTAGACTTTTATATTATAGTGATTATATCCCACAATGAACTGCATACAGAGACTACTGGACTTTTATATTATAGTGAGTATATCCCACAATGCACAGTGTGTACAGACCACTAGACTTTTATGTTATAATGAGTATATCCCACAATGCACTGCATGTACAGACCACTAGCCTTTTATATTATAATGAGTATATCCCACAATGCACTGCATGTACAAACCACTAGACTTTTATATAATACTGAGTATATCCCCCAATGCACTGCATGTACAGCCTTTTATATTATATTTAGGATTTTCCACAATGCACATTGTGTACAGACCACTAGACTTTTATATTATAGTGAGTATATCTCACAATGCAGTGTGTACAGACCACTAGACTTTTATATTATACTGCTTAAATCCCACAATGCACTGTATGTACAGACCTCTAGATTTTTATATTATAATGATTATATCCCACAATGCACTGCATATACAGACCACTAGAGTTTTATATTATTGTGAGTATATACTACAATGAACTTAGACTTTTATATTATAGTGAATATATCCCACAATGCACTGAGTGTACAGACCACAAGACTTTTTTATTATCGTAATTATATCCCACAATGCTCTGCATGTACAGACCACTAGACTTTTATATTATAGTGATTTTATCCCACAATGCACTGCATGTACAAACTACTAGACTTTTATATTATAATGAATATATCCCACAATGAATTGCATGTACAAACCACTAGACTTTTATATTATAATGAGTATATCCCACAATGAATTGCATGTACAAACCACTAGCCTTTAATATTATAATGAGTATATCCCACAATGCACTGCATGTACAGACTTTTATATTATATGTAGTATATTCCACAATGCACAGTATGTGCAGACCTCTAGACTTTTATATTATATTGAGTATTTTCCACAATGCACTGTGTGTACAGATCACTAGACTTTTATATTATAGTGAGTATATCCCACAAAGCACCGTGTGTCCAGATCACTAGACTTTTATACTATCATGATTATATCCCACAATGCACTGCATGTACAGACCACTAGACTTTTATATTATAGTGAGTATATCCCACAATGCACTGTGTGTACCAACCACTAGACTTTTATATTATAGTGATTATATCCCACAATGCACTGTGTGTACAGACCACTAGACTTTTATATTATAGTGAGTACATCCCAGAATGCATTGAGTGTACAGACCATTAGACTTTTATATTATAGTGATTATATCACACAATGCACTGTGTGTACAGACCACTAGACTTTTATATTATAGTGAGTATATGCCACAATGCACTGTGTGTGTGTGTGTGTGTGTGTGTGTGTGTGTGTGTGTGTGTGTGTGTGTGTGTGTGTGTGTGTGTGTGTGTGTGTGTGTGTGTGTGTGTGTGTGTGTGTGTGTGTGTGTGTGTGTGTGTGTGTGTGTGTGTGTGTGTGTGTGTGTGTGTGTGTGTGTGTGTGTGTGTGTGTGTACAGACCATTAGATTTTTATATTATAGTGAGTATATCCCAAAATGCACTGTGTACAGACCACTAGACTTGTATATTATAGTGAGTAAATACCACAATGCATTGTATGTTCAGACTACTAGACTTTTATATTATAGTGATTATAACCCACAATGCACTGCATGTACAGACCACCATACTTTTATTTTATAGTGAGTATATCTCATAACTTACTTCATGGAACACCTGCTACACTTTTCTATGACAGTAGAAGTAACCCACAATGCACTGCATATACTGACTGATAGACTTTGATATTATAGTGATTATATCCCACAATATAGTACATGTGCAGACCTGTAGACTTTTATATTATAGTGAGTATATCTCACCAAACACTGCATGTACAGACTGCCAATATTCAATCTAGGGGAGCAACATCCTCAACTCCCCTGTATTCCCTGTAGTGGAGCAACCCCCATATCTCCAGTATTCCCTGTATGGGAACAACCCCCATCTCCACACAATTCCCTGTATGAGAACAACTCCCATATCTCCAGTATTCAATCTAGAGGAGCAACACCTATCTTCCTAGTATTCATTCTAGGGGAGCAACCCCCCATTCACCAGTATTCCCTATAGGGGAGCAATCCCCCATCTCCCCAGTATTCCCTCTAAGGGAGCAACATCCCATCTCCACATAATTCCCTATAGGGGAGAACCCCCTATCTCCCCAGTATTCCCTATAGGGGAAAACCCCCAATCTCCCCAGTATTCAATCTAGAAGAGCAACCCCCAATCTCCACAGAATTCCCTCTAGGGAAGCAACATCCAATCTCCACAGAATTCCCTATAGGGGAGAACCCCCCATCTCCCCAGTATTCCCTATAGGGGAGAACCTCCCAATCTCCCCAGTATTCAATCTAGAAGAGCAACCCCCAATCTCCACAGAATTCCCTCTAGGGAAGCAACATCCAGTCTCCACAGAATTCCCTCTAGGGAAGCAACATCCAATCTCCACAGAATTCCCTATAGGGGAGAACCTCCAATCTCCACAGAATTCCCTATAGGGGAGAACCCCCCATCTCCACAGTATTGCCTGTAGGGGAGAACGCCCATCTCCCCAGTATTCAATCTAGAGGAGCAACCCCCCAGTATTCCCTCTAGGGGAGCAACATCCAATCGCCACAGAATTACCTTTAGGGGAGAACCCCCAATCTCTCCAGAATTCCCTATAGGGGAGAACACCCCATCTCCCCAGAATTCCCTATAGGGGAGAACCTCCCATCACCCCAGAATTCCTTATAGGGGAGAACCTCCCATCACCCCAGTATTCCATATAGGGGAGCAAACCCCCATCTCCCCAGTATTACCTATAGGGGAGCAACATCCAATCACCACAGAATTCCCTATAGGTGAGAACCCCTATCACCTCAGTATTCCCTACAGGGGAGAACACCCCATCTCCCCAGTATTACCTCTATGGGAACAACCCCCATCTCCCCAGTATTCCATCTAGAGGAGCAGCATTCCATCTCCACAGAATTCCCTATAGGGTAGAACCAACCATCTCCCCAGTATTCCATAAAGGGGAGAACCCACCTTCTCCCCAGTATTCAATCTACTGGAGCAACCCCCCATCTCCCCAGTATTCCATCTAGAGGAGCAGCATCCCATCTCCACATAATTCTCTATACAGGAGCACCCCCCATCTTCCCAGTATTCCCTATACGGGAGAACCTCCCATCTCCCCAATATTCAATCTATTGGAGCAACCCCCCATCTCCCCAGTATTCACTGTAGGGGAGCAGCATCCCATCTCCACATAATTCTCTATAGAGGAGCACCCCCCATCTTCCCAGTATTCCCTATACGGGAGAACCTCCCATCTCCCCAATATTCAATCTACTGGAGCAACCCCCCATTTCCCCAGTATTCCCTCTATGGGAACAAGCCCCCATCTCGCCAATATTCAATCTAGGAGAACAACACCCCCATCTCCCCAGTATTACTTCTAGGGGAACAACCTCCCATCTCCCCAGTATTACTTCTAGGGGAGCAACCCCCCATCTCCCCAGTATAACTTCTAGGGGAACAACCCTCATCTCTCCAGTATTACTTCTAGGGGAGCAACCTCCCATCTCCCCAGTATTACTTCTAGGGGAGCAAGCCCCCATCTCCCCAGTATTACATCTAGGGGAGCAACCTCCCATCTCCCCAGTATTACTTCTAGGGGAACAACCTCCCATCTCCCCAGTATAACTTCTAGGGGAACAACCCCCCATCTCCCCAGTATAACTTCTAGGGGAACAACCTCCCATCTCCCCAGTATAACTTCTAGGGGAACAACCCCCCATCTCCCCAGTATAACTTCTAGGGGAACAACCTCCCATCTCCCCAGTATTACTTCTAGGGGAACAACCCCCCATCTCCCCAGTATAACTTCTAGGGGTGCAACCCCCATCTCCCCAGTATTACTTCTAGGGAAGCAACTCCCCATCTCCCCAGTATTACTTCTAGGGGATCAACCCCCATCTCCCCAGTATTACTTCTAGGGGAACAACCTCCCATCTCCCCAGTATTACTTCTAGGGGAACAACCCCCCCATCTCCCCAGTATTACTTCTAGGGGAACAACCCCCCATCTCCCCAGTATTACTTCTAGGGGAGCAACCCCCCATCTCCCCAGTATTACTTCTAGGGGAACAACCTCCCATCTCCCCAGTATTACTTCTAGGGGAACAACCCCCCATCTCCCCAGTATTACTTCTAGGGGAACAACCTCCCATCTCCCCATTGTTCCATCTAGGAAAACAACCCCCTCACCCATGTAAGGATCATAGGGGCCATTAGGATTCTCTGGCTATGGTAAGATAAGGAGATATTATTAGGAGGCATTAGAGTAATAACCATTAATACCATTCTTTACATATCTCACAGCATAGTGCAAAACAGGAGAGAGAATGCAGAGTAACATACAGGAAGAGAGGCATAATGAGGACACCAAAATTAACAAATAATTATCATTAAACTACTTCTATCTCACAACGCACTCTTCACATTGACAGTCTTTATACAGAATCACAGCAAGTAAACTGCTGAATACACTAGACTTTTATATTATAGTGAGTATATCCCACAATGCACTACATGTACAGACCACTAGACTTTTATATTATAGTGATTATATCCCACAATGCACTGCATGTACAGACTGCTAGACTGTTATATTATAGTGAGTATATCCCACAAATCACTGTGTGTACAAACTACTAGACTTTTATATTATAGTGAGTATATCCCACAATGCACTTCATGTACATACTACTAGACTTTTATATTATACTAGCAATGTGGGACGGCGTTGCCCGTCATGTTATGACCGTTGGGCGCACGTGTGTGAAATGCAGACACACTGATAAACACAGACATATGCAACACACAGGCAGACACATACCATACATCCCAAGTGTCCCTCTTTAGGAGGGACAGTCCCTTTTTGAGAGCCAAATCCCTCTGTCCCTCTTTCCCACCCTGTTGTCCCTCTTTTTAGGAGGTCAGACTGTGTGCAGGGCCGGCTCCACCTATAGGCGAGGTAGGCGCCGGCCTAGGGCGCACACGTGCTGGGGGCGCGGGCATGCAGCGGAGAAGAGCTGCGCCCGCACACACCACGCCGGGAACCACAACACAGTCAGGTCTGTGTTGCTACAGCGCTACCTTATTGGGTCGGATCTTTAGTAATGCAGAGCGCGCTGGGAGTCATGATCTCCCGCCGCGCTCTGCATTACTGAAGAGAAGACTGTGCGGGAGATACAGGTATGTGATGGGGGGCAAGTTGGAGCTGAGGGGGGGCAAAGTGGAGATGATGGGGGCAAGTTGGAGTGGATGGGGGGCAAAGTGGAGATGATGGGGGCAAGTTGGAGCTGTTAGGGGAAAGCTGGAGCTGAGGGGGCATAGTGGAGCTGTTGGGGGCAAGTTGGAGCTGATGGGGGCAAAGTGGAGCGGATGAGGGTCAAAGTGGAGCTGAGGGGGGGCAAAGTGGAGCTGAAGGGGGGCAAAGTGGAGCTGGTGGGGGCAAGTTGGAGCTGGTGGGGGCAAGTTGGAGCGGATGTGGGGCAAAGTGGAGCGGATGGGGGGCAAAGTGGAGCTGATGGTGGCAAGTCACATGGATAAACACAGACATATGCAACACACAGGCAGACACATACCATTCATCCCAAGTGTCCCTCTTTAGGAGGGACAGTCCCTCTTTGAGGGCCAAATCCCTCTGTCCCTCTTTCCCACCCTGTTGTCCCTTTTTTTAGGAGGTCAGACTGTGCGCAGGGCAGATCCACCAATAGGCGAGGTAGGCGCCGGCCTAGGGCGCACACGTACTGGGGGCGCAGGCATGCAGCGGAGAAGAGCTGCGCCCGCACACACCACGCCGGGAACCACAACACAGTCAGGTCTGTGTTTCTACAGCGCTCCCTCATTGGGTTGGATCTTTAGTAATGCAGAGCGTGCTGGGAGTCATGATCTCCCGCCTCGCTCTGCATTACTGAAGAGAAGACTGCGCGGGCGCTACAGGTATGTGATGGGGGGCAAGTTGGAGCTGAGGGGGCATAGTGGAGCTGAGGGGGCAAGTTGGAGCGGATGTGGGGCATAGTGGAGATGAGGGGGGCAAGTTGGAGCTGTTAGGGGAAAGCTGGAGCTGAGGGGGCATAGTGGAGCTGTTGGGGGCAAGTTGGAGCTGATGGGGGCAAAGTGGAGCAGATGAAGGTCAAAGTGGAGCTGAGGGGGGGCAAGTTGGAGCTGAAGGGGGGCAAAGTGGAGCGGATGGGGGCAAGCTGGAGCGGATAGGGGGCAAACTGGAGCGGATGGGGGGCAAGTTGGAGAGGATGGGGGGCATAGTGGAGCTGGTGGGGGCAAGTTGGAGCTGGTGGGGGCAAGTTGGAGCGGATGGGGGGCAAGTTGGAGCGGATGGGGGGCAAAGTGGAGCTGATGGGGGTAAGTTGGAGAGGATGGGGGGCAAAGTGGAGCTGAAGGGGCAAAGTGGAGCTGGTGGGGGCACGTTAGAGCAGATGGGGGGCAAAGTGGAACTGATGGGGGCAAGTTGGAGTGGATGGGGGGCAAAGTGGAGCTGATGGTGGCAAGTTGGAGCTGATGGTGGCAAAGTGGAGCTGGTGGGCCAAAGTGAAGCTGATAAGGGGCAAGTTGGAGCTGGTGGGGGGCATCTCTTACAGGCATCTCCAGACCAGGGGCAGACTGGCCCAGGGGGCAGAGAGAGGACAATCATGAAAAGAGGCTGGGTATAAGTAGGCGGGGTATAAAGGGGTGGGACACAAGGGGCGGAGCGAAATGGGCGTCAAAATTAGGTTTTGCCTAGGGTGGCAAAAATCCTTGCACCAGCCCTGACTGTGTGGTGTGTACTACTTTGCTGTACAGCAATAAAGCAATAAACTTCAGTATATGTGTTTATACATTAGTCTGTGCAAATAAAATACTTGAACTAAATCATTTATTCAGTTACATAAATAGCCAGTAATAGGTAATGAAATAACACACACACAGACACACTGGAGATGCACACATGGACACACATATGTAATAGAGATGTACACAAACACACACGCAACATATATGAGCAGAAACACATACACTCATGAGTTGTGCACCCCTCTGGCAGTCAAAGGGTTAAGGTATAGAGAGGCATGTGAGAGTTAAATAGCAGTGGGAAGTGTATTCATACCTGGGAACACTGACTTGTGGAGTCCCTAGAGGGGAGTCATGTGGTGCTGATGTGGAGAGACAAATGGGGCAATCTGGGTTAAAAGTGGGCGGGGCTTAATCACGAGTAGGGGCGGGGCTTAACATAAATGTGGAAAAGTGTTAGTAATAGGCTGGGGAAGGAGGAGAAGTGGGAGGGAAATGCAAGTTTACAGTGTGAGGGGTTTGAAACACACTCCCTGAGGGGTAAAACTTGATACACAACTCTGTGGCAGTCAGTGGGTTAAGTGTGAATCTGATGGCTGTCTGTCCTGTGTCTTGCATGGCAAATGATGACAGTGAAGAAATAATTGAGCAATGAGGGCCTACCTTAACCCTTTGAGTGCCATTTTGTTCCTCTGGTGCTGCACTACAGGTCCTGCTGAGGCCACTGGGAGTCAGGGTGAGTGACTGTGTGTGTGTGTGTGTGTGTCAGCCATATTTAATTCTGGCTTTGTGTGTGTATGTGGTGCTGTGTGTGTGAGTGAGGCATGTGTGTGTGTTTGGTGCTGTGTGAGTGGGGCATGTGTGTTTGTCTGTGGTGTAGGAGCAAGTGGCGGCCATATTGTTTTTTTCTGACTTTGATAGTGGTGGGCGGGCTGCATAGTGGGGGCGGGCCAACTCCCTGCATGACTGAATCACCCAATAGGAATAGTAACTCCTGCTTTATACCTCCCCTGGGTGTGTTTTGGCAGGCACAAAGTCTTCTTTTATATATATAGATAGAGTATATCCCACAATGCACTGCAAGTACAGACTGCTCGACTTTTATATTATAGGGAGTATATCTCACAATGTTTTGGTTTGAAAATAATCTTTATTGACATTTATTGCATACATTGTATAGCAGAAACATATACATCAACAATGCAATGCAAACATTTGATTTTACATTCTTCCAATATAGCGCTTTTACATGATTTATAACTTTATTGGTGCATTAAGAAAAAGCCTGGGGGATGGGGATGGTAGGGAGGTAAAGCATGGGCTTGGAGGCAGGGTCATGGGGGCAGCAGTGGAAGGACTGTGGTGAGAGTGGGCCATGGGAGGTAGATTTTCTCTTCCTCTTCCTCTGTCAATGATGGAATAGACTCTGCAGTCCTGGATTGACACCTGCTCTCTTCTCAGCACCAGGCGATTTTCTGGCAAACCACAAAGCGACTTTTACACAGCACATGATTTGCCAGGCATCCTGAATAGCGTCCAATGTGTGTGTGCCTGGAAATCTATATATATAAAAGAAGACTTTGTGCCTGCCAAAACACACCCAGGGGAGGCATAAAGCAGGAGTTACTACTCCTATTGGGTGATTCAGTCATGCAGGGAGTTGGCCCGCCCCCACTATGCAGCCCGCCCACCACTATCAAAGTCAGAAAAAAACAATATGGCCGCCACTTGCTCCTACACCACAGACAAATACACATGCCCCACTCACACAGCACCAAACACACATGCCCCCACTCACTCACACAGCACCACACACACACACATGCCCCACTCACACACACAGCACCACATACACACACAAAGCCAGAATTAAATATGGCTGACACACACACACACACAGTCACTCACCCTGACTCCCAGTGGCCTCAGCAGGACCTGTAGTGCAGCACCAGAGGAACAAAATGGCACTCAAAGGGTTAAGGTAGGCCCTCATTGCTCAATTATTTCTTCACTGTCATCATTTGCCATGCAAGACACAGGACAGACAGCCATCAGGTACACACTTACACAACCCTGTGGCAGTCAGTGGGTTATCAAGTTTTACCCCTCAGGGAGTGTGTTTCAAACCCCTCACACTGTAAACTTGCATTTCCCTCCCACTTCTCCTCCTTCCCCAGCCTATTACTAACACTTTTCCACATTTATGTTAAGCCCCGCCCCTACTCGTGATTAAGCCCCGCCCACTTTTAACCCAGATTGCCCCATTTGTCTCTCCACATCAGCACCACATGACTCCCCTCTAGGGACTCCACAAGTCAGTGTTCCCAGGTATGAATACACTTCCCACTGCTATTTAACTCTCACATGCCTCTCTATACCTTAACCCTTTGACTGCCAGAGGGGTGCACAACTCATGAGTGCATGTGTTTCTGCTCATATATGTTGCGTGTGTGTTTGTGTACATCTCTATTACATATGTGTGTCCATGTGTGCATCTCCAGTGTGTCTGTGTGTGTATTTCATTACCTATTACTGGCTATTTATGTAACTGAATAAATGATTTAGTTCAAGTATTTTATTTGCACAGACTAATGTATAAACACATATACTGAAGTTTATTGCTTTATTGCTGTACAGCAAAGTAGTACACACCACACAGTCAGGGCTGGTGCAAGGATTTTTGCCACCCTAGGCAAAACCTAATTTTGACGCCCATTTCGCTCCGCCCCTTGTGTCCCACCCCTTTATACCCCGCCTACTTATACCCAGCCTCTTTTCATGATTGTCCTCTCTCTGCCCCCTGGGCCAGTCTGCCCCTGGTCTGGAGATGCCTGTAAGAGATGCCCCCCACCAGCTCCAACTTGCCCCTTATCAGCTTCACTTTGGCCCACCAGCTCCACTTTGCCACCATCAGCTCCAACTTGCCACCATCAGCTCCACTTTGCCCCCCATCCACTCCAACTTGCCCCCATCAGTTCCACTTTGCCCCCCATCTGCTCTAACGTGCCCCCACCAGCTCCACTTTGCCCCCTCAGCTCCACTTTGCCCCCATCCTCTCCAACTTACCCCCATCAGCTCCACTTTGCCCCCCATCCGCTCCAACTTGCCCCCACCAGCTCCAACTTGCCCCCACCAGCTCCACTATGCCCCCCATCCTCTCCAACTTGCCCCCCATCCGCTCCAGCTTGCCCCCTATCCGCTCCAGCTTGCCCCCATCCGCTCCACTTTGCCCCCCTTCAGCTCCAACTTGCCCCCCCTCAGCTCCACTTGCCCCCCCTCAGCTCCACTTTGACCTTCATCTGCTCCACTTTGCCCCCATCAGCTCCAACTTGCCCCCAACAGCTCCACTATGCCCCCTCAGCTCCAGCTTTCCCCTAACAGCTCCAACTTGCCCCCCTCATCTCCACTATGCCCCACATCCACTCCAACTTGCCCCCTCAGCTCCACTATGCCCCCTCAGCTCCAACTTGCCCCCCATCACATACCTGTAGCGCCCGCGCAGTCTTCTCTTCAGTAATGCAGAGCGAGGCGGGAGATCATGACTCCCAGCACGCTCTGCATTACTAAAGATCCAACCCAATGAGGGAGCGCTGTAGAAACACAGACCTGACTGTGTTGTGGTTCCCGGCGTGGTGTGTGCGGGCGCAGATCTTCTCCGATGCATGCCTGCGCCCCCAGTACGTGTGCGCCCTAGGCCGGCGCCTACCTCGCCTATTGGTGGATCTGCCCTGCACACAGTCTGACCTCCTAAAAAAAGGGACAACAGGGTGGGAAAGAGGGACAGAGGGATTTGGCCCTCAAAGAGGGACTGTCCCTCCTAAAGAGGGACACTTGGGATGAATGGTATGTGTCTGCCTGTGTGTTGCATATGTCTGTGTTTATCCATGTGACTTGCCACCATCAGCTCCACTTTGCCCCCCATCCGCTCCACTTTGCCCCACATCCGCTCCTACTTGCCCCCACCAGCTCCAACTTGCCCCCACCAGCTCCACTTTGCCCCCCTTCAGCTCCACTTTGCCCCCATCAGCTCCAACTTGCCCCCAACAGCTCCACTATGCCCCCTCAGCTCCAGCTTTCCCCTAACAGCTCCAACTTGCCCCCATCATCTCCACTTTGCCCCCCATCCACTCCAACTTGCCCCCATCATCTCCACTTTGCCCCCCCTCAGCTCCAACTTGCCCCCCATCACATACCTGTATCTCCCGCACAGTCTTCTCTTCAGTAATGCAGAGCGCGGCGGGAGATCATGACTCCCAGCGCGCTCTGCATTACTAAAGATCCGACCCAATAAGGTAGCGCTGTAGCAACACAGACCTGACTGTGTTGTGGTTCCTGGCGTGGTGTGTGCGGGCGCAGCTCTTCTCCGCTGCATGCCCGCGCCCCCAGCACGTGTGCGCCCTAGGCCGGCGCCTACCTCGCCTATAGGTGGAGCCGGCCCTGCACACAGTCTGACCTCCTAAAAAGAGGGACAACAGGGTGGGAAAGAGGGACAGAGGGATTTGGCTCTCAAAAAGGGACTGTCCCTCCTAAAGAGGGACACTTGGGATGTATGGTATGTGTCTGCCTGTGTGTTGCATATGTCTGTGTTTATCAGTGTGTCTGCATTTCACACACGTGCGCCCAACGGTCATAACATGACGGGCAACGCCGTCCCACATTGCTAGTAGTATATATAAAAAGCAAGTTGCATCTAATAAGTATTTACATGCTACTAGTGCGCATCATCATCAATGGTTGAATAATATCCCTTTTGAGCAGTATCACCGATTAAGGAGGATCTGTAGTGATTATGGAGATTTTATATCTAAAGGCAAGGAACTAAAGAAAGAATTTCAGGAAAGGGGTTATAAAGATCAAGTTATAAAGATCAAACCACCTTCGTCACACACCTGAAAGTGAATGGGTAGTCCATGATCCTGTTTCTTGTTTAATATACCTCTTCTATTCTCACCTATCCTGGTTCTTAGATTTCTAGTTGTCCTGTCTACATATTTAATACCACACTGACAACTGATGAAATAGACTACATAAGTAGTACTACAATCAATATATTCCTTGATTTTAAACAACCTATTATTATCCATACTCCTAAAGTTCTGTGCTCCATGAATCATATAAGGGCAATTTAAACATCTAGGCTTACCGCACCTATAGTTCCCTATTCTTTTCTTTCCTAGAAGTTCCATATTAGATTTATCTTCTAATCCTACTTCCTCTACCTTTTTACTTCGAGCGTCTTTTGGCGTACTGGGTGCTAAATATGATAGTAAATTTCTATTCCTCCTAAATGTAATTACAGTCATACTAGGAACAGTTTCTTTCAAATTTGGATCCTGTCTAATAATATTCCAATATTTTTCTATCAGGTTTTTAATTTCTTTATGTTGTGAACCAAAAGTAGTCACCATATTTAGTCCATAATTATTACCCTTCTGTATAATTTTTTCTTTCTTTCTGATAATCTTTTGTCTATCCAATTTCTTCAAATGCTTTATTAATAACATGATCTTTATAACCCCTTTCCTGAAATTCTTTCTTTAGTTCCTTGCCTCCTGGGTTCTCAGGGTTTTGCTCTCCTCCAAGGTCTGATGAGCTTGGATGTCAATATACTTGTCCAATAAAGGTCCTTCAGTGCATTAATTCAGTGTCCTGTGAGTTGCAGATTTCACCTTCTATGAAGATCTTTCCTACTTCCATGTATCTCTCCTTAACCATACACTCACAACCGCCTTGTCCATACAACTCTCTCCTCCTCCTGTGTCTGTGAAAGGACACAAAGAGTTTGTGATGAATAAGATCATGGATTCTTCAAGGGATATGTCCAGTATTTGGTCAATTGAAACAGCTAAGACCCTGAAGAGCATGCCTGGGTATCAGCTCATGATTTTCATGCAGCTGCCCCCAAAAAGTGCTTTCCACAGATATTTCCTGCTATTCCTAGTCTTGCCCACCAGAGGGTGACTGTGGAGGGGGGTAATGCCAGAACCCACTCCAGTCATGCTGTTTGTGTTACCTGTTTTCCTGTGAGCTTACTTTAACACAATGGCTCCACTCACTCTTGCTCTGTAAATATCTATAATCCTGTTCGCTCTCCTGGACACACCTGTTTGATCTTTATCTAGCAAAACAAACCCTGCAGTGTGCAAGTATAATGTATTACTATGGGCAATCCTGAGCCTTTTCCTGGTCCTGTTTGATTCTCGTCTTATCAACATTCACTGTCTGGCACCTGTACTAAGCAAAGACTGTTAACAGGCTTAGGTGGGTGCAGTTGAGAAAAGACTATCTGCCTGCACTGACTCAAGCCGGTTTTAAGACCTTGTGGTTCTGTTTCCACTGTCCATGACCTAGCTGTGTGTCTCAGTTCAAGTCCCGGTTCAACCGATGTCTGGGTATTTAACGGTCTCGGCCTTTTGGATAAGATCAAGTTTAGTGCCTCAAGCAGGTGGCGGATGCCTGGGTAAGGGTGGAATGCTACACTGGTTTGGACTCCAGGGGCTGGGGCCGAGGGAAGGCAGAGGTAAAGCCTGCCCCCCCCAGTCTTATATCTGAGGGGGTGCTCCACCCTTCAAGAGGTACATGAAGCTGCACATGAGCACTGGAGAAGGCGCGAGTACGGACATCACGGTTCTTCTTTAGTTTCCGCACTTCTCTTGCCCTAGCCTTCTGGCAGGTGATGAAGAATTCTTATAATTCCAGCCGGGAGGCTGAGGCCTTAATCGGCACCTCTTTCTTATTTTGGATAACAGGGCACGTTTACATCGATGATGGACTACGCACTTTTTTTTTTTCACTCGATGACACACGGCACTTAAACACTGAAAATACCACTGTGGGGGCAAGGCCGAAGACTTTTGTCTTTGGTGTGGGCGGTGGGTTGAAGCGCCATCTGACCACTGCGTCCCCCTATAGTTGCTGAGACTCCTCTCCCTGGAGGGAGTCAAAGACTGGAGACCTGGGGTGGTGACGCATGGAAGCCGAAGACTCCAGGGTGAATGCCCTCCTCTCCGGGGAAAGGAGAAGTCAAGGGCCCCCCAAGCATTGGCAAAGGGGGCTGAAGACTGACTTGTCCCCCATCCTGCACTGAGCACTCACAAGAAGTGCACTGAGCACCAGTGGTGGAAAGAAGAAGCACCAAGACTTCACCGCACACAGTTTGCAACTACAACTCTGACAGTATTGAAATAACACTCTCCATGGCCCAAATATTATGGAGATTAATTGGAGCTGCTTTTATCGTGAAACATTACTATCACTTTAATTTTCCTAAGGTATACTTGGTTTGACACACTTGCTCCACTTTTTCTTACATCACCAGCCTCAAAACGGTACAGTTAATGGAGTGTGTTCAGAGGAAGGACAAGTTACTAGTTGACTACCACAAGAATCACTGCCAGAGCCGGTTTTATTCAGTGGGGAAGTATCCTGCAATAGGTCTGGCATAAAAGGGGTATTGAAACAAGAGTGGATATCATCATTTTGCCATTGTACAAATATTTGGTAAGATTTCAGCTCGAATATGCAGTACAGTTTTAGGGCACCAGTTCTAAAAAAAAGGATATTCTAAGAGCTGGAGCAGGTACAGCGAACAGCAACAAAATTAATTAAAGGTATGGAAGACTTGGTTTATTTACTGCAGAGAGAAGCGACTAGGAGGAGACCTTATCACATTGTACAAGTATATGAGAGGTAAATACAAGGATCTCTGCGGTGAGCTATTTATTCCAAGGCCTGATCAGGTGACCAGGGGACACCCCATGAGATTAGAGTAAAAGAAGGTTTAGACTTCATCAGAGGAAGGGTTTTTTTACAGTAAGGTCTGTTATATTGTGGAATTCCTTGCCCAAGGAAGTGGTTATGGCAGATACAATGGATACGTTTAAGAGAAGATTAGATACATTTCTTTCAAGAGTAAACCTACAGTGTTATACTGTGTATTAGTAGGAAAAACAGGAAGGTCTTATAACAACTAACTTATTTGGCAAGGAAAACTATATAATTCTCATTTCTCTGTGTTATGAGGGAAGGGTTGATCTTGATGGACTTGTGTCTTTTTTCAACCAAATTTATTATGTTACTGTATTACAGGGATATATCGAGTAGAGATTTGCTTACTGAGAAAATGAAATGCAATCCTGCAGTTGGGAGATACGGTCCATGGGGCACAACACAAGGTCAGGTTGTCACAATTTCCCCAAATAAGCACAGGCAGCTCAATCACAATTACCGAGCCACTGGTCACTTATCTGAAATTAAACAGGAATATCTTGAAATGTTGACCTGTTGTTACCTGAGGACTAGTTGGGAAACTCTGCTCTAAAGTTAGTAATAATTTGTAATGTGGTTTAGATTTGACTTGGGACGAGCCAAATGCAAAATGAAATAATGATAGACACAAGGCTTAAAACGGGAAATTTAATATAAAAATACAAAAAAACTCCAAAAAACAAAAATACAATACAGAGAAGGGAACATTGCTTCCTGTATACACAGCTTAGTGACAATGAGCAACATTCAGTAACCTAACAAGATGCAATCCTGGTATAAACGGTCCTCTCCTAACAAGATGCAATACTGGTATAAACTTAACTTATGCCTATACATGAACAGACGAGGCTTTATAGATTTCTAAGCCTGGACAGAGGTGGCTTAACTTATGTCTATAACAACAAACGAGGCTTTACAGAAATCTATACCTGAACAGACAAAGCTTTACAGATATCTATACCTGAACGAACGAGGCATTACAGATTTCTATACCTGAACAGAGGTGGTTTAACTCAAGTCTATACATGAAAAGAGATGGCTTTACAAATATCTATATCTAAACAGACAAGGATTTACAGATATCTTTACCTAAACAGAAGAGATTTTCCAGATTTCTATACCTGAGCAGATGAGACTTTACAGATATGAACACCTGAACAGAGGCAGCTTTACAGATTTATATACGAGGCTTTACAGATTTATATACCAGACCAGATACCAGAATAGATGAAGCTTTATAGATTTATATACCAGAATAGATGAAGCTTTAAGGATTTCTGTACCTGAATAGAGGTGGCTTTACAGATTTCTACAGCTGAACATAAGCAAACCTACAAATTTCTATACAAGAACAAAGGAGTCTTTACAGATATCTATACCTAACAGACAAGACTTTACAGATTTCTATTAATGAACAGACAAGACCTTACAAAAAAGCGAATTTATAGATTTCTATTCCTGAACAGAGGCAGATTTATGGATTTCTATACATGAAAAAAAGCAACTTCACAGACTTCTATAGATAAAAAGAGGCGGCTTTGGTTCCTGCTCTTTGCTAGTGTCCTGGAGACAATTTTCTGAACTATTTATAATTTCAAGAGGCTTCATCATAAACATAACACACACCATTGTGTTACTGGGTGCATAATACATTAGAAAGGGATCATCAGTCACCAACAAACCAATAATAATAATAATTTATCTCTAACAGTAAACAAACTGACAAACAGTAGGGTAAGTACCCCTCTTACATACTCACCTCCAGAAATAACCCAAATCACACACATAATAGCAGCACCTACCAGCAACGCCACAGGTCACCTTACACACACCAACAGTAACAATCTCCTACACCTTTCGCTCAGAGAGAAATAGCACCACAAATGATAACCCAATCTCTACACCAGTGGTTCTCAACCCGTGCCCTCAGTGGCTATTAACAGGCCAGGATTTTAGAATTTCCTTTTAAGAGCACAGGTGAGTTAATCAATACGACTGATCCTCTGATCACCACACTTGTGTTCTAGCAGGGAAATTCCTAAGTCCTGGCCTGTTAGTGGCCACTGAGGGGGCCTGGGTTCAGAGTCTCTGCTCTACACACACAACACCAATGATAAACCATCTTCTACACACACAACTAATGATCACCAACATCAACAAACAGAAGTAATGACAAGCTATCTTCTACACACCACCACCACCACCAATGAAAACCCATCTTCTACACATACACACCACCACCACCACCAATGAAAACCCATGTTCTACACATACACACACACACACACACACACACCACCAATGATAACCCATCTTCTGAACACGCAACCAATGATAACCAGAACCAATGAAAAAAAGCATCTACACACACAACTGATGACAACCTGACTTCTAAACACACAACCAATTATCACCCAGCTTCTACAAACACTACCAATGATCACTCAACTTCTACACAAACACAACAAAAAATTCTACTACTACACAAACAACCAATGACAACCTAATTCCAGCAATGATAACTTCTAGAACCATAACAAACGACAGCCCAACTTCTGAACACACAACCAATTATAACCTACATACAACCAGTGACAGCCTCACTTTAATAAACACACGACCAATAACATCTCTACTTCTACACAAAGAACCGATGTTAATCCAGCTTCTACATACACACAGACAACTAATGATAAACCAGTTTTACCATAAGAGCAATGATAATCCAACTTCTACACACACACGCACACACACACAGCAAATTATAAATCTAGCTTTACACACACAATCAATGATAATCCAACATCCACACACCCAGACAACCAACCAATGATAATCAATTTAAAAAAAAAATTGTAACTAAAACACTTCACACACTTCATCAACTGTAACGCAACAATCCACAAGCTCTATCAACGGTAGGCCAACTACTCCATACACACCATCAATCGTATCTCCACAACTCCATAGCCACACACACTGTTAATGATTTCTCAATTATTTAACACAAAATTTTCTCAAAGCACACCATCATCAACAGGCAACTACTCAACTGCAACAATAATCCAAGTGCTACACAAACTATCAACAATTGTCCATCTCGTCCACACACGTCCAATGATAACCCCCGGTGCCTCCACACACACTGCCAAATTTTAAGCACGACAACCAATAACCCATTTCACACGCATGAATACATACACCATAACAACATAAAGGACAATTACACAGAAGTTACAACCTCCTAAATATTAACATTATTCAACTTCACTGGCAGCCCTCTCCCCAGATGTCTCTGGTGCAGTAGCTGAAATCCATGGGATTCAGTGTTGTTTTACTGTTGCTCTCAGTGGTGGCATAATAATAATTTCATAGTTCCACCTCTGTTATAGGCCTTGTTCTTGTTTTGACCCCTCCTCCAAACGCTCTGTCAGCTCGGTGAGACACTGCTGGATGTCTGTGTCACCTCTGTAAACCCTCTTCATTCCTCGTGGGAGGTAACGACATGAGGACAAGTCCAAGTGAGTGAGAGAACTGCAGCTGGAAATCAGATTCCTGTAAAGAAGAAACAAATGTAAAACTTCCCTGAAGAAGCAACGTGCCCATCCCCAGACACCTGTACTATTATCTAAAGTTATAATCCTCAAGAGCTTGGGGAAAAACTATACCAGATGGTGTCCTCAAGAGCTTGGGATGAAACAGTACCATACACCATACAGTACTTTTTAAACTTTAAAAAGTGTCCGGCAGCGTACTTCCGGCTTGCCGAACTTTGCCGTCCAGAGACAGCTCCGTCCCACTACCCATCATCCTCCCATGACGGAGGCTGTCTGTCACTAAAGTGGAGTGATCGCATTGGCAGAGATCGATATCTAGCTAATGCGATCGCTACACCTTAGTGACAGACAGTCTCCGTCATCGGAGGATGATGGGTAGTGGGACGGGAGCTGTCTCTGGTCGGCAAAGTTCAGCAAGCCGCAAATAGGCTGCCGGACACTTTTTAAACTTTAATTTTTGCGCATGTAACTGCTTTTTGAATACAATGAACACTATTTTCAGTGTTTTAGATAAATGTTGTAACTAATGAGCATTACATGCAGTTAGGTGAGAGATCCCCTTTAATGACTCATCTAATAAATGAGTCGGGACAGGTGATAAGATAGGGATGTGATGTGAGTCTCCAAAATAAAGTGTCTGACACTTCCACTGCAATTCACCCAACATTAGTTTGACCATGTAGCACTCGCTAAGTAGCCAATTTAGTAAGATACAGATACGGTCACCTGACAGCAGAAGAAGTGACCTTTGTCCCAGCAAGGTTGAGTGAATTGAGAGTATTGTTATTCCCGCCCCTGGAGAGGATACCAAGCGCCTCTTCCAGGTCTTCTTCACTGTAACTCTGTCCATTCAGGTCTATCTGTCGCAGGCTGTGATGCCAACGGCGGGCAAGGAGTGAGCAGCCAGAGTAAGATAATGCCAGGTCCTTAGTGCTGTAGTACATGCCGAGGTACAAACACTCAAGGTCTGAAATGAAGAAAACATTGAAGGAATGGGAGCATATAGTAAATGTTTATCTTGTCTGAAACCAACGGTGGACCAGTGAGGATTTCACCACACACAATGTCAGTATATTAAACTGGAGAGAGGGGTGTTTTCATTCAGTCAACCTCTTCTTATTATAGTGTTTGTTTAAAGGATCAATAAAGAACTGAAACAAGACACTGCTTATATGAATCTATAACTTGTAAACTTGAATGAAATTTAAAAAAAAAAAAATAAGCACAACTGAACATTCAGTTACAAAAACAAGGATCGGTTAAAACTGAATAAAGTACATCCTGAATTTCTAACTAGCAGAAAGAAAGAGATCCAGTCTATAACAGTAACAGTGAGATCCAGTCTACAACATTAAGAGCGAGATCCAGTCTAACTACAACTCTGACAGAATTGAAATAACACTCACCAAAGTCCAAATACTATGATGATTAATTAGAGCTGCTTTTAATATGAAACATTAATATCCCGTTAAGATTTTGGTCTCAAGTTCTAATCTGTCAAAGCAAGACTGTGTAAAGTTTTGGTGGAGAATCGGGCCTTGAGAGAGGAGGTCTGGAATCTGAGGCAGACGTCTTGGTTCTGTCAATGACATGTCTTTGAGGTGGTGACACCAAGATCTCCTAGGCCAAAATGGAGCTATGAGGATGGTGTGCACCATCTCTTCCTTTATTCTGCAGAGTATTCTTGAAATCATAGCTAGTGGCGGGAAGCCATACTAGTCTAGTCTGTAATTCCAAGAAATTGTCAGGGCATCCACTGCTACTGCGTGTGGATTCCTTGCTCTTGCACTGAATGTTAGTAGTTTTCTGTTTCTTCTTGACTCCATCATATCTATGTCTGGAACTCCCCATCGAGTTCTTGAAGGAATATTTCCTGATTAAAACCAAATAATATATAATATAAAACTAAACCTGCAAGTGTCCTACGAAGATCATCTACTAGCGACAAAGCTTGTCTCCCCCTCAACAGCCAAAGGTGGAGTTCAGGCCTCTATGATTCAGAGAGTAAGCTATTCCAATGGAAGGAAGCTAGGAATCAAAGAGATAAATAAGAGGACTCTCCTCACAATGTGAGGGCCCCCAGATGCTTTGAGGAGAAAGGTAAATTAATAATAAGTCTAACTAATGAAGACCTCTTCAGGAGAAAGTTGCCCTGGACCTCATTCAGGGACGCGCTTTTAAAACTGAAGGCAGTTGGGAAGGGAGAGGGGTTAAGCAGATAGGAAGTGGGAGGAGTTATTTTATTAGAGTGTCCTGCCTCCTATAGGCACGCTGCTTAACTCCATGGTTTCTGCATCCCTCAATGATGTTAGAGAAATATGTTTCAGTCTATAACAGTAAGATAAAGATTCAGTGTCTATCAGTAAGAGAGAGGTCCAGTCTATAACAGTAAGAGTGAGATCCAGTCTATATCAGTAAGAGTGAGATCCAGTCTATATCAGTAAGAGTGAGATCCAGTCTATAACAGTAAGAGTGAGATCCAGTCTATATCAGTAAGAGTGAGATCCAGTCCATATCAGTAAGAGTGAGATCCAGTCTATATTAGTAAGAGTGAGATCTAGTCTATATCAGTAAGAGTGAGATCCAGTCTATATCAGTAACAGTGAGATCCAGTCTATATCAGTAAGAGTGCGATCCAGTCTATATCAGTAAGAGTGAGATCCAGTCTATAACAGTAAGAGCGAGATCCAGTCTATATCAGTAAGAGAGAGGTCCAGTCTATAACAGTAAGAGTGAGATCCAGTCTATATCAGTAAGAGTGAGATCCAGTCTATATCAGTAAGAGTGAGATCCAGTCTATATCAGTAAGAGTGAGATCCAGTCTATATCAGTAAGAGTGAGATCCAGTCTATATCAGTAAGAGTGAGATCCCGTCTATATCAGTAAGAGAGAGATCCAGTCTATATCAGTAAGAGTGAGATCCAGTCTATAACAGTAAGAGTGAGATCCAGTCTATATCAGTAAGAGTGAGATCCAGTCTATATCAGTAAGAGTGAGATCCAGTCTATAACAGTAAGAGTGAGATCCAGTCTATATCAGTAAGAGAGAGATCCAGTCTATATCAGTAAGAGTGAGATCCAGTCTATATCAGTAAGAGTGAGATCCAGTCTATATCAGTAAGAGTGAGATCCAGTCTATATCAGTAAGAGTGAGATCCAGTCTATATTAGTAAGAGTGAGATCTAGTCTATATCAGTAAGAGTGAGATCCAGTCTATATCAGTAACAGTGAGATCCAGTCTATATCAGTAAGAGTGCGATCCAGTCTATATCAGTAAGAGTGAGATCCAGTCTATAACAGTAAGAGCGAGATCCAGTCTATATCAGTAAGAGAGAGGTCCAGTCTATAACAGTAAGAGTGAGATCCAGTCTATATCAGTAAGAGTGAGATCCAGTCTATATCAGTAAGAGTGAGATCCAGTCTATATCAGTAAGAGTGAGATCCCGTCTATATCAGTAAGAGTGAGATCCCGTCTATATCAGTAAGAGAGAGATCCAGTCTATATCAGTAAGAGTGAGATCCAGTCTATAACAGTAAGAGTGAGATCCAGTCTATATCAGTAAGAGTGAGATCTAGTCTATATCAGTAAGAGTGAGATCTAGTCTATATCAGTAAGAGTGAGATCCAGTCTATATCAGTAAGAGTGAGATCCAGTCTATATCAGTAAGAGTGAGATCCAGTCTATATCAGTAAGAGTGAGATCTAGTCTATATCAGTAAGAGTGAGATCTAGTCTATATCAGTAAGAGTGAGATCTAGTCTATATCAGTAAGAGTGAGATCCAGTCTATATCAGTAAGAGTGAGATCCAGTCTATATCAGTAAGAGTGAGATCCAGTCTATATCAGTAAGAGTGAGATCTAGTCTATATCAGTAAGAGTGAGATCCAGTCTATAACAGTAAGAGTGAGATCCAGTCTATATCAGTAAGAGTGAGATCCAGTCTATATCAGTAAGAGCGAGATCCAGTCTATATCAGTAAGAGCGAGATCCAGTCCATATCGGTAAGAGCGAGATCCAGTCTATAATAGTAAGAGTGAGATCCAGTCTATAACAGTAACAGTGACATCCAGTCTATATCAGTAAGAGTGAGATCCAGTCTATATCAGTAAGAGTGAGATCCAGTCTATAACAGTAAGAGAGAGATCCAGTCTATATCAGTAAGAGTGAGATCCAGTCTATAACAGTAAGAGTGATATCCAGTCTATAACAGTAAGAGAGAGATCCAGTCTATAATAGTAAGAGTGAGATCCAGTCTATATCAGTAAGAGTGAGATCCAGTCTATAACAGTAAGAGTGAGATCCAATCTATATCAGTAAGAGTGAGATCCAGTCTATAACAGTAAGAGCGAGATCCAGTCTATAACAGTAAGAGCGAGATCCAGTCTATAATAGTAAGAGTGAGATCCAGTCTATAACAGTAAGAGCGAGATCCAGTCTATAATGGTAACAGTGAGATCCAGTCTATATCAGTAAGTGTGAGATCCAGTCTATAATAGTAAGAGTGAGATCCAGTCTATATCAGTAAGAGTGAGATCCAGTCTATAATAGTAAGAGTGAGATCCAGTCTATATCAGTAAGAGTGCGATCCAGTCTATATCAGTAAGAGTGCGATCCAGTCTATAACAGTAACAGTGAGATCCAGTCCATATCAGTAAGAGTGAGATCCAGTCTATAACAGTAATAGCGAGATCCAGTCTATATCAGTAAGAGTGAGATCCAGTCTATATCAGTAAGAGCGAGATCCAGTCTATAACAGTAAGAGTGAGATCCAGTCTATATCAGTAAGAGTGCGATCCAGTCTATAACAGTAACAGTGAGATCCAGTCCATATCAGTAACAGTGAGATCCAGTCTATATCAGTAAGAGTGAGATCCAGTCTATATCAGTAAGAGCGAGATCCAGTCTATAACAGTAAGAGTGAGATCCAGTCTATATCAGTAAGAGTGCGATCCAGTCTATAACAGTAAGAGAGAGATCCAGTCTATATCAGTAACAGTGAGATCCAGTCCATATCAGTAACAGTGAGATCCAGTCTATATCAGTGAGAGTGAGATCCAGTCTATATCAGTAAGAGCGAGATCCAGTCTATAACAGTAAGAGTGAGATCCAGTCCATATCAGTAACAGTGAGATCCAGTCTATATCAGTAAGAGAGAGATCCAGTCTATAACAGTAAGAGTGAGATCTAGTCTATATCAGTAAGAGTGAGATCCAGTCTATTATAGTAAGAGCGAGATCCAGTCTATATCAGTAAGAGTGAGATCCAGTCTATATCGGTAACAGTGAGATCCAGTCCATATCGGTAAGAGTGAGATCCAGTCTATATCAGTAAGAGTGAGATCCAGTCTATAATAGTAAGAGTGAGATCCAGTCTATATCAGTAAGAGCGAGATCCAGTCTATATCAGTAAGAGTGAGATCCAGTCCATATCGGTAAGAGTGAGATCCAGTCTATATCAGTAAGAGTGAGATCCAGTCTATATCAGTAAGAGTGAGATCCAGTCTATAACAGTAAGAGTGAGATCCAGTCTATAACAGTAAGAGTGAGATCCAGTCTATATCAGTAAGAGTGAGATCCAGTCTATAATAGTAAGAGCGAGATCCAGTCTATATCAGTAAGAGCGAGATCCAGTCTATATCAGTAAGAGCGAGATCTAGTCTATATCAGTAACAGTGAGATCCAGTCTATATCAGTAAGAGTGAGATCCAGTCTATAACAGTAAGAGTGAGATCCAGTCTATATCAGTAAGAGTGAGATCCAGTCTATATCAGTAAGAGTGAGATCCAGTCTATATCAGTAAGAGCGAGATCCAGTCTATATCAGTAAGAGCGAGATCCAGTCTATATCAGTAAGAGCGAGATCCAGTCTATATCAGTAAGAGTGAGATCCAGTCTATATCAGTAAGAGTGAGATCCAGTCTATATCAGTAAGAGTGAGATCCAGTCTATAACAGTAAGAGTGAGATCCAGTCTATATCAGTAAGAGTGAGATCCAGTCTATATCAGTAAGAGTGAGATCCAGTCTATATCAGTAAGAGTGAGATCCAGTCTATAACAGTAAGAGTGAGATCCAGTCTATATCAGTAACAGTGAGATCCAGTCTATATCAGTAAGAGTGAGATCCAGTCTATATCAGTAAGAGTGAGATCCAGTCTATATCAGTAAGAGTGAGATCCAGTCTATATCAGTAAGAGTGAGATCCCGTCTATATCAGTACGAGAGAGATCCAGTCTATATCAGTAAGAGTGAGATCCAGTCTATAACAGTAAGAGTGAGATCCAGTCTATATCAGTAAGAGTGAGATCCAGTCTATATCAGTAAGAGTGAGATCCAGTCTATATCAGTAAGAGAGAGATCCAGTCTATAACAGTAAGAGTGAGATCCAGTCTATATCAGTAACAGTGAGATCCAGTCTATATCAGTAAGAGTGACATCCAGTCTATAATAGTAAGAGTGAGATCCAGTCTATATCAGTAAGAGTGAGATCCAGTCTATAACAGTAAGAGTGAGATCCAGTCTATATCAGTAACAGTGAGATACAGTCTATAATAGTAAGAGTGAGATCCAGTCTATAATATTAAGAGTGAGATCCAGTCTATAACAGTAAGAGTGAGATCAGTCTATATCAGTAAGAGTGAGATCCAGTCTATAACAGTAAGAGTGAGATCCAGTCTATAACAGTAAGAGTGAGATCCAGTCTATATCAGTAAGAGTGAGATCCAGTCTATATCAGTAAGAGAGAGATCCAGTCTATAACAGTAATAGCGAGATCCAGTCTATATCAGTAAGAGTGAGATCCAGTCTATATCAGTAAGAGAGAGATCCAGTCTATAACAGTAAGAGTGAGATCCAGTCTATATCAGTAAGAGTGAGATCCAGTCTATATCAGTAAGAGAGAGATCCAGTCTATAACAGTAATAGCGAGATCCAGTCTATATCAGTAAGAGTGAGATCCAGTCTATATCAGTAAGAGAGAGATCTAGTCTATATCAGTAAGAGTGAGATCCAGTCTATATCAGTAAGAGAGAGATCCAGTCTATATCAGTAAGAGAGAGATCCAGTCTATAACAGTAAGAGTGAGATCCAGTCTATAACAGTAAGAGTGAGATCCAGTCTATAACAGTAAGAGTGAGATCCAGTCTACATCAGTAAGAGTGAGATCCAGTCTACATCAGTAAGAGTGAGATCCAGTCTATAACAGTAAGAGAGAGATCCAGTCTATAACAGTAAGAGTGAGATCCAGTCTATAACAGTAAGAGTGAGATCCAGTCTATATCAGTAAGAGTGAGATCCAGTCTATATCAGTAAGAGTGAGATCCAGTCTAGATCAGTAAGAGTGAGATCCAGTCTATAATGGTAACAGTGAGATCCAGTCTATATCAGTAAGAGTGAGATCCAGTCTATATCAGTAAGAGTGAGATCCAGTCTATAACAGTAAGAGTGAGATCCAGTCTATATCAGTAAGAGTGAGATCCAGTCTATAACAGTAAGAGTGAGATCCAGTCTATAACAGTAACAGTGAGATCCAGTCTATATCAGTAAGAGTGAGATCCAGTCTATAATGGTAACAGTGAGATCCAGTCTATAACAGTAATAGCGAGATCCAGTCTATATCAGTAACAGTGTGATTCAGTCTATATCAGTAACAGTGAGATCCAGTCTATAACAGTAAGAGTGAGATCCAGTCTATAACAGTAACAGTGAGATCCAGTCTATATCAGTAAGAGTGAGATCCAGTCTATATCAGTAAGAGTGAGATCCAGTCTATAATGGTAACTGTGAGATCCAGTCTATAACAGTAATAGCGAGATCCAGTCTATATCAGTAAGAGTGAGATCCAGTCTATATCAGTAAGAGTGAGATCCAGTCTATATCAGTAAGAGTGAGATCCAGTCTATATCAGTAAGAGTGAGATCCAGTCTATATCAGTAAGAGTGACATCCAGTCTATATCAGTAACAGTGAGATCCAGTCTATATCAGTAAGAGTGAGATCCAGTCTATATCAGTAAGAGTGAGATCCAGTCTGTAACAGTAACAGTGATATCCAGTCTATATCAGTAAGAGTGAGATCTAGTCTATATCAGTAACAGTGAGATCCAGTCTATATCAGTAAGAGCGAGATAAAGTCTATTAACAGGAAGCGCAAGATCCATTTTATAACTGCAATTTGGTTGAGTACCCATCTTTAAATAGACAGTGATCCAGTGTATAACAGTAAGAGAGAGGAGATCATATCTGTCTCAACCTTTAGACTTTCGTGTCCTTCCCACTCTTACCAGTACATGGCAGATTGTAGATTCCCCCTGGTGTAACCCTGTAGCAGCCCCTGAGGTCCATCACTCTCAGCTTGGTGGAGTCTCGTAGCAGAGCTCTGCATACATCATCGTTCACCAGTGAATAGGATGAAGTGGCAAGACACAGCTCCTGTAGCTCCACAAATCCAGGCAGTGGAGGGTCACAGCGACGCCCCGACTTTGGGGACCATGTCAGATTCAGCAGGCGGAGAACCTAGGACGGCCAAGTAGTGAAGGAGAGGGTTCCCAGCAATAAGTATGGAGATTATGCATCAACAAAGAAACTAACAAAAGACCGATAGCTAAAAGTATATAAATGTATATGTATGTATATATCTAGTGCATAAGAAATAAAATACAGGATTGTTCTGATAAGTTAAACCATGAAAACTCCCAATGCTTGGAGATGATTCATTCATATGTTACATAGTATGCGTGTGCATGCAAGCTTGTGTGTGTATACATATAAATGTGTGTGTGCATGTATGTGTTTGTGTGTGTGTTTATACCAGTATCTATGTATGAATGTATGTGCATGTTTAAATGTAGTGCAGAGAGAAGAGCAATAAAATGAATCAAAGGAGGACTTGACGTATGAGGAACGACTAGACAAACTTTATTTACTCTAGAGAAAAGATGACTAAGTGGAGATCTTAAAAACAAAGAAATGTGCCTAGGGTTACATACCAACGAATATTGTATCATCCGTGTCACCACTAGCAAATTAACCCGTTCAGTGCCAGAGGGGAGTGCCTGTGTGTGAAGAGGTTAAAGCTTAACCTTTAATCACTAATCATTAAAATAAACCTACCACCCGATGAGGTTAAAATCAGTATTGTAATATTCAGTGCAGTGTAACTAGCTGTCCCTGTGCTTGGATAGAACAGGTAGGAGAAGTAACAGTGAAGAGAGAGTCCCTGGATCCTGTATAAAGAAAATAGGATTTTAGTCTTACCTGTTAAATCCTTTTCACTTAGTCCATACAGGTCACTGGTACTCTGGGAGGCGTAAGTCCCCTTTAATAGGCAGGAACAATTATGCAAATAATTTGCAGGGGGCGGAGCCTCCCCTCTTACTTAAGCCACCTTCTGGCCAGAGCCACTCATATTGATTTGAGACCCCAAGAACTGACCTCAGGTAAGCAAAAAGAAAGACTCCTGTGAGCATGCCCAACAGTCTCCCACTGAATGCCACAGGAGAACCAAGTCTGGTCCCTTGACAGGGTGGGAGACCAGTGACCTGTATGGACTAAGTGAAAAGGATTTAACAGGTAAGACTAAAATCCTATTTTCACTGTCGTCCAATACAGGTCACTGGTACTCTGGGATGTACAAACATTGAGCTGACCCAGAGGCGGGAGAAAGGCAAGGACCAGGCGCAAGGCCCAAGTCACTAGAACTGCTATGAACCAGTTAATAACATAGCCCAAACTGTAAGTGTCAACGGACACCCATCAAGGGAAAACAATCCCTGAACAAACACAGCACACTGAACAAGAGCCAACAGGGCTCAACAGTAAGGAAGCACTAAGGATCACAGAGCGGAAGGCCTAGACAGGCAAAACTGCCTCCAGGACCTTCCTCCCAAAACTGGCATCAGCCGAAGCCAGTACATCAACTCGATAGTGCCTTGAAAACATGTGCACAGAGGACCAAGTGGCCGCTCTGCACAGTTGATCAGCAGACGCCTGATTCTTGTAGGCCCAGGAGGCCCCAATAGATCTGGTGGAATGGGCAGTCACCCGGAAGGGAACGTGCTTATTCCGAATCTTATAGGCTTCACGAACGGTAGCCTTAATCCAAGAGGCGATAGTAACCTTGGAAGCCGGTCTCCCTGCCCTAGGCCCCTCAAGAATGACGAATAGAGCGTCAGACTTCCTGATAGACTCGGTGCGATGAACATAAAACTTGAGGCAACGCACCACATCCAACAAATGGAGATCTCGTTCCTTGTCAGATGAAGGATTAGGGCAGAAAGAGGGAACCACAATCTCTTGATTGATGTGAAATTCGGACACAACCTTGGGTAAGAATTCCTTGGAAGTGCGAAGCACAGCCTTATCCCTGTGGAACACCAGGTAAGGAGGTTTACAAGACAGAGCTTGTAACTCTGCTACCCGGCGAACGGAAACAATAGCCAAAAGAAAGGCCATTTTCCAAGTCAAAAGACGTAAAGGAATAGAAGCCAAGGATTCAAACGGGGGTCGCTGGAGAACTCCCAGCACCAAATTGAGGTCCCACTGGGGAGTAGGACTCTTGAAGGCAGGTCGAACAGGAGTCACACCTTGGAAGAAAACTTTGACATCAGGAAGGATAGCAATCCTTTCCTGGAAAAACACAGACAAGGCAGAAGTCTGAACCTTGAGGGAACTCAAACGGAGCCCCTTATCTACACCGTCCTGCAAGAAGGCCAGGACAGTGGGAAGATGAAAATCAAGGGATAACTTCTTATCACCGCACCATGCAACAAAGGTTGACCATATGCGATGATAGATCTTGGAGGACACAGGCTTACGAGCACTGAGCATAGTCGACACCACAGAAGGAGAAAATCCTTTCTTTGCTAGAATCGAGGATTCAACCGCCAAGCCATCAAACGGAATGTGTGAACGTCCTCCTTCCACAGATAACCCTGAAGAAGAAGAACCGGACGGGCAGGAAGTGGGATCGGATCCGCCACTGACATGGCCATCAACTCCGGATACCAGGACTGGCGAGGCCAGTTTGGAGCGATCAGGATGACAGGACAATGCTCCTGCTTCAACTTCTGGACGACTCTGATCAATAGAGGAAGAGGAGGGAAGATGTAAGCCAGGGGAAATTCCCAAGGGATCGACAAGGCATCCACTGCTAGAGCAAGGGAGTCCCTCCACCTGGAGCAAAACACCGGAACCTTCCTGTTGTGTCTGGTAGCCATCAGGTCCACCACAGGCATCCCCCACCTCCGGGTGAGCAACTGAAACACCTCTGGATGAAGAGCCCATTCTCTGCTGTCGACGGTGTGACGACTGAGGAAGTCCGCCATGACGTTGTCTACGCCTGGGATGTGAACTGCAGAGATGACAGGCACGTGATCTTCTGCCCAGGACAAAATATCCTTGACCTCCCACCAGGCGGAACCGCTTCTTGTGCCGCCTTGCCTGTTGATGTAAGCCACCGCCGTGGCGTTGTCGGACTCTACTCTGATCGGACGACCGGTCAGTTGAGACTCCCAGTGCCTCAGGGCAAGCCGGACAGCTCGAAGTTCCAGAACATTGATGGAGAGAAGGGATTCCTCCAGACCCCATTTCCCCTGAGCACTGAAGCGACCCCAGACTGCACCCCAGCCCCGACTGCTGGCATCCGTTGTGACTGTGGACCAACGAGGAACTAGAAAGGATCTCCCTTTCAGGAGATGAGAGAGATCCAACCACCAGTGCAGATTCGACTCGACATAAGGAAGTAGAGACACAGACAGATGTTGATGATCTGGATGATTCCTGCACGTCTGGATCACAAATCTCTGAAGTTCCCTGGAGTGGGCCATAGCAAATGGCACTGCTTCGATCGTGGAAATGAACTTCCCCACTAAGGACGACAACTTCGGAACCGGAATTTCGTCCCTGTCCAGAATCCCAGCCACTCTGATGGCTATCTGGTGAGCCACATCCTCTGGAAGAAACACCATGCATTGGTGAGTGTCGAACAGGAGACCCAAGAACCGAAGCCTCTGAGATGGAACCAAGTCCGACTTGTCCAGATTCAGGATCCAGCCATGATGGATCAGAGTGTGCATACACTTCTGCAGTTGCTGATGGAGAAGCTCCGCTGAGGAGGCTTTTAGTAGGAGATCGTCCATGTAGGGAGTCACCCTTATCCCATCCTGATGAAGCACCGCTATCAAGGAGCCTAACACCCTCTGGAAGACCTGAGGGGCTGAAGTCAGCCCAAAGGGGAGCGCTGTAAACTGAAAGTGTCCCCTGTGGCAGGCAATCCTGAGATACCGCCTGCTCTCTGGATGAATGGGGATGTGAAGATACGCATCCTGGAGGTCCAGGGAGGCAAGAAATTCCCCCGGAGACATAGCTGCAATCACAGATCGCAGGGATTCCTGGCAGAAGTGGGAAGTCACCACATAAGCATTGAGATCTTTGAGATCCAAAATGGGACGGGCCCCTCCGTCCTTTTTGGCCACCACAAACAGGTTGGAATAAAATCCTGAACCTGTGTTCTCCTGAGGAACCACCTCCAGGACCTCTTTGTCCAAGAGATCCTGAATAGCGTCTTCGAACAGACGTCTCTTTACAGGTTCCTGAGAAGGACGAGTAAAATGGAACCGAAAAGGAGGAAGGGAGGAGAAAGGGATCCGGTATCCCTTTGACACCACCTGGAGAACCCACGGGTCCGCCACTTACTCCTCCCAAATCTGGCGAAAGATGTGGAGACGTCCACCTACAGCCGGATGCGGACCCGGGTTCGGCGAGTCATGCCGAAGCAGTCTTGGAGGTCTTGGCCTTGGGGGCAACTTTGGGCTTCCAGGACTGTTTGGGCTTGGAGGAGGAGCGCGCAGCGGGAGGACCCGTCGGGGTCGAGGAGCGTGTCTCAGTCTGAAAGGAACAAAAGGACCGGTTGCGTTTGGCTGGAAACTTTTTCTTAAAGACTGAGGGTAGAAGAGTACTTTTACCACCAGTAGCCTCACTGATCATTTCTTTGAGTTCAGAACCAAATAGCAAGTTCCCCTGAAAGGGCAAAGAAAGCAAGGCTTTCTTGGAGGCTGTATCAGCAGACCAAATTTTCAGCCAAAGGGCGCGTCTAGCCACCACTGAAGAAGTGGAGGCCCGCGCCATCATGCGCACAGCATCAAAGGCAGCGTCAGCAATATAATTCTGAGCTTCAGTAATGTTAGCAAGAAGCTGCAACTGTTCAGAAACTGGAGCATCCTGGCGAACTGCTTCAGTCAGTCGCTCAGTCCAGGCCGCGATAGCCCTGTTTACCCAAGCCACTGCAAAGGTTGGACGCATGGCAGTGCCGATAGAGGCAAAAATGGACTTAAGAGAAAGTTCCAATTTCTTATCCGTCCAATCATGCAGGGCAGAGGCATCAGAGACAGCCAAAGCGGTAGACTTGGATAGCCTGGAAACAGGGGCATCCACCTTTGGAGGATGTACCCATTTCGCCAGCTCAGTCTCAGGAAAGGGGTACAGTTTAGCAAACTTCTTGGAAACAGAGGAAGACCTATCAGGATTCTTCCACGCCTCAGAGACTAGACGGGCAAGAGTAGGATTAGTTGGAAAACAGACAACAGGCTTAGATGGCTTTTTCTGAAAAACATCAGAAGGATCATAAGTGGATTCTTGAGTCAGAGGAAGATTGAGCGTATTCAAAACCGCACTGATCAGACCCTCAGCCGAAACTTCAGGGTCACATTCATAGGGGTCCCCAACGGACCTGTTAGATTCAATAACAGTATGTTCCTCAGCCTCAGAATCCTGCAAGAGTTCTTCCTCAGAAGAATCAGTGACATCAGGAGCCCCCTGTGGCTTAGGCAGGGAGGTCCTGATGGTAGAGGGGGTCTGCCAGACCTGGAGAGCCCCCTGTACCTGAGAGGGAAAGAGTTGAAGGGTGGATCTGAGATCCCTAGTGGCAGCTTTAAACTCCTTCACCCAAGATGGCTCAATAGCATAGCTGGGAAGCCCAGGGTTGCTATCCTGACTAGTACAATTAGGGCATAGATCCCCCACATTATCGCTAGACAGCCCAATGTGGCAAGAGGAGCAAAACGCCATGGGGGTAGCAGACCCCCCATCCTCTTTAGACTTGGGTCTAGCCCCTAGCTCCAGTGAAGTAGACATGCTCACAGCGTCAATATACCCCACTAATAACTCTATCACCCAGAAAAGGTGTAAAGGATCAAGGTTTCACCCCAGAAATGTCTAAATTTGGACTTATCTGGCCAGCGAAGGGTTAATCAGTTGAGGAGAGAGAAGGCTCGGTCCCTGCGTAGTGTACTCGCATAGGAAAAGTGCAACAAAATGGCGGCCGTCATGACAGCCAATCAGAAACGAGCGCGAACCAAGCGCTCATGGGAAATGTAGTTTTCCCTATACAAGTACCCCAAACAGTGCCCGAAGCCCCCCTGAACCCCCCACATTAATAAAACACCATCCGGATGATAGAGCAGGAGCCTAGCATTAAAATGAGCCCTCTCTGAAGTTGCTGTGACAAGCGGTTCCAGAGATATGTCCCACACTGTGATTTCCCATAGAGAGTAAAGGAGCCATGCGTTTGAGCGGGAAACGCCGCGCTTAAAGGCGCAGAACACAATTTTTAATAAAGTTTAAGAAAACTTTCAAAAGTGCCCAAACAAGCATAAAACACATAAGAAACATAAGTAAACAAATATACTAAGCTCCAAAACCCAGAGAATACCACAGAAATTGCATAAATCTAGAATAATGCAATAAAAACACCCTATGAGTGCTGGAGTAAATTGAAAACTCCCAAATACAAGCCCAGCAAAGGGACACTGTGGGGACAAGTGGACCTTCAGCACTCAAAGGATGACTCACCTTTCCTGCAGACTTCTGTCTTCAGGTGACCATGATAAGGGAGGAATAACCCAGAGGCAAATTCCTCAGCAGGGGAGCTGCTCCACACAAGCTGTCCCCTCATCAGGGTTTAAGGTCCACAGAAAATCCCTGGAAGCTGCACCAGCCACTTTAAAGAGGGCAATTCACAGCCATGGTCACCCTCCTAATGGTGGTATTGCATATTTGAATAAAAATAATAAAACTCTAAGAAGCATAGATGTTCTCTGCCTGGTGTGCAAGCACACCAGGAACAAATCAATATGAGTGGCTCTGGCCAGAAGGTGGCTTAAGTAAGAGGGGAGGCTCCGCCCCCTGCAAATTATTTGCATAATTGTTCCTGCCTATTAAAGGGGACTTACGCCTCCCAGAGTACCAGTGACCTGTATTGGACGACAGTGAAAATACCGGCACTAGTATTACCTCCCAGATCCGTATATGACTTCACCGGTAACTGTCCCTATGTCTCAATGGAGAAGATTAAGGAGATATAACACCCTTTGAGTATGGGTGTAGAAATAGTTTCTAAATACTATTTACTATCTCAGAATCACTGCAATGAGTATATAGTTAGCCTCGTGGAGGAAATATGCCCCAGATGAAAAACCCTACACGTTTCGCTGCTTGTGTGGCAGCTTCGTCAGGGTTAAAGATTTATGGAACCGCCGGTTGCCACCGTATTTAAGGCCTACAAACTAAGGCCGGCCGTATTACATCATATGGACATTCCCATTACTTACAGTGATTGGTTGATGTTGATGAGGGTTATTCAAATCCGCCTAAACTGAAGAATCATTGGTTAACAATGTAATCTTTTCATATTTTAGAAAGAAAATATAAAGTGAAACATCCATTATACATCAAACGGTATAGTTATATTTAATCATAAGTGCCGGATCTAGTACTTGATTAAGAAATCGATATATACACTTCCCATTTTGACTGCCGTATATACCTTCTAAAGAATAGAACAGTATATGCAGCCCGATCTTAGCAGGTCTCCACATCCGAGACACAGGGACGGTTACCAGTGAAGTCATATACGGATCTGGGAGGTAATACTAGTGCCGGTATTTTCTTTATACAGGCTCCAGGGACTCTCTCATTACTGTTACTTCTCCTACCTGTTCTATCCAAGCACAGGGACAGCTAGTTACACTGCACTGAATATTACAATACTGATTCTAACCTCTTTGGGGGAATACCCTGTTTATTAGGATTTACACAGCCTAACTAGTCTAAAAGTTTGGTTGACTTAATTTTAAATGTCAGCTATTAGGTTTATTTTAATGATTAGTGATTAAAGGTTAAGTTTTAACCTCTTCACACACCAGCACTCCCCTCTGGCACCGAATGGGTTAAAGTGATAGAAATACTTGAAATTCAAACCATTTAATTCTGTGGATATTTACAAAATAATCGAATTGCACCGTTTCCGATCTCCCAATCCTTTATGGTTTGGGAGATACCAGTCTGCAGAGTTCCCCCTTCCCTCCCCTTGTGCTCACGTCAGCTTTCAAAGTTACAGACGGAGATCCCAGTCCTGCGGCTCTTCAGAAGAGCCGTGATCGCGGTAGTTACAAAGAAATACTTCATTTGAACCGTCTACAACGTGTGCCTGGTTTGCAAGCACACGTTGTAGACCGTTCAAATGAAGTATTTCTTTGTAACTACCACAATCACCGCTCTGCTGAAGAGCCGCAGGACGGTCTATGGACTGCGATCTCCGTCTATAAGTTTTAAAGTTGACGTCACCACGAGGGGAGGGAAGGGGGAACTCTGCAGACTGATATCTCCCAAACCATAAAGGATTGGGAGATCGGAAACGGTGCAATTAGATTATTTTGTAAATATCCACAGAATTAAACGGTTTGAATTTCAAGTATTACTATCACTTTAATTTGCTAGTAGTGACACAGATGATACAATATTCGCCGGTGTGTAACTCTAGGCACATTTCTTTGTTTGTATCTATACATTTTTAACCTGCGGTGCTCATACAATTTAAATAGATATCAGTTTTTTTTTCTTTTTTGATTAAGTGGAGATCTTATCACATTGTACAAGTATATGAGAGGTCAATACAAGGATCTCTGTGGTGAGCTATTTATTCCAAGGCCTGATCAGGTGACCAGGGGACACCCCTAGAGATTAGAGGAAAGGAGGTTTAGACTTCAGCAGAGGAAGGGTTTTTTACAGTAAGGTCTGTTAAATTGTGGAATTCTTTGCCCAAGGAGGTGGTTATGGCAGATACAATGGATACATATAAGAGAAGATTAGATACAGTTCTTTAAAGAGGGAACACACATGGTTATACAGTATATTAGTAAGCAAAACAGGAAGGTCTAATAAACACTAAATTATTTGGCGGCAAGAAAGCTATAAAATTCTCATGTCTCTGGGTTATGAGGTAAAGGTTGAACTTGATGGACTTGTGTCTTTTTTTCAACCTAATTTACTATATTACTATGCATATGTATGTATTTGTATATGTATGTTTGTTCATTTATGTGTGGATATGCATGTATGTGTGAGCATATGTGTGTAAATGTACATGTTTGTGTATTTGTGTATATGTGCTTTTGTATGTGTTTATTAAATCTCCCAGATGTGGAGAGTGTGAGAGTTCCCAGGTTTTGATTCTTTACCTCTAGTTTTGGGCAGCCCTCTTGCAGCTTCTCAATACAAATTTGAAGGCGATTCTCCCCCTGTTTCATTTCAATGTTTATCTCCAAGAGTCTCAACTCAGGACAGGAACCAGCCTGGGAGAAACGAGTGTGAGTGTGGAGGAGGAATCAAGACTGACAGGAAAAATGTGAGTGAGGAGGAGTCAGAACTGAGAGGAAAGATGTGAGTAAACAGGAAGAAGGGAAGGGTAAACAAGGCGAGAGTAGAAAGCGTAAACAGGAAGAAGGGAAGGGTAA
This sequence comes from Rhinophrynus dorsalis, assembly GCA_037306005.1. NCBI lineage: Eukaryota > Metazoa > Chordata > Amphibia > Anura > Rhinophrynidae > Rhinophrynus > Rhinophrynus dorsalis. The sequence goes on along the minus strand of CM074723.1, from coordinate 3,867,738 downwards.
ACAAGGCGAGAGTAGAAAGCGTAAACAGGAAGAAGGGAAGGGTAAACAAGGCGAGAGTAGAAAGAGTAAACAGGAAGAAGGGAAGGGTAAACAAGGCGAGAGTAGAAAGCATAAACAGGAAGAAGGGAAGGGTAAAAAAGACAAGAGTAGAAAGCGTAAACAGGAAGAAGGGAAGGGTAAACAAGGCGAGAGTAGAAAGCGTAAACAGGAAGAAGGGAAGGGTAAACAAGAAGAGAGTAGAAAGAGTAAACAGGAAGAAGAGAAGGGAACAAGAATAGAGTAGAAAGAGTAAACAGGAAGAAGGAAAAGTAAACAGGAAGAGAGTAGAAAGGGTAAACAGGAAGCTGGAAGGGGGTAATATGATAGAAACAGGAGGGTAAAAGGAAAAGAGTAGGGAGAGTAAAGAGGAATAGAGAGAAAAAAAGAGCAAACAGGTAGAATGAAGAGTAAATAAGCAAAAGGGGGTAAGCAGAAATAGGGAGGGAAAAAGGAATAAGAGGGGACACACAAGAATACAAGGGGTAAACAGGAATAAGAGGGGGGTACACAGGAAGAGGAAACTTTGAAGTCAGGAAGAGGGACGGAAGACTAAACAAGAAGAGGTAAACGGAGTAGAGAAGTAAGGGTAAAAGAGGTGGAAGGGAATGAAAACAGGAAGTGATAAGGGAGAGTAACAGAGAGAGGGGAGGTTAAACAGGAAGCGGAAAGGGAGGGTAACAGAGAGAGGGGGGAGGTTAAACAGGAAGAGAAAGGGAGGGTAACAGATAGAGGGGAGGTTAAACAGGAAGAGAAAGGGAGGGTAACAGATAGAGGGGAGGTTAAACAGGAAGAGAAAGGGAGGGTAACAGAGAGAGGGGCGGTTAAACAGGTAGAGTTAAGGGAGGGTAACAGAGAGATAGGAGGTTAAAAGGGAATAGGAAAGGGAGGTAACACAGGAAAAGGAAAGGGATGGTAACAGAGAGAGAGAGGAGTTTAATCAGGAAGAGGAAAAGGGGGGTAACAGAGAAAGGGGAGGTTAAATAGAAAGAGGAAATGGTGGGTAACAGAGAGAGAGGGGAGGTTAAACAGGAAGATGAAAGGGAGGGTAACATAGAGAGGGGAGGTTAAACAGGAAGAGGAAAGAGAGGGTAACAGAGAGACAGGAGGTTAAACAGGAATAGGAAAGGGAAGGTAACCGAGAGAGAGAGAGGGGAAGTTAAACAGGAAGCAGAAGGGTGGGACGAGTATAGAAAGGAAACAGAGGGAAAGATTTTAGCTCTGGAGATGAATAGGAAGGTACAATGAGGTGGGAAAGATGAAAATGAGGAATGGAAAGAGTTTAAAAATGAAGAGAGGTAAGGCAGAAAATGGGATTGTGTACTTAGCGATAAATCCTTTTAACATAGTCCTTGTGGAACACAGGAACCATGGGATCATGTTGCTACCACGAGGAGGCAGGGCACTTGCAGACAAAGCTCTCAGGAGGAAGACAATCCCACCCAGCCCTACTTAACTCCCACCCAAGAGCAGCAGCCTTAGTTTTGCGGATAGCCAAGACACACAGAAAATACAGGGCAGGAGGGCAGTCACCACTCCAGAGAACACAGAGGACAACCTAGTGCAGGACGCAAGCCATGGTTCTCTCCAGGAGGGACGTCCTATGTTCCAAGAGAAAAAGTTTATCATTAAGTGCATACAAATCCCATTTTCTCCTTCATCCACTGTAGAACACAGGTACCATAGGGTTCAAAAGGATCCTTCTGAATCAGAGTACCATATAGAGATCCCAAGGCGGCTTGGGGTCCCTAAAGATGGAGTAGGCCACACGCCACCCTCTGAATAAAAAGTTATGGATATCCAGTAACAGAGCTATACTTCTATGAAAAAGGACTGAAAAGACTGAGATTTGCATTTTGATGGCGTTAAGCTAATGACAATCATGAAGCCTACCCAGGAGACAGGCCAAAACCACTGGGAGGAGAAAAGGACGTGGACCATGTATCACAGCGTGATCTGGGCGACATTCTGTCCATCATGGCTGATTCTATTCTCCTATTGGCTGCCTGTACTGCTCCTCCTAGTGACAGCCTTTTTATACCCTGGGCTGTCACTCTGCAAGCGCCCTTTCGTGGTGTACCTGATGCCTGGCGCTAGTAATCATTAGTCTGATCCAGTGTATGACCCTGGACTGCCTGACCACGCTCTAGTCTCGTTCCTGCTGCTGCTGTGTACCGATTCGGATTGGCTGACGTTCCTGCTTCCTGTTCTGACCCGGCCCGGCTGACGTTCCTGCTCCGTGTACCAACCCGGCGTGACTGACGACCCAGCTCTGTGTACCGAACCTGCGCGTCTGAGGATCCTGCTCCGTGTAACGACTTGGCCTGGCTGACGTTCCTGATCTCTCTATCGCCCATCCGGGCGAGGTTCCTGTTCTGCTGATCCAGTTGGCTGATCCGTGTTGCTGTTGCCAGCCTCCCGGTTGGGCACCTATCCTGTGTCTGGTCCAAGTACTGAGTCCTGTTGCCTGCACTTTGTTATCCGTTGTCAGAGTCTCGCTGCTTCCACTACTACTACCATATTGGGTTCCGTTGGGCAGTATTGTTTGAGCTTGGTATTCCGCTATCGAGTAGGGTGCTTCCTGTGGCCATCCATATATACCATTGCTCATTAACCCTGTCAGGTAGTACGTGCACACGGTGCTGGGTTTTGTCGGTAGGGCCTCCGTTAAGCACGAGTTCTGACCTTTACGTTAGTCGTTGGTGGGCGTCCACCATTGGTCACATTCACAGGCGTCCAGAGACTGAGTTTGCAGTCCGTTCCTGTGGCCTCTTATTATTCAGGCGACATTTAGCCTGCAGATTGTTACGACCAGACTTCACTGGTTAAGTGGGCATCATATATTGTATATTACATTTACCTGACCTGTGTCAGTATTGTGTGTTCACTCTACTGGACCCGTGTGGGTTAACCATTTGTAACCTGTCTTGTGTCAGTGTGCTATACTGGACCCGTGAGGGTTACATTGTTCATCGTGTGTTTCAATAAAGCTGTGTTTTTACCTATACCTCCGTGTCTGAGTGTACTGAACCATAACACCATGTTCTTCATAACACCAAAAGAACAAAGATCAAACACCATAGTAAATCTGGGAAAAAAATTTACTTATTGGCCTTAAAGTGATAGTAATACTTAAAATGTAAAAAAAAAAATATGTTGTAGGGTTTATCCCCCTGAGTAAAACAAGAGTTTCATTCAAAAGTTATTAATTTTCAAAGTTGAATTTTTTAGGTGCCATATCACAGTGGCCTGAAATATTACAGTGGCGCTGTTGCTACACCATCCTATGGAGATTTATGGACCAGAGCTGTCCATAGGATCGTGAAGCAACAGTGCCACTGTACAATTTCAGGCCACTGTGATATTGCACCTAAAAAATTGAACTTTGAAAATTAATAACTTTGGAATGAAACACCTTTCAGCAGTGGGAGTACTCTTGTTTTACTCAGGGGGATAAACCCTACAACATATTTTTTTTTACATTTTAAGTATTACTATCCCTTTAAGCATAATCTCAATGGCTCAGAGATGCACTTCTTTCTCAGGATATTGGCTTCAAAATCCACTTCGTCAAAATCAACCTATCTATTCACTCAAAATGCTATAAGGTCCACAACCGGAAGACCCCAATTCCAGACTATGGAATCATAATTTAACTCCCATTGCCTGGGTTTCAGGCACTATTGACTGAGATAGTCTGCTGGTACACTAGCCACTCTTGGGATATGAATCGTCGATACCACTTGAACAAAAACCTCCGCCTAGGAGACGATCAACCAAATCTCAGACCACATGGCTGCTTTTGTGGTCCCTCCTTGATGAGTGATCTACACCCCCGTCATTTCCTTATTGAACTGGATCTGAACTGGGTACCCACTGAGCAACTGGGTCCAGTGCTGGAGGGCCAAACCTGTACTCTGAGCTGGACCAAAGCCAATTAGCCACCTGTTGATCAAAGCTTGCTCCCCCCCCAAACAGACAGACTGGGAAAAAAACATCACTACAAACCACTCCACGATAGAAAAATGTCATCCTGTTGTGGGGTGACTTTCCTAAATCCACCAATTCAGATTCAACAACATCAGAAAGAGCGGTCGTCTTGATGACAAACTTAATCTCATCCAAGGACTTCCAAAAATAAGCATTAGCACTGAGAATCCTAGAAATCATATTTATGATGTCTTCCCTAGCTGAATTCTCCTTGACTGCCTGAAGCAAGCGGTTGCACCAAACATCTCTGGCCTTCCCCACTCAGGCCGCAGGCAAAGTGGGACTTAATGCAGCCCCTGTGGCCAAAAATAAATTTTTTTTAAGCTAGAATCCAGGTGTTTATTCACCTGGTCATTAAATGCTGCTACACTGACTACAGTAGGGCTGTGTGCTTGGACAAGCAAAAGAATGGGGGTTCAAATATAGGAGGGGTACCCCACAATTCCACACTTAAAGGGGTAAAGAACTTCAAACCCCTAGACAAGTAGACCATCCTATCACCTTGCCTGTAGCAAGGTGCCTCCTTGGTGAACAGCAAGCTTGGAAAGAAAGGAGGGGAATAACGACTCCTTCCCTTCCTGTCCCACAGCCAGTGATACATGAAGGGTACAAAAGAAAAAATATGGCTTGCTGGATCTCCAGCCATTAAGTGTACAGCTGCTATAGTGTGGAAAACCCTAATCCTGGGGATCCCCTCATAATATCCCCTCTACTGTACCATCCCCACAATCCAGAGCCACAGGGAATGAGAAGAAAGCAGAGTGTCTGCCAGAATAAAAACGTTGTGAGCATCAAGCCAGTTAAAGGTGCCATGGCTCAAAAATAGTTAAAGGGTACAGTAGGATGAATAAAGTGAATAAAATGTTTAATCAGGTGTATAATAAAGGAAAAAGATGAGGGTCAGTGTCATATAGGCAGCTTCCCGTAGGACAGAGCTCGGATAGTGACAAAGTAGCAGACACACAGGGACAGCGAACCACCCTCAGTATCCCTGAACTCATAGCTCCACTGCTGTAGTACTGGACAGAGGCAGCTTCCCGTAAGACACAGCTTAGACAATGACAACGTAGCGACACACAGGGACAGTGAACCACCCTCAGTATCCCCAGACTCATAGCTCCACTGCTGTAGTACTGGACAGAGACAGCTTCCCGTAGGACACAGCTCAGATAGTGACCAAGTAGCAGACACACAGGGACAGTGAACCACCCTCAGTATCCCTGAACTCATAGCTCCACTGCTGTAATACTGGATAGAGGCAGCTTCCCGTAGGACACAGCTCGGATAGTGACAACGTAGCAGACACACAGGGACAGTGAACCACCCTCAGTATCCTCAGACTCATAGCTCCACTGCTGTAGTAGTGGACAGAGGCAGCTTCCCGTAGGACAGAGCTCTGATAGTGACAAAGTAGAAGACACACGGGGACAATGAACCACCCTCAGTATCCCCAGACTCATAGCTCCACTGCTGTAGTACTGGACAGAGGCAGCATCCCGTAGGACAGAGCTCTGATAGTGACAAAGTAGCAGACACACAGGGACAGTGAACCACCCTCAGTATCCCCAGACTCATAGCTCCACTGCTGTAGTACTGGACAGAGGCAGCTTCCCGTAGGACAGAGCTCGGATAATGACAACGTAGCAGACACACAGGGACAGTGAACCACCCTCAGTATCCTCAGACTCATAGCTCCACTGCTGTAGTACTGGACAGAGGCAGCTTCCCGTAGGACACAGCTCGGATAGTGACAACGTAGCAGACACACAGGGACAGTGAACCACCCTCAGTATCCTCAGACTCATAGCTCCACTGCTGTAATACTGGACAGCGGCAGGTTCCCGTAGGACACAGCTCGGATAGTGACAACGTAGCAGACACACAGGGACAGCGAACCACCCTCAGTATCCCCAGACTCATAGCTCCCCTGCCGTAGTACTGGACAGAGGCAGCTTCCCGTAGGACACAGCTTGGACAATGACAACGTAGCAGACACACAGGGACAGTGAACCACCCTCAGTATCCCCAGACTCATAGCTCCACTGCTGTAGTACTGGACAGCGGCAGCTTCCCGTAGGACAGAGCTCGGATAGTGACAAAGTAGCAGACACACAGGGACAGTGAACCACCATCAGTATCCCCAGACTCATAGCTCCACTGCTGTAGCACTGGACAGAGGCAGCTTCCCATAGGACAGAGCTCGGATAGTGACAACGTAGCAGACACACAGGGACAATGAACCACCATCAGTATCCTCAGACTCATAGCTCCACTGCTGTAGTACTGGACAGAGGCAGCTTCCCGTAGGACAGAGCTCGGATAGTGACAAAGTAGCAGACACACAGGGACAGTGAACCACCCTCAGTATCCCCAGACTCATAGCTCCACTGCTGTAGTACTGGACAGAGGCAGCTTCCCGTAGGTCAGAGCTCGGATAGTGACAAAGTAGCAGACACACAGGGACAGTGAACCACCCTCAGTATCCCCAGACTCATAGCTGCACTGCTGTAGTACTGGACAGCGGCAGCTTCCCGTAGGACAGAGCTCGGATAGTGACAAAGTAGCAGACACACAGGGACAGTGAACCACCCTCAGTATCCCCAGACTCATAGCTCCACTGCTGTAGTACTGGACAGCGGCAGCTTCCCGTAGGACAGAGCTCGGATAGTGACAAAGTAGCAGACACACAAGGACAGCGAACCACCCTCAGTATCCCCAGACTCATAGCTCCACTGCTGTAGTACTGGACAGCGGCAGCTTCCCGTAGGACAGAGCTCGGATAGTGACAAAGTAGCAGACACACAAGGACAGCAAACCACCCTCAGTATCCCCAGACTCATAGCTCCACTGCTGTAGTACTGGACAGAGGCAGCTTCCCATAGGACAGAGCTCGGATAGTGACAACGTAGCGACACACAGGGACAGTGAACCACCCTCAGTATCCTCAGACTCATAGCTCCACTGCTGTAGTACTGGACAGAGGCAGCTTCCCGTAGGACAGAGCTCTGATAGTGACAAAGTAGCAGACACACGGGGACAGTGAACCACCCTCAGTATCCCCAGACTCATAGCTCCACTGCTGTAGTACTGGACAGAGGCAGCTTCCCATAGGACAGAGCTCGGATAGTGACAACATAGCAGACACACAGGGACAGTGAACCACCCTCAGTATCTCCAGACTCATAGCTCCACTGCTGTAGTACTGGACAGAGGCAGCTTCCTGTAGGACAGAGCTCGGATAGTGACAACATAGCAGACACACAGGGACAGCGAACTACCCTCAGTATCCCTGAACTCATAGCTCCACTGCTGTAGTACTGGACAGAGGCAGCTTCCCGTAGGACACAGCTCGGATAGTGACAACATAGCAGACACACAGGGACAGCGAACTACCCTCAGTATCCCTGAACTCATAGCTCCACTGCTGTAGTACTGGACAGAGGCAGCTTCCCGTAGGACAGAGCTCGGACAGTGACAAAGTAGCAGACACACGGGGACAGTGAACCACCCTCAGTATCCCCAGACTCATAGCTCCACTGCTGTAGTACTGGACAGAGGCAGCTTCCCACAGGACAGAGCTCGGATAGTGACAAAGTAGCAGACACACAGGGACAGTGAACCACCCTCAGTATCCCCAGACTCATAGCTCCACTGCTGTAGTACTGGACAGAGGCAGCTTCCTGTAGGACAGAGCTCGGACAATGACAACGTAGCAGACACACAGGGACAGTGAACCACCCTCAGTATCCCCAGACTCATAGCTCCACTGCTGTAGTACTGGACAGAGGCAGCTTCCCGTAGGACAGAGCTCGGACAGTGACAAAGTAGCAGACACACGGGGACAGTGAACCACCCTCAGTATCCCCAGACTCATAGCTCCACTGCTGTAGTACTGGACAGAGGCAGCTTCCCACAGGACAGAGCTCGGATAGTGACAAAGTAGCAGACACACGGGGACAGCGAACCACCCTCAGTATCACCAGACTCATAGCTCCACTGCTGTAGTACTGGACAGAGGCAGCTTCCCATAGGACAGAGCTCGGATAGTGACAAAGTAGCAGACACACAGGGACAGTGAACCACCCTCAGTATCCCCAGATTAATAGCTCCACTGCTGCAGTACTGGACAGAGGCAGCTACCCGTAGGACAGAGCTCTGACAGTGACAAAGTAGCAGACACACGGGGACAGTGAACCACCCTCAGTATCCCCAGACTCATAGCTCCACTGCTGTAGTACTGGACAGAGGCAGCTTCCCACAGGACAGAGCTCGGATAGTGACAAAGTAGCAGACACACAGGGACAGCGAACCACCCTCAGTATCCCCAGACTCATAGCTCCACTGCTGTAGTACTGGACAGAGGCAGCTTCCCGTAGGACAGAGCTCGGACAGTGACAACGTAGCAGACACACAGGGACAGTGAACCACCCTCAGTATCCCCAGACTCATAGCTCCACTGCTGTAGTACTGGACAGAGGCAGCTTCCCACAGGACAGAGCTCGGATAGTGACAAAGTAGCAGACACACAGGGACAGTGAACCACCCTCAGTATCTCCAGACTCATAGCTCCACTGCTGTAGTACTGGACAGAGGCAGCTTCCCATAGGACACAGCTCGGATAGTGACAACGTAGCAGACACACAGGGACAGTGAACCCCCCTCAGTATCCCTGAACTCATAGCTCCACTGCTGTAGTACTGGACAGAGGCAGCTTCCCGTAGGACACAGCTCGGATAATGACAATGTAGCAGACACACAGAGACAGAGAACCACCCTCAGTATCCCCAGACTCATAGCTCCACTGCTGTAGTACTGGACAGAGGCAGCTTCCCATAGGACACAGCTCGGACAGTGACAACGTAGCAGACACACAGGGACAGTGAGCCACCCTCAGTATCCCCAGACTCATAGCTCCACTGCTGTAGTACTGGACAGAGGCAGCTTCCCATAGGACACAGCTCGGACAATGACAACGTAGCAGACACACAGAGACAGAGAACCACCCTCAGTATCCCCAGACTCATAGCTCCACTGCTGTAGTACTGGACAGAGGCAGCTTCTCGTAGGACAGAGCTCTGATAGTGGCCAAACAGACAAAGAAAAAAAAACACATAATGACAGAGAACCATCCCCACGGCCCCACTGCTGTACCATCGGACAGAAGCAGCTTCCTGCAGGGCAGAATTCAAACCAGCAGATTAGGTGCCTTCTGTGTCCTCTTCAGTTCTGAAGTCAAAGGAAGGGACACAACAGGAGATAATTCATATGTGGAAAAGCTTCCTCTGTAAAACTGGAAAATACCATAACAAAATGTAAATACAGTAAAAGAAAATGAAGAGAAGCACAAGTCCCTATACCTCCAAAGGCAGGACACTTTAAAACTAAGGCTGCTGAGAGGAAGGCTCCTACCTCCACAGACCTGTGTCTACAATTGCCCTGCCTCCTAGTGGTAGCACCTTAACCCAATGGTTCCTTGTTCCATGAGAGAGAAATGAAAAGTACTTGTGGTGGGACACTGGAAGTGAGAAGACTGACAAATCATGGAACCTAAATCTTACCACTAGACTGCTCGCAATGGCTGTCAGATTGCTACTGTACGTCAGATACAAATGCTGTAGACGGGATCCACAGATGTCCAGCACTCCGAGAACGGCTCTGGGTTCTACCTGAAAACTCACAAGGCATCAGTCCGGTCTCAAATGTCCTCTCATGTCTAAGGTACTCTGCTCCATCTCAAAAATGAACAGAGCCAATGACAACCCTCCCATCTCCTCCCCACAGCATTCCCCTCCCATCTCCTTCCTGCTGAACGCACCTCCACCCTGCTCCACACAACATTCACCTCCCCTCACTTCTCCTCCCTGCTGGTTTTCCCCTCCCATCTCCTCACCACAGCATTCCTCTCCCATCTCCTCCCCACTGGTATTCCTCTCCCATCTCCTCCCCGCTGGTTTTCCTCTCCCATCTCCTCACCACAGCATTCCTCTCCCATCTCCTCCCCGCTGGTTTTCCCCTCCCACCTCCTCACCACAGCATTCCTCTCCCATCTCCTCCCCGCTGGTTTTCCCCTCCCACCTCCTCACCACAGCATGCCCCTCCAATCTCCTCCCCGCTGGTATTCCTCTCCCATCTCCTCACCACAGCATTCCTCTCCCATCTCCTCCCCGCTGGTTTTCCCCTCCCATCTCCTCACCACAGCATTCCTCTCCCATCTCCTCCCCACTGGTATTCCCCTCCCATCTCCTCACCACAGCATTCCTCTCCCATCTCCTCCCCACTGGTATTCCCCTCCCATCTTCTCACCACAGCATTCCCCTCCCATCTCCTCCCCGCTGGTTTTCCCCTCCCATCTCCTCCCCGCTGGTTTTCCTCTCCCATCTCCTCCCCACTGGTATTCCCCTCCCATCTTCTCACCACAGCATTCCTCTCCCATCTCCTCCCCACTGGTATTCCCCTCCCATCTTCTCACCACAGCATTCCTCTCCCATCTCCTCCCCGCTGGTATTCCCCTCCCATCTCCTCCCCACAGCATTCCTCTCCCATCTCCTCACCACAGCATTCCTCTCCCATCTCCTCCCCACTGGTATTCCTCTCCCATCTCCTCACCACGGCATTCCTCTCCCATCTCCTCACCACAGAATTCCTCTCCCATCTCCTCCCCACTGGTATTCCTCTCCCATCTCCTCACCACACCATTCCTTTCCCATCTCCTCCCCACTGGTATTCCCCTCCCATCTCCTCCCCACTGGTATTCCCCTCCCATCTCCTCACCACAGCATTCCTCTCCCATCTCCTCCCCACTGGTATTCCTCTCCCATCTCCTCACCACAGCATTCCTCTCCCATCTCCTCCCCACTGGTATTCCTCTCCCATCTCCTCACCACAGCATTCCTCTCCCACCTCCTCCCCACTGGTATTCCCCTCCCATCTCCTCACCACAGCATTCCTCTCCCATCTCCTCCCCACTGGTATTCCTCTCCCATCTCCTCACCACAGCATTCCTCTCCCATCTCCTCCCCATTGGTATTCCTCTCCCATCTCCTCACCACGGCATTCCTCTCCCATCTCCTCACCACAGCATTCCTCTTCCATCTCCTCCCCGCTGGTTTTCCCCTCCCATCTCCTCCCCGCTGGTATTCCACTCCCATCTCCTCCCCACAGCATTCCTCTCCCATCTCCTCCCCGCTGGTATTCCCCTCCCATCTTCTCCACCACATTATTCCCCTCCCAAGCACTGCCTGCAGCATTCCCCACCCATTTCTTCCCCCAGGCATTCTGCTCCCTTATCTTCTGCAGCATCCCCTTCCATATCCTCCCCAAAGGCAGTGCCACCCCATCACTTCTGACCATTCCCGTTCCTACACCATTCCCCTCCCATCTCATCCCCCCCGGCGTTCCTCTCTATTCTTATCCCCATAAAGCTTACATCCATCTGTATGTAACACTATCCAACACTTTGCAACACAATGAGTTGACTACTCTTCTAGCACTCAGAGGATTAAGATTAGTATACAGAGTTCTAATCAACATTACATTTCAGAGCAGTAACCTCAACAGCCTCTGCATTACATACCTGAGAGTTCTGCAGATTGAGGCTGTGCAACTGCGAGCACTTCTCTGCAACAGCGCATAGATCATCTGCAGTGACGCCACTACAGTGAGACAGTGTGAGAGAGGAGAGAAGCGGACAGGAAGCAGACAGGCTCTGAAAAACACACAGTCATTCTGAAGTCCACTCTCAGTACAGAAACGTCACCAGGGACTTCCTGGGATTAAGCTGTTATAATGTCAGTACAATGTTTACTGGTCAGTCCTTCCTAGGACTATAGTGTACTAATGACAGTGACGTGTTTATGGATCAGTCCTTCCTAGGACTAAAGTGTACTAATGACAGTGATGTGTTTATGGATCAGTCCTTCCTAGGACTAAAGTGTACTAATGACAGTGATGTGTTTATGGGTCAGTCCTTCCTAGGACCAAAGTGTACTAATGACAGTGACATGTTTATAGGTCAGTGCTTCCTAGTTCCAAAGTGTACTAATGACAGTGACGTGTTTAAGTATCCTCTCTATGAACAAAGAGTGCTAAATACAGCAACATGTTTACGGGTATGTCCTTCATATGGCCAATGTGTACTAATGACAGTGACATGTTTATGGGTCAGTCCTTCCTAGGACCATAGTGTAGTAATGACAGTGACATGTTTATGAGTCAGTCCTTCATATGGCCAATGTGTACTAATGACAGTGACATGTTTATGGGTCAGTCCTTCATAGGGCCAATGTGTACTAATGACAGTGACATGTTTAAGGGTCAGTCCTTCCTCGAACCAATGTGTACTAATAAAAATAACCATAAACATGTCACTATCATTAGTACACTATGGTCCTAGGAAGGACCGATCCATAAACATGTCACTATCATTAGTACACTATGGTCCTAGGAAGGACTGACCCATAAACATGTCACTGTCATTGGTACACTTTGATCCTAGTTGGGACTTAACCATAAACATGTTAAGTCCCAACTAGGATCAAAGTGTACCAATGACAGTGACATGTTTATGGGTCAGTCCTTCCTAGGACCATAGTGTACTAATGATAGTGACATGTTTATGGATCGGTCCTTCCTAGGACCATAGTGTACTAATGATAGTGACATGATTATGGGTCAGTCCTTCCTAGGATCATAGTGTACTAACAGCAGTGTCATATTTAGGGTCAGTGCTTCCTAGTTCCAAACTGTACTAATGACAGTGACATATTTATGATTCTACATACTAGGACCGAAGTACACTAATGGCAGTGACATGTTTATGGATCAGTACTTCCTAGGATTAAAATGTACTAATGGCAGTGACATGTTTATGGTCAGTCCTCCCTAGGACTAAAATCTACTATGGACAGTGGCATGTATATGAGTCAGGAATTCACAGAACAGTGTTTATTAATCACATGTTCATGAGTCAGTCCTTACTAGGATCAATGTGTACTAACGGCAATGACAAGATTATGGGAGGAAGATCCTTTGGGAGTTGTGTTTATGGAAGGAGGAGCCTGTATAAGTAGTGTTTATGGAAGGAGGAGCCTGTATAAGTAGTGTTTATGGAAGGAGGAGCAAGTGGGACAAGTGTTTATTGGATGAGAAGCCTGTGGGAGTGTGTTTATGGAAAGAGCCTGTGGAAGCAGTGTTTATGAAAGAAGGAGCCTGTGGAAGCATTATGGAAGAAGGAGCCTGTGGAAGCATTATGGAAGAAGGAGCCTGTGGGAGTGTGTTTATGGAAGAAGGAGCCTGTGGGAGCAATGTTTATGGAAGGAGGAGACTGTGGGAGCAGTGTTTATGGAAGGAGGAGCAAGTGGGACTCGTGTTTATTGGATGAGGAGCCTGTGGGAGTGTGTTTATGGAAAGAGCCTGTGGAAGCAGTGTTTATGAAAGAAGGAGCCTGTGAGTGCAATGTTTATGGAAGGAGAAGCCTGTGGGAGCAATGTTTATGGAAGGAGATGCCTGTGGGAGCAATTTTTATGGAAGGAGGAGTCTGTGGGAGCAATGTTAATGGAAGGAGAAGCCTATAGGAGCCATGTTTATGGCAGAAGGAACATGTGGGAGCTGTATAGAAAAAGAAAAAGAAAGGAAAGTGCCCAATAGTGTAAGACTGTAACACTTAATCTTAAGAGAAATAAATGGTTCAGGTACTCGCATTTACTTATTGTCAGATTGGTGCTTATACACAGTCTGACTCACAAGCATACGGAGACAATCGTCCCGTCTCCGTTCGGGATCTTCAGAACTGTATCCACAAGCGGGCGTTTTAATTAAAATAAATTAGATTTATTACAAAACAAATACATAAAGAATTATATTTTTCTCATTGACTTAATGCTTACGCGTTTCACTGCTCTACACAGCTTTTTCAAAGTTCACAAGTCAAAATGTAAAGAACAAAAAACGCCTCCGCTACAGACAAAACATTTATATACCCGCCCCAATTAAGCTCATGAATTGAACTCCTCTGAGGGTCCTCTACGTAATGTTTCTCATAGGTACCTTGATTCCTAGTTTATCTTAATGAATATTTAACCCTTTATGTGCTAAACCCTTTTTAGATTTCTTAATGTGTTATTATTGTGTTCCGAAATAATTTATTAATAATTTCATTTACATAGAACATGTTAACGTCCCTTGAATAAAACTCCAAATCTAATATTCTTTTAGTGTATTTATTTGTTCCTTCTAATTACTAATGTGCAAAATCTAAATAAATGGACCCACCATACTTAATGGAAAATATGTAAATGTCCTCAAATTTGAATCAAAGCGCAAACAAATGTATATACAAATAATTAAAATGAACGTGTTATCTAACTATTTTAATATATAGTTACAACCAACTCCATCAGGATTTCGACGACTGGTCTTACCAACATCTATTGATGAACAGGAAACAGTGAGTATGGAGGAATATGATTTAATGAGATGTTCGTTATATGCATTCGTTACCAACAACAGGCTTAGAAACATCTGTAAAGACGATCTGATCTACTTGTGCATTGTTCTAATCAGAGACATATTCTCTGTGTGTAACTCACGAACATTGTCCTCGTATTTCTAGAAGAGACGGACTAAGTGTAATAAGACATACGAACAGGTACTATAATTGGTTATGAAGCCACTATGATTGGAACTCATCAGTTATGAAAACTACAATAACCATTATATTGTTTTCTCAGCATGTTTTCTATGCATGTATACAGAGATTTGTATTCTTATTTGTCTCACATACTCGTGTTCCTTAGATTATGTACCTGGATGTCATGTACAAACACTCTGTAGGACCCCCAGAGTTATGGGAACTGATTTAGACAGCAGTAATTAGCACACTAATAATACACTGTATGGTCACTACAAAACAGTGGTATCTAGGGCAGTTTACCTTAGAGTGCCCAGACCACAACTGTAGCTTAGATTGAGATGTAAGCAGTTTTATTATATGGATGTGAGTTTACACACTGCACAAAGCGGTGTATGAATACCGCAACTGCAGGATCATAGTGAGTGATGTAACAGAGTTACAGTGTATCAAGGGAAGTAATCATACAGTGTATCATACAGGAGCTTCCATCCGGCTGAGGTCCGGCAATATCGCGGGTCACAGTGCACTGACTAGCATGCGGTGCAATGCGAGGGAGACCCGTGTCTAGTCACTGCAATACATATAGCTGGTAGAATTATGGAGATTAATGATAAAGAAAGCCACACTGTATGAGGTATGTGAGGCATAACAATATGTGTGTTTTAGGGTACTGACTTGGGGTTGACATGAGGTTTATGAGATATAATATATTTTCAGCGAATCCGTAATCTGTCATCTGGTGACATCATGATACTGTATAAATCCCAAACTTTGCGTTTTATGTTAACACTATAAATTGCACTTTTCTTTGGTGAAGTTTATGTCCTACATTTATGAAAGATCTAGGCATATTTTAATCTTTGATTCTCTGACTTGTGATAATTGTTTACACTTATTTGTATTCGGGCGGGATACCTTCACAGATCACAGGGTATAAAATGTAGCTGATCCTTAAATAAAGTTCTTTTTTCTTTAATAAGTAGACCTTAGAATGCTGATTAATCTATGGTTTTATAGATAGATATATATATATAAAAGAAGACTTCCGTGTGCCTGGCAAACACACCCAGGGGAGGCATAAAGCAGGAGTTACTACTCCTATTGGGTGATTCAGTCATGCAGGGAGTTGGCCCGCCCCCACTATCAAAGTCAGAAAAAAACAATATGGCCGCCACTTACTCCTACACCACAGACAAACACACATGCCTCACTCACACAGCACCACACAAACACACACAGACCACCACACACACACATGCCCCACTCAGACAGCACCAAACACACATGCCCCAACTCATACACACAGCACCACATACACACACAAAGCCAGAAATAAATATGGCTGACACACACACACAGTCACTCACCCTGACTCCCAGTTGCCTCAGCAGGACCTGTAGTGCAGCACCAGGGGAACAAAATGGCATTCAAAGGGTTAAGGTAGGCCCTCATTGCTCAATTATTTCTTCACTGTCATCATTTGCCATGCAAGACACAGGACAGACAGCCATCAGATTCACACTTAACCCACTGACTGCCATAGGGTTGTGTATCAAGTTTTACCCCTCAGGGAGTGTGTTCAAACCCCTCACATTGTAAACTTGCATTTCCCTCCCACTTCTCCTCCTTCCCCAGCCTATTAGTAACACTTTTCCATATTTATGTTAAGCCCCGCCCCCACTCACGATTAAGCCCCACCCACTTTTAACCCAGATTGCCCCATTTGTCTCTCCACATCAGCACCACATCAGTCCCCTCTAGGGACTACACAAATCAAAGTTCCCAGGTATGAATACACTTCCCACTGCTATTTAACTCTCACATGCCTCTCTATACATTAACCATTTGAGTGCCAGAGGGGTACACAACTCATGCACGCATGTGTTTCTGCTCATATATGTTGTGTGTGTACATCTCTGTTACATATGTGTGTCCATCTCCAGTGTGTCTGTGTGTGTGCGTGTCTTTTGCATGTTTCTGCCGCTCACTGTGTGTATGTGCATACCTCCCAACATTTCACATGGCCAAAGAGGGACACTTTAGTTTTAGGCATGGGCGGATTGTCCTATCGGGGGATCGGGCATCCCCTGGTGGGCCGCTATATCGGCTCACTTTTAAAAAGTCGCGATCCACTTTGTGCAGACTCTCTCCCCCTCCGGTGCGCGCTGAAAGAACTGCAATTAAAATACAAGTGCTGTACAGCGCTGCCCATCTCTCTACCCCTCCGCTCCACTTTGTCTTGAGTGCAGAATGAGGGCACTAAAGGAAGTTAGTGGAGGAGAGAGATGTCCGGCGCTGTACAGCACTTGTAATTTATTTGCAATTCTTTCAGTGCGCACCGGGGGTGCGTGTGTGTGTGTGTGGGGGGGAGCCTGGGCCGGTATTCCCTTACAATCTGCCCCTGGTTTTAGGTGATATTGTTGGGGGTGTGGCTGGTGGGCAGGGCATTAGTAAGAATTTTTAGGTTATTTCATGACCTATTACTGACTATTTATGTAACTGAATAAATGATTTAGTGCAAGACCAAAGTATTTTATTTGCACAGACTAATGTATAAACACATATACTGACGTTTATTGCTTTATTGATGTACAGCAAAGTAATACACACCACACAGTCAGGGCTGGTGCAAGGATTTTTGCCACCGTAGGCAAAACCTAATTTTGCCGCCCATTTCGCTCTGCCCCTTGTGTCCCACCCCTTTATACCCCACCTACTTATACCCAACCTCTTCTCATGATTGTCCTCTCTCTGGCCCCTGGGCCAGTCTGCCCCTGGTCTGGAGATGCCTGTAAGAGATGCCCCCCACCAGCTCCAACTTGCCCCTTATCAGCTTCACTTTGGCCCACCAGCTCTACTTTGCCCCTATCAGCTCCACTTTGTCCCCCATCAGCTCCACTTTGTTCCCCATCAGCTCCAACTTGCCGCCTCAGCTCCAACTTGCCCCCATCAGCTCCACTTTGCCCCCATCAGCTCCACTTTGCCCCCATCAGCTCCACTTTGCCCCCCACCAGCTCCAACTTGCCCCCCACCAGCTCCAACTTGCCCCCCACCAGCTCCAACTTGCCCCCACCAGCTCCAACTTGCCCCCCAGCAGCTCCACTATGCCCCCAGCAGCTCCAACTTGCCACCATCAGCTCCAACTTGCCCCCCATCCGCTCAAACTTGCCCCCATCAGCTCCACTTTGCCCCCCCATCTGCTCTAACCTGCCCCCCCTCAGCTCCACTTTGCCCCCCTCAGCTCCACTTTGCCCCCTCAGCTCCATTTTGACCCCCATCCGCTCCAACTTGCCCCCCATCCGCTCTAACTTGCCCCCGCCAGCTCCACTTTGCCCCCCTTCAAGCTCCACTTTGCCCCCCCTCAGCTTCATTTTGCTCCCCTCAGCTCCACTTTGCCCCCCCTCAGCTCCACTTTACCCCCTCAGCTCCACTTTACCCCCTCAGCTCCAACTTGCCCCCATCAGCTCCACTTTGACCCTCATCCGCTCCAACTTACCCCCATCAGCTCCACTTTGCCACCACCAGCTCCACTATGCACCCTCAGCTCCAGCTTTCCCCTATCAGCTCCAACTTGCCCCCATCAGCTTCAACTTGCCCCCATCAGCTCCACTTTGTCCCCCATCCGCTCCAACTTGCCCCAGCAGCTCCACTATGCCCCTTCAGTTCCAACTTGCCCCCCATCACATACCTGTAGCTCCCGCACAGTCTTCTCTTCAGTAATGCAGATCGAGGCGGGAGATCATGACTCCCAGCGCGCTCTGCATTACTAAAGATCCAACCCAATGAGGGAGCGCTGTAGCAACGCAGACCTGATTGTGTTGTGGTTCCCGGCGTGGTGTGTGCGGGCGCAGCTCTTCTCCGCTGCATGCCCGCACCCCCACTACGTGTGCGCCCTAGGCCGGCGCCTACCTCACCTATAGGTGGAGCCGGCCCTGCACACAGTCTGACCTCCTAAAAAGAGGGACAGAGGGATCCGGCCCTCAAAGAGGGACTGTCCCTCCTAAAAAGGGACACTTGGGATGTATGGTATGTGTCTGCCTGTGTGTTGCATTTGCCTGTGTTTATCAGTGTGTCTGCATTTCACACACATGCGCCCAACGGTCATAACATGACGGGCAACGCCGTCCCACATTGCTAGTTATATATATACTAGCAATGTGGGACGGCGTTGCCCATCATGTTATGACCGTTGGGCGCACGTGTGTGAAATGCAGACACACTGATAAACACAGACATATGCAACACACAGGCAGACACATACCATACATCCCAAGTGTCCCTCTTTAGGAGGGACAGTCCCTCTTTGAGGGCCGGATCCCTCTGTCCCTCATTTTAGTAGGTCAGACTGTGTGCAGGGCCGGCTCCACCTATAGGCGAGGTAGGCGCCGGCCTAGGGCGCACACGTACTGGGGGTGCGGGCATGCAGCGGAGAAGAGCTGCGCCCGCACACACCACGCCGGGAACCACAACACAATCAGGTCTGTGTTGCTACAGCGCTCCCTCATTGGGTTGGATCTTTAGTAATGCAGAGCGCGCTGGGAGTCATGATCTCCAGCCTCGCTCTGCATTACTGAAGAGAAGACTGCGCGGGAGCTACAGGTATGTGATGGGGGGCAAGTTGGAACTGAAGGGGCATAGTGGAGCTGCTGGGGGCAAGTTGGAGCGGATGGGGGACAAAGTGGAGCTGATGGGGGCAAGTTGAAGCTGATGGGGGCAAGTTGGAGCTGACAGGGGAAAGCTGGAGCTGAGGGGGCATAGTGGAGCTGGTGGTGGCAAAGTGGAGCTGATGGGGGTAAGTTGGAGCGGATGAGGGTCAAAGTGGAGCTGATGGGGGCAAGTTGGAGCTGAGGGGGTAAAGTGGAGCTGAGGGGGGGCAAAGTGGAGCTGAGGGGGGCAAAATGAAGCTGAGGGGGGGCAAAGTGGAGCTTGAAGGGGGGGCAAAGTGGAGCTGGTGGGGGCAAGTTAGAGCGGATGGGGGGCAAGTTGGAGCGGATGGGGGTCAAAATGGAGCTGATGGGGGCAAGTTGGAGCTGAGGGGGCAAAGTGGAGCTGAGGGGGGGCAGGTTAGAGCAGATGGGGGGCAAAGTGTAGCTGATGGGGGCAAGTTTGAGCAGATGGGGGGCAAGTTTGAGCAGATGGGGGGCAAGTTTGAGCAGATGGGGGGCAAGTTTGAGCAGATGGGGGGCAAGTTGGAGCTGATGGTGGCAAGTTGGAGCTGCTGGGGGCATAGTGGAGCTGCTGGGTGGCAAAGTGGAGCCGGTGGGGGCAAGTTGGAGCTGGTGGGGGCAAGTTGGAGCTGGTGGGGGGCAAAGTGGAGCTGATGGGGGCAAGTTGGAGCTGAGGCGGCAAGTTGGAGTTGATGGGGGACAAAGTGGAGCTGATGGGGGACAAAGTGGAGCTGATGGGGGACAAAGTGGAGCTGATGGGGGACAAAGTGGAGCTGATGGGCCAAAGTGAAGCTGATAAGGGGCAAGTTGGAGCTGGTGGGGGGCATCTCTTACAGGCATCTCCAGATCAGGGGCAGACTGGTCCAGGGGGCAGAGAGAGGACAATCATGAAAAGAGGTTGGGTATAAGTAGGTGGGGTATAAAGGGGTGGGACACAAGGGGCGGAGCGAAATGGGCGGCAAAATTAGGTTTTGCCTACGGTGGCAAAAATCCTTGCACCAGCCCTGACTGTGTGGTGTGTATTACTTTGCTGTACAGCAATAAAGCTCATATACATATTTTTGTAAACTTCAGTATATGTGTTTATACATTAGTCAGTGCAAATAAAATACTTTGGTCTTGCACTAAATCATTTATTCAGTTACATAAATAGCCAGTAATAGTTCATGAAATAACCTAAAAATTCTTACTAATGCCCTGCCCACCAGCCACGCCCCCAACAATATCACCTAAAACCAGGGGCGGATTGTAAGGGAATACCGGCCCGGGCTCCCCCCCCCACACACACACACACGCACCCCCGGTGCGCACTGAAAGAATTGCAAATAAATTACAAGTGCTGTACAGCGCCGGACATCTCTCTCCTCCACTAACTTCCTTTAGTGCCCTTATTCTGCACTCAAGACAAAGTGGAGCGGAGGGGTAGAGAGATGGCCAGCGCTGTACAGCACTTGTATTTTAATTGCAGTTCTTTCAGCGCGCACCAGAGGGGGAGAGAGTCTGCACAAAGTGGATCGCGACTTTTTAAAAGTGAGCCGACATATCGGCCCACCAGGGGATGCCCGATCCCCCGATAGGACAATCCGCCCATGCCTAAAACTAAAGTGTCCCTCTTTGGCCATGTGAAATGTTGGGAGGTATGCACATACACACAGTGAGCGGCAGAAACATGCAAAAGACACGCACACACACAGACACACCGGAGATGGACACACATATGTAACAGAGATGTACACACACAACATATATGAGCAGAAACACATGCGTGCATGAGTTGTGTACCCCTCTGGCACTCAAATGGTTAATGTATAGAGAGGCATGTCAGAGATAAATAGCAGTGGGAAGTGTATTCATACCTGGGAACTTTGATTTGTGTAGTCCCTAGAGGGGACTGATGTGGAGAGACAAATGGGGCAATCTGGGTTAAAAGTGGGCGGGGCTTAATCGTGAGTGGGGGCGGGGCTTAACATAAATATGGAAAAGTGTTACTAATAGGCTGGGGAAGGAGGAGAAGTGGGAGGGAAATGCAAGTTTACAGTTTGAGGGGTTTGAACACACTCCCTGAGGGGTAAAACTTGATACACAACCCTGTGGCAGTCAGTGGGTTAAGTGTGAATCTGATGGCTGTCTGTCCTGTGTCTTGCATGGCAAATGATGACAGTGAAGAAATAATTGAGCAATGAGGGCCTACCTTAACCCTTTGAGTGCCATTTTGTTCCCCTGGTGCTGCACTACAGGTCCTGCTGAGGCCACTGGGAGTCAGGGTGAGTGACTGTGTGTGTGTGTCAGCCATATATATTTCTGGCTTTGTGTGTGTACGTGGTGCTGTGTGTATGAGTGGGGGCATGTGTGTTTGGTGCTGTCTGAGTGGGGCATGTGTGTGTGTGGTGGTCTGTGTGTGTTTGTGTGGTGCTGTATGAGTGAGGCATGTGTGTTTGTCTGTGGTGTAGGAGTAAGTGGCGGCCATTTTTTTTTTCTGACTTTGATAGTGGTGGGCGGGCTTGCATAGTGGGGGCGGGCCAACTCCCTGCATGATTGAATCACCCAATAGGAGTAGTAACTCCTGCTTTATGCCTCCCCTGGGTGTGTTTGCCAGGCACACAGAAGACTTCTTTTATATATAGATATCCTCAAATGTGTATTGCAAAAACACTTTCATAAAAAAAAAAATTATAATATATTAGATTATTTACAATGTGTATATGAATTAAGGACTATATAAATAAAGAGAACACACATACAATTCATAAGTGCCTAGATCCTAAAGAAACTCTATCTACCATGGTTAAACACTAGCGATCTTCCGGATGGACCACTAGTAAGCTTAAAAGTGTATTCATCATACAAATAAGATATATGGAAAATATTCATCTGTCTTAAAGGTGGTAAAATCTATAACGTGTGATCTCTCCCTTGGGCAGTGGTGCGAGCCACAGCAGTATTGGGAAGGAATAGAATTCTTACATAAGCTGCCACAAGTAATATCTCATACTATCTCAGGGAATACTCCTATTGGTAATTCATAGCAACTTGAACTATGTGATGAACTAAATACTAGAATTACCTAACATGTTCCTATTCTAGTATAAATATACCCAAATTGAAAATTGCACCAATATATCCCCCGAAAAAAATAAAATAAAAATAAATAACAAACCTAGACAAAATAATAATTGCCCTCTGTCCATAAGTTGCAGAGTCCCTCAGAGTCTCATAAAAAAGGAGGAAAGACAAACCTAACATGGAATCGGCTCAAAAATAATATTATCTTGGACATAATTGTAACATCAAAAATGACACATTATGACACATTATTATTTTAGAGTTTCCAGAGTCTCATTCAGTCCCAAAGGAGACCTTGTGGATAATAGTTTTCTCAATTTTACCACATGAGAGGAGGCTTCATATTTTGCTTAACCCCTTAAGGACACATGACGGTTCAGGACCGTCATGGCTTGTTTTCCCTTAAGGACTTCCAGGCTCCCCGCACAGCTGCACGCTGTTCGGGCAGTTCCAGAACCGGATTTAAAAAAAAAAAAAAAAAATGGTCCGCGGTCCTTAAGTGATGGCCTCCTGTGTGCACGGTCAGTTCTTAAGGGGTTAAACTTCCTTTACTGAATCTCCGTAGCAGCACAGATCAGTCAAAACAAATAACCAATCAAAAAGCAGAGAAACAGGCCATATAAGACCCTGTATGAATAAGCTCCTCTTTCTTTGCTGCTCCACAAGACTGCACAGGACAGAGTACCTCTTCCCCTTCCCACATTGTGTTGGTTTTTTTCATGACACCCTGTTTGTTTGCGGTGTATATTTGTTTATTCCAGTGTTGTTGTC
Source organism: Rhinophrynus dorsalis (assembly GCA_037306005.1). Lineage (NCBI taxonomy): Eukaryota > Metazoa > Chordata > Amphibia > Anura > Rhinophrynidae > Rhinophrynus > Rhinophrynus dorsalis. The sequence goes on along the minus strand of CM074723.1, from coordinate 3,844,581 downwards.
ACTCTCCACAAATGTTATTAAACGAATTGCTGACTTGTGGGACCCTATCACCCTGCCTTTTAACTTGTCTCTGCTTCCTATTCCACTGGGACTCTGTATTGCCGCGACATAACACATTAAGAAATAGAGAGGGTTTAGCACATAAAGGGTTAAATATTCGTTAAGATAGACTAGGAATCAAGGAATCTATGAGAAAGATTACGTAGAGGACTAGCAGAGGTGTTCAATTAATGAGGTTAATTGGGGTGGGTATTTAAATGTATTGTCTGTAGCGGTGACATTTTTTCTTCTTTACGTTTTGACTTGTGAGCTTAGAAAAGGCGGTCTAAAGCCGTGAAACGCATAAGCGTTAAGTCAATTTTAAAAATATTTTATAATTCTTTTTATATTTGTTTTGTAATAAATCTTTGATTATTTTATTTTAATTAAAACGCCCACTTGTTTTATTTGTACAAAGGACATCATCCAACTGTGGATACAGCTCTGAAGATCCCGAACGGAGACGGGACGATTGTCTCCGTATGCTTTGAGTCAGACTGTGTATAAGCACCGATCTGACATTAAGTAAATGCGAGTACCTGAACCATTTATTTCTCTTAAAGATTAAGTGTTACAGTCTTACACTATTGGGCACTTTCCTTTTTCTTAATGTTTCTATGCATTTAAACTATTGAGGTGAGCGGGAGTGTGAAGAGATCAGCCCTATATCAATTTGGGAGAATTAATCCGGAACTGTTACTGGGAACAGTAAATACCCAGATGCCTGAATGTTGGTTCTGACATAAGTCAAATAGCCAAGCAATTTACTTGTGAGTATATCCCTTTGGGGGTTTCTGGGAGTAATATCCATTTGACCGACACACACAGGGGCGCCTTCTGTGCATTTTCTCCTTTACTTTTTCCTGCTGAAAGTGGGAGCTGTGTTTATGGAAAAAGGAGTCTATGGAAGTCATGATGATGTGAGGTAGAGTATATTAGAGACAAGACTATGGAGTAGGAGCTTGAGAGAGACATGTAGATGGAAGTAAGAACATGTGGGAGATTCGATTATAGAAGGATAAGCCAATGGGAGATGCATTTTTAACAGATGAGGAGCCTATGAGATATGTGCTTATGGAAGGAGAAGCCTGTGGGAGCCATGTTTATGGAAGGAGGACTCTATGGGAGATGTGTTCATGGAAGGAGGACCCTCTGGGAGATGTGTTCATGGAAGGAGGAGTCTGTGGGAGATATGTTTTTTGGAGAAGGAGCCTATTTGAAACTTTTTTTTATTGGAGAACTAGCTTGTTAACGACATGTATAAGATAGGAAGAGACTGTGGGGCACATGATTACGGGAGGAGGAGCCTGTTAGAGGAGGAAGAGCCAGGGGTAGATTTGATTATGGGAGGAGGCACCTGTTAGAGACATGAAAGGCATGATTATGTGAGGAAGAGCCTATTAGAGACATCTTTATGGTAGTAATAGCCAGTGTGAAATGTGATTATAAAAGGATGGGCCTATAGGAGCTGTGTTTATGTGGGGAGGAACCTATGAAAGATGTAAAGAGGACAAGGTGCAAGTAGAAACTCTATGACACGCTCTGTATTTGTATGTATTAATAGAGTGAACTTTTTGATTTTGATTTTACGGCATCATTGATATGTGGTTTTAATGTTTAATAAATTCAGCAGTATACAAGCTCACTGGAACACTTTGTTACATTTAAGCCGTGCCGAAATCCTGACTGAAAGAACATACAGATCAGATCCGTGTTTGCTTGAGCAGGGACAAGCCTGCAGTGCCTTCCCTACCATACGATTCTCAGAACCGGTGGTGAACAAACACTGGTCAGGCATATTTTGTGAGCAGCAGTTTGATTTACCATATCCATATATTCTAGCTCTCCCTGTTTGTAGAGTTTCTACTTGAACCTTGTTCTCTTTCTATGTCCATAAACTCTTCGAGTGGATGTGGGTGAGCTACTGGACGATTTTTGAAAAAAGGGGAAGAAGCCCAAGTGGAAGCGGTTGTTAATATCTTCCTCTGCCATATGTAGTCTGCCATTCATATACATATCCATTACAGACCAGTTCAGCATGTGAGCACCCATTGAGAAGGGTTAGAAGTGGGACATTCATTGATAATACATGACATTAGTACTCTATGAGGTGCCCCTCTGTCTCTCTTTCGCTCCTATGGGAGATGTAGTTATGGGAGGAGGAGCCTATGGGAAAGTGTTTACTGGAGAAGGAGCCTTTTTTTGGAGGAGGAGACTGTTACAGACATGTATATGGAAGGAAGAGACTGTGGGAGACGTGATTATAGAAGGATGGGATAGAGGAACTAGATTTGTGGAAGGATGAACCCATGGGAGATGTGGTTATTGGAGGAGCTCATGAGAGATGTTTATGTACATGGGAGGAAGACCCTAGGAGATGTGATTATGGGAGGAGGAGCCTGTTAGAGACATGTACATGGGAGGAAGACCCTAGAAGATGTGATTATGGGAGGAGGAGGAGCCTGTTAGAGACATGTACATGGGAGGAAGACCCTAGAAGATGTGATTATGGGAGGAGGAGCCTGTTAGAGACACGTACATGGGAGGAAGACACTACGAGATGTGATTATGGGGGGAGGAGGAGCCTGTTAGAGACATGTACACGGGAAGAAGACCCTAGGAGATGTGATTATGGGAGGAGCAGCCTGTTAGAGACATGTACATAGGAGGAAGACCCTAGGATATGTGATTATGGGAGGAGGCGTCTGTAAGAGACATGTACATGGGAGGAAGACCCTATGAGATGTGATTATGGGAGGAGGAGGAGCCTGTTAGAGACATGTACATGGGAGGAAGACCCTAGGATATGTGATTATGGGAGGAGTGCCTGTTAGAGACATGTACACGGGAAGAAGACCCTAGGAGATGTGATTATGGGAGGAGGCGTCTGTAAGAGACATGTACATGGGAGGAAGACCCTATGAGATGTGATTATGGGAGGAGGAGGAGCCTGTTAGAGACATGTACATGGGAGGAAGACCCTAGGATATGTGATTATGGGAGGAGTAGCCTGTTAGAGACATGTACATGGGAGGAAGACCCTAGGATATGTGATTATGGGAGGAGGAGCCTGTTAGAGACATGTACACGGGAAGAAGACCCTAGGAGATGTGATTATGGGAGGAGCAGCCTGTTAGAGACATGTACATAGGAGGAAGACCCTAGGATATGTGATTATGGGAGGAGGAGGAGCCTGTTAGAGACATGTACATGGGAGGAAGACCCTAGGAGATGTGATTATGGGAGGAGGCGTCTGTAAGAGACATGTACATGGGAGGAATACCCTAGGAGATGTGATTATGGGAGGAGGCGTCTGTAAGAGACATGTACATGGGAGGAAGACCCTACGAGATGTGATTATGGGAGGAGGAGACTGTTAGAGACATGTACATGGGAGGAAGACCCTACGAGATGTGATTATGGGAGGAGGAGTAGCCTGTTAGAGACATGTACATGGGAGGAAGACCCTAGGAGATGTGATTATAGGAGGAGGAGGAGCCTTTTAGAGACATGTACATGGGAGGAAGACCCTACGAGATGTGATTATGGGAGGAGGAGTAGCCTGTTAGAGACATGTACATGGGAGGAAGACCCTAGGAGATGTGATTATAGGAGGAGGAGGAGCCTTTTAGAGACATGTACATGGGAGGAAGACCCTATGAGATGTGATTATGGGAGGAGGCGTCTGTAAGAGACATGTACATGGGAGGAAGACCCTACGAGATGTGATTATGGGAGGAGGAGTAGCCTGTTAGAGACATGTACATGGGAGGAAGACCCTAGGAGATGTGATTATGGGAGGAGGAGGAGCCTGTTAGAGACATGTACATGGGAGGAAGACCCTAGGAGATGTGATTATGGGAGGAGGAGGAGCCTGTTAGAGACATGTACATGGGAGGAAGACCCTAGGAGATGTGATTATGGGAGGAGGAGGAGCCTGTTAGAGACATGTACATGGGAGGAAGACCCTAGGAGATGTGATTATGGGAGGAGGAGGAGCCTGTTAGAGACATGTACATGGGAGGAAGACCCTAGGAGATGTGATTATGGGAGGAGGAGGAGCCTGTTAGAGACATGTACATGGGAGGAAGACCCTAGGAGATGTGATTATGGGAGGAGGAGGAGCCTGTTAGAGACATGTACATGGGAGGAAGACCCTAGGAGATGTGATTATGGGAGGAGGCGTCTGTAAGAGACATGTACATGGGAGGAAGACCCTATGATATGTGATTATGGGAGGAGGAGGAGCCTGTTAGAGACATGTACATGGGAGGAAGACCCTACGAGATGTGATTATGGGAGGAGGTGTCTGTTAGAGACATGTACATGGGAGGAAGACCCTATGAGATGTGATTATGGGAGGAGCAGCCTGTTAGAGACACATACATGGGAGGAAGACCCTAGGAGATGTGATTATGGGAGGAGGAGGAGCCTGTTAGAGACATGTACATGGGAGGAAGACCCTAGGAGATGTGATTATGGGAGGAGGCGTCTGTAAGAGACATGTACATGGGAGGAAGACCCTATGAGATGTGATTATGGGAGGAGCAGCCTGTTAGAGACACATACATGGGAGGAAGACCCTAGGAGATGTGATTATGGGAGGAGGCGTCTGTAAGAGACATGTACATGGGAGGAAGACCCTATGAGATGTGATTATGGGAGGAGCAGCCTGTTAGAGACATGTACATGGGAGGAATACCCTAGGAGATGTGATTATGGGAGGAGGCGTCTGTAAGAGACACGTACATGGGAGGAAGACCCTAGGAGATGTGATTATGGGAGGAGCAGCCTGTTAGAGACACATACATGGGAGGAAGACCCTAGGAGATGTGATTATGGGAGGAGGAGGAGCCTGTTAGAGACATGTACATGGGAGGAAGACCCTAGGAGATGTGATTATGGGAGGAGGCGTCTGTAAGAGACATGTACATGGGAGGAATACCCTAGGAGATGTGATTATGGGAGGAGGCGTCTGTAAGAGACATGTACATGGGAGGAATACCCTAGGAGATGTGATTATGGGAGGAGGCGTCTGTAAGAGACACGTACATGGGAGGAAGACCCTAGGAGATGTGATTATGGGAGGAGGAGGAGGAGCCTGTTAGAGACATGTACATGGGAGGAAGACCCTACGAGATGTGATTATGGGAGGAGGAGCCTGTTAGAGACACGTACATGGGAGGAAGACCCTAGGAGATGTGATTATGGGAGGAGGAGGAGCCTGTTAGAGACACGTACATGGGAGGAAGACCCTAGGAGATGTGATTATGGGAGGAGGAGGAGGAGCCTGTTAGAGACATGTATATGGGAGGAAGACCCTATGAGATGTGATTATGGGAGGAGGCGTCTGTAAGAGACATGTACATGGGAGGAAGACCCTATGAGATGTGATTATGGGAGGAGGAGCCTGTTAGAGACATGTACATGGGAAGAAGACCCTAGGATATGTGATTATGGGAGGAGGCGTCTGTAAGTGACATGTACATGGGAAGAAGTCAGTGGGACATGTGATTATGGAAGGCTGCGCTTCAAAAACATTTGTAAGCACAGGTGCATGTGTCTAAATATTACCTTAAGGACAAATGGAACCAGATTCTTCCAATGATGAAGGGAAAACTCAGACAACAAGCTCAGCCTAAAAGGGTGAAACAAACACCATTTGCAAGGCAGCAATGAACAGCAAGCTGAACGTACCCTAATCCTACTTTACCTCCCCACATGTACACCTCTCCCTCATTAACAGAGCTGTTCTAGACAACTGAACGCAGTGCCCTGCGTTGTCTCCCTGAATGAATGAATATGTTTATTTATATAGCGTCACAAGTGTACGCAGCTCTTTACAATTTCAGGGTTTAAACAATACAGGGTTACAGGTGCTTTGTAGAGTGAAACATTGGGTGCGAGGTCCCTGCCCGAAAGCGTACAATCTAAAGTGGTAATGGGAGACATACAGAGTACATTAGGGTTAAGTGCTGAATACAGTGCTAGTTCTGATGATGATAGAGGACATCAGTAATGTAAATAATTTATAAGAGCGTTCATTGTACAACATCAGTGCCTTCTAGTGTTGAGATTTTATCCATAAGTGAGATTTGAAGGTTATCAGAGAGGTGCAGTGGCGCAGGTTGGATGGTAGAGCGTTCCATAGATATGGAGCAATGAGAGAAAATGGTTTGATACGTGACAGGGCTGTAGAGACAAAAGGAGCTGATAGAAGACAATCATTGGTTGAACGTAAGTGGCGGGATGGGGTATAACGGGAGATCAGAGTGAAAATGTGTCACAGGAACCACTGGGCCTGGACTGGAAGCGGCCATTTGGCCATACAGAATCATGGGCCAAACTACAAAATGGAGAAGGGTGTCAGCAAGACTCCAGGGTGGCACTAGGCCTGAGACCCTATTATGTATTGGGGGTGGGGCAGTGACTACCTGGGACAGTATCTGGAGACTGGGAGTCAAATGTCCAATTGCCTCACCCATTGTGTGCTGTGTTATTGTTTAAATGCAAAGTAGGTTTCCTGGGGTTATGTGGTTCCATTTGTTGGTTTGTGAAACTGACTGTATTATGTCAGTCACTGATGTAATTACCTGAGCAGACCTGATAGAGGGCTGTGTGTTTTGTATTCTATTGTGTGTTAATATATTTAAGTCTCAGCAAGACTGGTGGTGTTGTGAATCTTATTTGCTATTGGTTGACTGTGATCACAAACCTGTATATAAACCTTGTTTGTGTCCAAATAAAGCAGTTCTTGTTTTAACCTACACAAGTGTTGTCTGGTGAGGTTAAGCTGCTGGTATGCTGGGAGAGTTCTTGTTATCCTGACACTAGTCCTGCCTGGCGATTGGGATACCTTGGGAGAAGCTGGTGGAGTTTTCCTGTTCCAGAGCGAGGGAAGCGGCGACTAACGGAGTCACCCAAGGCTGGGTGGCAGCGGTATCCGTTACAAAATGTAAGAAGGAGTAGAGGAGAGAAGTGTCTTGAAAGAGAGAAGTAAGATATCCGGAGTTTGATAGGCAGCCATTGGAGAGTTTTGAGGAGGAGTGGGGCAGGGACAAACCTAGGTGACAGAAGAGTAATTCGTGCTGCAGCATTCTGTATAGATTGAAGTGGTTGGAGATGGGAGGCAGGAATGCCAGACAGAAGAATGTTGCAGTAGTCCATGCGGGAGAGGATGATTGCGTGTATAAGAATTTTAGCTTTGGAGGAGCAGAGGAAGGGATGGATTTTAGCAATGTTACCCAAAAGAAAGCGACATGGATGTAGTAATGGCATTAATATGAGGGGAGAATGAGAGAGACTTGTCAGTTATCACCCCTAGACACCGCGCTTCTGATACTGGATTTATGGTAGTGCCATCTCCCTTCAATACAACAGAAACAAAGAAAGAGAGAGATTATTGGTCCCCCTCTCCCCATACAGTACAATTTTTCACCAAAATCCATTGAGTTACACTGTGACCCTCACTCTCGTCAGTATTATGGAGCTCATGAAATCCAGGCTAAAGCTACAAAGTACTGAATGGAGATGGGTGGACACATACAGGAGCCCCCTCACTCCAGACTGAAGACATTAAGAATGAAGGGATGGTTCCTGAAGATCAAACCCTCTCTAATGAATTAACATAGTGCTAGTATTGGTGGGAAGGGCGGGTTACAATGAGACATAGGGGTGTTAGTTTAGCTGCTACATGTCCTACATTAACACATCCTATATAATAATTCGCTAAATCGTGTGCAACGCCGCGACATGCGCAGTACACACTGCTGCGCGTGCTGCAGTCATGCGCAGTAGAGACTGCCCACGCCGCGGCTGATACAGAGATGGGAGCTCCGAAGGAGCGTCCAGGTCTGTATCAGCCGTGGCGCCGGCAGTCTCTACTGCGTGTGACGGCCCCGCGACCGGGTGGCAGTGGCACTGTGGCCCGTGTAACGGGCTGTTCAACTAGTACATACATAAGACGTTACAAATGTAGGTATTGCTAAAACACAACAGTGATTCACAATGGTCATTAGGATTTTTTTCTGACCAGATTCAGGTAAATGGGGGGGGGAGGTATTATTTGGAGATTATCAGTGTTTCTTTATGACAAAGGAATTTTTGAGGGAGGGAATCCAACTGCACTTATAACATGTCCTTGGTTTCTATCAATATGGCCTAGGCTGTGGTACTACAAGGGGTAAAAGGAGAAAGCCCCAGGTGACTGGACTGACCTCTCCTGTATCAGTCTCTCCACAGTCCCACTAATCTTGACCAGGGTTTTGGGTGAATGTTTCTTGCCCGGTTCCACCCAACAGAACCCCAGGGACACTCGATGCCAGAGGACAGGGCTGGAAGCAACTTCGTGCCACCGCCGGCACACACGGGACAATCTGGTGATAAAAACAGAACAAGGGACAGAGTTACACTTTCATTTAAATCCTCATTCACACACATAAGCACCCAGTTAAATTCCTTTCCTAGCACCTACTAAGGTCTTTCTCCCGGCTCCCACCTGAAGTCTCTCGTTCCCGGCTCCCACCTGAAGTCTCTCTCCCGGGTCCCATCTGAAGTCTCTCTCTCTCCCGGTTCCCACCTGAAGTCTCTCTCCCGGGTCCCACCTGAAGTCTCTCTCCCGGTTCCCATCTGAAGTCTCTCTCTCTCCCAGCTCCCACCTGAAGTCTCTCGTTCCCGGCTCCCACCTGAAGGCTCTCTCCCAGGTCCCACTTGAAATCTTTCTCCCAGGGCCCACCTGAAGTCTCTCTCTCTCGCGTGGCTCCCACCTGAAGAGTGAGTCAGTCAGTCTCTCTCTCTCTCTCTCTCTCTCGCGGCTCCCACCTGAAGAGTCTCTCTCTCTCGCGGCTCCCACCTGAAGTCTCTCACTCTCCCGGCTCCCACCTGAAGTCTCTCTATCTCTCCCGGTTCCCACCTGAAGTCTCTCTCCTGGCTCCCACCTGAAGTCTCTCTCTCTCTCCCGGCTCCCACCTGAAGTCTCTCTCTCTCTCCCGGCTCCCACCTGAAGTCTCTCTCTCTCGCGGCTCCCACCTGAAGTCTCTCTCTCTCGCGGCTCCCACCTGAAGTCTCTCTATCTCTCCCGGCTCCCACCTGAAGCCTCTCTCCTGGCTCCCACTTAATGGCCCTTTTTGAACTATAAGCAATGTGGACGCTGCTATGGGAACCAAGTTCCATTAGCAAAAAACTCATATGTCCCCCTCTCAGTTGCCAGTGCAGCCCTATATGGTCTGCAGGGACATCTCAGAATCTCACATTAGCATCTCACTGGACACTCAGGGGGGACGGAAAACATTGCTATCCTCTACAGTGAAGAACGTTCTTAGTGTATCCGCTGTCAATGGGCTTCTATGGAGAGCAGTGACATTTCTGACCAGTGTTGAATCAGCCCTGCAGATCATGGACCCCTGCATGGGTATAGGACACAGGACAGCTGAGTTTCTACTTATGGGAACTCTGTCACCATAGCTGTGAGAATACTGTCTATACTTTACAAAGATTTATATTTCCTCTTTATTGCCCCTTTAAGTCTTTATCTCGTCTTCGACTGAGACTCTCTTGAGGCTCCCACTAAAGTCTCTCTCTTTTGCTCTCTTTCTGTCATTATCCACTGAAATCTCTCTCTCTTTGCTCTCTCTCTCTCATTATCCACTGAGATCTCTCTCTTTGCACTCTCTCATCCACTAAAGTCTCCCTCACGGCTTCCACTGAAGTTTCTGTCCTAGCTCCCACTGAAGTCTCTCTACCGGCTTCCACCGGAGACTCTTTCCAGTCTGCCTCCTGTCTCCCACTGAGCCCAAGAAGATAGATGGTAGTGACTTTAGATGCAATTTTCATCCTTTGACCTGAGATATACTTTACCTGTTGACAGTGTACTTGACTGCGGGTTTGGGTTGGATTAATGCTCACTGATACTGCTCGTGTGCCTTTTATACTTGTTTTTAGAATAAATTATATGTTTTTGGACCTCTTGAGTTGGAGATTTTATCCACTGTTTGCTTGAGATGCACTTATTCAACAGATCTATAGTGTGAGAAGAAGGACTGGGACGGAAGGGTTCTCTCTGTCTGGAAGATACTGCACTGTTTTCTTTATATGTTAGAGACATAGAGTCTGACGGCAGATAAGAGCAAATCGGCCCAATCTAGTCGCCCATTTTCCTATTGTAAAAACCTCACACCTTATTTGGTCCTTGGTCTTGTCTTATGTTAAGGGCAGCCTTATGCCTATCCCTCACATTCCCTCACTGTATTAACCCCTACCACTTCTGCTGGTAGACTATTCCACTTATCTACTACCCTCTCAGTGAAGTAAAACTTTCTTACATCTAAACCTGTGTCCCTCTAGTTTTAGACTATGGCCTCTTGTCCTAACATTTTTACTCCTGTGAAATGTACTTCCATTCTGCACTTTGTTGAATCCCTTCGTGTATTTGAATGTTTCTATCATATTCAAATGTTCAAAGGGAAATCCCCATTGATGAGCTTGGAGTGAGCGATTTCATCTACTGTTTACTTGAGAGGAGCTAATTTTATAGACCGGGACGGGTGGTTTCTCCCTATCTCTTTTTATTTTTAAAGGGGAATCCCAGTTGACAAGCTTGGAGTGATCTGTCCGATGGAGGAGACAAACATCTGCAACACAGGATTTTCTCTGTATGTTTGGAGAAGTAATGAACTGTCAGCATACGTCTGGGAAAGGAATTGAACTGAATTGCATTTGGGAGGAAGATCGTCTTTAAAGGAGCAGCAACACATAGAGCATGTCTGCTGAATAAAACAAGGTCAGTTCTAACTGACAGGAAGTGAATTTACTGTGTTTCCTTCCTGATAGTTCTAACTGACAGGAAGTGAATTTACTGTGTGATTACTTCCTGATAGTTCTAACTGACATGAAGTGAATTTACTGTGCTTACTTCCTGATAGTTCTAACTGACAGGAAGTGAATTTACTGTGTTTACTTCCTGATAGTTCTAACTGACAGGAAGTGAATTTACTGTGTTTACTTCCTGATAGTTCTAACTGACATGAAGTGAATTTACTGTGTGTTTACTTCCTGATAGACACATACATCCACTCCCAGAGATCTTATTCTGCTATTACCTGCAGTCCTGTGTGCTTCTCTGGACACACACATCCGCTCCCAGAGATCTTATTCTGCTATTACCTGCAGTCCTGGGTGCTTCTCTGGACACATGCACTCCAGTCACTCTATATCTGGAATTACCTCTGCGAATGCTAAGTGTTTACATTTGACTAGCATCCCAGAAAATTGTTTTATGTGGACAGTGTCTGGTCTTCTGACTTCTCGTCTGTTTCTTGTCCTTATCTCTGTTGTGTTCCTGACTAATACTCTGCCTGTTCATTTGGATGCTGATCTATTGGTTTCTGGTGAACGTTCCTTGGTAGTTGCTGGTTTTGCGGTTCCTGCTTTTGTACCCTGCTAATCCCATCGGCCAGCAAGTGCGACCAGCCATCCTGTTCCAGATCCGGTTCAAAATCTTCTGACTATTCAACCTTGTGGCCTACAAGTTACCCATTACTAGTAGCCGCAGCAAGAACATAAGTGAGGTCGATGTCACTCCCAATTTACACCCCCCAGATTCACCCTCTAGCAGCAGATTGTGAAGTTCGCTAGATCTATCAGTCCATGGCTAATCAGCAGTCCAGCACTACCACCACTGTCAAATAAAAGTTTAATTGTCCTCCTGTCAGCCAACATGACAGATTTTTGCATGTGCCATGATTGTGGACTCCGCAAGATCAGGGGTCAGTCACAAGCCAAAACAACAGAGCTGCGTTCTCAGAGTTGTTGGGTTAAATACCTATACAGCAGGACCAGCTGACCTGACCCTCCAGTCCTGTGGTATGGAAGGTCCTGAAAGATAGATATAAACCACTAGAACTATGAACAATACTGCCACCGGAAACCTACTGATCCAAGTCCCTCAAATGGTTCATACTGGAAAGGCCCTGAGGAACGCTCTTGGGTATCGGCTTTGGATGTTCATATTATTGCTCTAAAGAGAACATTTTACTGGGAGCTCTGTTTTAAGTCCCTCACTGTTTTCTGTGGTGGTAGTGGGATGGTGTAAGAATCTGCTCCCAGATATCCTGTTTTGCTATTACCTGCAGTTCTTTCTACTTCTGTGGACGCACCTGCGCCACCAACGCATGCTCTAGAATTAAGTCCACTTCTGATTATCTTGCTGGACACACCCTTAAGGCCTGCATCAAGTAGCCTCACTAGAATTACAGTGAGCATGCAACGTGTTTACACGGACTAGACTCCCAGAACTTTGTTTCCTGTTTACAGTGTCCGAGTTTGGCTTGTTCCTGACTTGTCTGTCTCTTGTCCCGATCTCTGCTATCGTCCTATGATTCTGTCTGCTGATCTGGATCTTGTGCTTTGGGTTTCTTGTGAACTTTCCTTGGTAGTTGCTGTTTTGTAGTTTCTGTACCCTGCTTCATTGGAAGGACAAGTGTGGTCATTTTGGTCTAGATCAGACTCAAATCACTCTCTGGCTATCTGTCCAAGAAGTCGACAACATTACACCTGGCTAGTAGCAGTAACTGTGGTACTTGCAGTCAATATTGCTCTAAAGCTATGCACCCCATTGTTGCTCTCTGCAGCAGCTTGTGGAGTCTTCATGACCTGCTACCTGTCTCGCCCCAGCAGTCCAGTACAGCCACTGTCAGGTAATTGCCCAGGTTTACTACTTTACCTTGTGGGTCAGTGTGACAGGAACAGTCACTCAGTCACAAATAGGTGGTTTTGTGCTTTTAAAAGCACTTATATTATAGTGCTTTTATTTTAAAAAATAGTTTGAGAAATTTAATTTGTCATTTCATGCAAATTAGCTAGTACTTCCTGGTAGGAAGTGGCAGTTGAAATGGGGAGCAGCATGGCATTAACTGACAGATTTGCAATAAAACAAATAGCTAAAGATAAATATGTCAGATTATATAAAATAAGACACGACCAAAAGATTTTTTCAAAATCACCTATTTTTTACGAAGTGACAGTTCCATTTCAAGTCTCTCTCTAGTCTCCTGCTGCTCTATATCCAGTCTCTCACTGAAGTCTCTGTCTCATTGCTCTGGTGTCTCTGATTCTCTAGTGTAAAAATAATGCTAGACAAATAATATACAAATGTCCTGCTACACGCACAGAGGTAGAATGACAAATAACCCTCCCTTCCTCACTCCTTCTTACCTGCAGAGTGTGGGCACTGCCCCCTCAGCATATGCTAATAGCTGGAAAACCCTGTGTAAGATCTCCAGAGGCATGGTGCTACCCCAGCCACAGTCAGCGATGAGAGTGGCAGACTGCTCAGTCTCAGACAGATGGGTGTCTTCTACCCTCCGGTCCCTTTTCCTGGAGGACTGGGGGGAGTCCTCGTTCCCCTCGCGGTTGGAGATGAGGAGCAGCATGTCATTATCCGTGTGATGAATGTAGTATGAGGGTCTCTGCTGATTAACATGTCGTCTCCTGGAAGCAGAGCCCGGTCTACGTCCGCGACTACCTCTGCCTCTATGGGGAGCTCGTTCTTCTGAAGCCATCACCTGGAGGACACAAAATGGTGAAGGGTCAGTCTAGATGAAGAGGTAATGTGACCTAGTGACACGAATGTGTTTAAAAGGTTAAAGGTGCAGCCCGTATAGGAACAAAGTGATAAAATTACTATTAATTAAACAGTCCAGAGTAGAAGCAAAGTGAATTCCTGAAAGTAACATGTTCACTAGTTTAAAGGGGTAGTAATACTTCGTTTTATCTTTATTTTATTTTGTAGGCATTAAAAAAACATGAAGAACAATATAAGTCTTATCTCTCAGACCTTTATGGTTTGAGAGATATTCACAAGCAAAGTTTCCCCTCCCGCCCCTTTTATCTAGTGTAAGCCATCTCTTCTCAGATGTGGAATACAGTCCATAGACCAGACAGATAACAGAAGGGGACAATCTTCTTCCTATGAGAACAATGAAAGCCCTGCCCCTTTTACCTAGTGTAAGCCATCTCTTCTCAGATGTGAATCTGGTTGTAAGACCAGACAGATAACAGAAGGGGACAATTTTCTTTGTATGAAAACAATGAAAGCCCTTCCCCCCTTGACAAGGTTTTCAGCTTTTTCCCTTATCTTAATTGAAGATTGTCCCTCTCTGCAGTCTACCTGGGCACCTCCCTTCTGATCTGGCTGAGCGGTGTTACATCAGTAAAAGGGGTGGGAGGGAGATACTTTATCATTGAATTACTCTTGAACTACAACTCTGACAGAACTGATATAACACTCTCCAAAGTCCAAATACTATGATGATTAATTAGAGCTGCTTTTATTATGAAACATTACTATCCCTTTAAAAGGTCAGTCCAGTGATGTGATTTAACGATCAAACCAACTTAGGGATAAACTGCTTCAATGATCATGATGTTGTTAAAGGATCGGTCCATTTAAGAATGTGAATTAATTTGTTTATTGGGTTAAAAGGAAAACCATGCCGAAAGAAAACTTACCTAGGTAGGAGTCCATCACACTGCAGTCAGGTGTATCTATATAATTACTGTATGTAACAGAAGCACTTGCCTAGGTAGGAGTCCATCATACAGCAGTCAGGTGTATCTATATAATTACTGTGTGTAACAGAAGCACTTACCTAGGTAGGAGTCCATCATACAGCAGTCAGGTGTATCTATATAATTACTGTGTGTAACAGAAGCACTTACCTAGGTAGGAGTCCATCATACAGCAGTCAGGTGTATCTATATAATTACTGTGTGTAACAGAAGCACTTACCTAGGTAGGAGTCCATCGTACAGCAGTCAGGTATATCTATATAATTACTGTGTGTAACAGAAGTACTTACCTAGGTAGGAGTCCATCATACTGCAGTCAGGTTTATCTATATAATTACTGTGTGTAACAGAAACACTTACCTAGGTAGGAGTCCATCATACAGCAGTCAGGTGTATCTATATCATTACTGTGTGTAACAGAAGCACTTACCTAGGTAGGAGTCCATCACACAGCAGTCAGGTGTATCTATATAATTACTGTGTGTAACAGAAGCGCTTACCTAGGTAGGAGTCCACTGTACAGCAGTCAGGTGTATCTATATAATTACTGTGTGTAACAGAAGCACTTACCTAGGTAGGAGTCCATTGTACAGCAGTCAGGTGTATCTGTATAATTACTGTGTGTAACAGAAGCACTTACCTAGGTAGGAGTCCATCACACAGCAGTCAGGTGTATCTATGTAATTACTGTGTGTAACAGAAGCACTTACCTAGGTAGGAGTCCATCACACAGCAGTCAGGTGTATCTATGTAATTACTGTGTGTAACAGAAGCACTTACCTAGGTAGGAGTCCATCACACAGCAGTCAGGTGTATCTATATAATTACTGTGTGTAACAGAAGCATTTACCTAGGTAGGAGTCCATCACACAGCAGTCAGGCCTATCTATGTAATTACTGTGTGTAACAGAAGCACTTACCTAGGTAGGAGTCCATCACACAGCAGTCAGGTGTGTATCTATATAATTACTGTGTGTAACAGAAGCACTTACCTAGGTAGGAGTCCATCATACAGCAGTCAGGTGTATATATATATATAATTACTGTGTGTAACAGAAGCACTTACCTAGGTAGGAGTGCATCACACAGCAGTCAGGTGTATGTATATAATTACTGTGTGTAACAGAAGCACTTACCTATGTAGGAGTGCATCACACAGCAGTCAGGTGTATCTGTATAATTACTGTGTGTAACAGAAGCACTTGCCTATGTAGGAGTCCATCACACAGCAGTCAGGTGTATCTGTATAATTACTGTGTGTAACAGAAGCACTTGCCTAGGTAGGAGTCCATCACACAGCAGTCAGGTGTATCTGTATAATTACTGTGTGTAACAGAAGCACTTACCTAGGTAGGAGTCCACTGTACAGCAGTCAGGTGTATCTATATAATTCGTGGATTTTCCTAACAATTGTGACGGAAAGTCAGAATTTTATTAAAGACACGGAGGCGAATATTATGCCTCCATAATCCCTTCTCCACTTGCTCCACTCTGCCAGCAAAGACAACTTTTTGTTTACATACAGAGAAAAAGAACTGGATCCACATACTCCTCCCCCAGTTAACCACTCCCACAATCCCTATAAATCTGGGATGCAGCCCCAAGCCTCCTCCTCTATGAACGCGACCGAAGAACATGATCCATTGGAACTGCACTCAGAAACAACGAGCAGGAACCATCATCCGTCCTCACCGCAAGCAGTAAAACAAAAACTGCCGATATTCACCTGGAAAGAGAGGAGACACAATGAAAGGGGAGGGAATACTGGGAGGGATAATATTCGCCTCCGTGTCTTTAATAAAATTCCGACTTTCCGTCACAATTGTTAGGAAAATCCACGAATTTTATGGCAAGCACGGAGGCTTCATATTATGCTAGTTCGAAGCTTTACAAAACAAGTTGATTAGAAACCAGCGAAACAGGCAAGACCCTAGATGTAGACAAACTAGACCAGTCAGCAACACGGAGCACATCCATAAAAACAACCATAGGGCAGCAAGGCTACACCGCAAACTCACTCTGAAAGGAAGAAACCCAATATTCAGATCCATGCCAGTAAAGCAATTAGGCGGCAAAGAGACACAAAATCACTCTGAAAGGAAGAACCCAAGAGGCACATCCAACAACCTCAGAACCGAAAGACAAGATGTCAAAAATATCACAGAAAACACAAGACTGACAAAACCAGCGACGGGAAACGCAGGAGAATCTGCCCCCCACGTTAGAGGGAAGAAAAACCTGGCAAAACACAACCCAAAGAGAGAAGGATGTAGTGAGGAACTACGCCGCCCCAACCCAAAGCCCTCCAGCGTTGGTGAGGGCAAGACACAGACGTAACATGCAAGAGCACATGCATCAACAAGCAACCCAGGCTAAGCAGGGAACAAGCATGAGCACAACCAGAGATGAGGTACAACCAGCATGATCCCAACCATTAAATAATTTCCGTTGGAGGACCGTGACATATGTGAGAACTAAGCCGCACAAAGTGAAGCAAAGCGAACCATACATGGCAGAGACAAAAGAGCGGGCTTATTTCAGCAATAAATAACTCCTTCTCATTACGTCACTATATAACCTCCTCTCGAGGAAAGGATCTCATGTGTGGGAACTAAGCCGCACAAAGTAAATGAAATAAAAGTAGTCCACACTTGGCATAGGCAAGAGATTGGCTCAACACGCTAGATCATATTTCATCAGTATAAAATTTCCCCTTGAAGAGAGGATCTTGTATGTGGGCACTAAGCCGCACAAAATCAAAGCTGGCCATAAGACATTGCGATTTATGTGTTAAGGGAGGCATTCCCAACAGAGAAATTGGCTGGCAGCACAGTAGGAGTCAGGTTAAGCACCTGAATGCTTCATATACCTCAGATATACATCCTCCTCCTGAGGTGAGGGTCTTTTCCTCAGATATACATCCTCCTCCTGAGGTGAGGGTCTTTTCCTCAGATATACATCCTCCTCCTGAGGTGAGGGTCAGGGTAGTGGGACAGAGCCGCACCATTCATAACCACCTGTACATGCGGTGTCAAAGCAGGGTACAACCTGCACCAGCAGAATAGCCATATGCCAAAGTAAAAGAACAATTTGAGCCATGAACATGATGTCTGCACAGAAAGAAAGTTCTCCTGCGGGTTGAACAGAAATAGCCGACCCAGAAAAGGACACGCAAGATAGAAACAAATAAGACATTGAGAGGCAAGGGTAGATAACGGGAACCCATGGGCATAGTTATATGTACAGACGTTTGCAATATAATGCCATAGTTACATACACATAATATACATACATGTATATATAGAAAACAGTGCTGTATAAGGACACCAATGCCTGCATAGTTATACGCACATACCCTCCTATAGCATTCCACAGAGGCATGGTATAAATAGATACACTGCAGGAAAAAGGCACAGATCCATAGTTCTGGATAGATACTGCTGAAAAAGTCCAGACGATATATAAAGGGAAGTGTGTAGATGTAAACTCCAACAGCTGAAAGAAAGGATTGGGGAGCCAGGGTACATAGGAACAGATGAGATGCAAAAAGGGTGAAAAACCACTGACCAAATCCATGATGATAGTAAGGAGGCAACCAGCATGAAGGCCAGGTAAAGCAAAACACAATACAAGATGCTCCCACTATAAACACTAGAGTATCTAGTACAGATAAATAATGCCTCTTGTATATTCCACTGGCAAATAATACACATAGAAATACATACAGCCAGAAAGGGAAAAACCGGGACAGAAAAGGCAACAGTTTAACAAAGCGATAGCCAAGGGCACGCCACACAGCAATCAACAGCTTTGCCAGGCATGCGAGCAAAACAGACAGCCAGAGAACAGGAGACACGTGAAGTGAGGCGTTCCACAATATGGATGTCACCTCGCGGGTGTCCCGCACTCAAATGCCCGACCGGGAGTAAGTAACATGAAAGGGCAAATGCTCAGAGGCCGAACCGCGCATGCGCGATGATGCGATTCGGCCCACAGGCTTGAGATCGACGTGTTGGGAAAACTGCTAGAGAAAGCTCTGAGCAAAAAACACTGAAGGGGCAGCACGGGCAAGGGCAAAAGAGGAAGGGGACACAAAGCCAATCAGCAAGCGCAGAGGTACGCGCCGGAAACAGAACAAACCAAAACACACACTGCTAACATCAAGGGTAAGAAAGGGTCAAGTAAAGTAATACAAATGGAAAAACCAGAAGCCCATGAGGGAAGCCTCAGGTAACCTGGAAGGGGGAAAAACCCCAAGAAAGGACAGAAAAGGGCCAAGGAAACCCAACACTAAACCCAGTGAATAAAAACGCCAAGGAAACAGAGCAAGGGTCCCAAAAGGGACAAGAGTAGAGGCATAAAAGGGGTCCCAAGGTAATGAGAAGTGCCACAATAAATAATGAGGCACAGGAACGCTAGAGCAGAAACTAGTCAAAGAAAACATATAACCAGGCCCCAAAGGGACAAGAGAAAGCCACAATAAAGTAACCATACGATATAACATGTTAGTTATAAAACAGAACAGAGAAAGCAAACAGATCCATGCCCAGATAGGAAAACGCCAGGGAGAACTATTTACTGTGATAAGGTCCCTTTAAACACGGTCAGGACAGCCAGGAGGTTGTAACTTCAGTGCAGTTTATTAAACAGCAACAACAAAAGAAAAGTCTCTTTCCAATTTTAGGGTATGCTTCCCCTTTAAATCAAACAGGTTTTTGACACCAAATAAAAAGTACAGAAATAAACAGGTCTACTCCTTTCAGGAGGCTAACTCACAGTAGTTCCCTCACTACCAGTTACTGACCCAGCTACTCTGGGTTCCAGTACAAAAACTAATATAAGTAGACATGCAATCTTTTCAGTTCAGAAGCTTGCTCACCATTCCTTGGTTTCAGAGGCAGACAGACAGCTTGCAGGTCTCCAAACACTATCCCAGTGCAGCCTGACCCCAAACACACTATCCCAGTGCAGCCTGACCCCAAACACACTATCCCAGTGCAGCCTGACCCCAAACACACTATCCCAGTGCAGCCTGACCCCAAACACACTATCCCAGTGCAGCCTGACCCCAAACACACTATCCCAGTGCAGCCTGACCCCAAACACACTATCCCAGTGCAGCCTGACCCCAAACACACTATCCCAGTGCAGCCTGACCCCAAACACACTATCCCAGTGCAGCCTGACCCCAAACACACTATCCCAGTGCAGCCTGACCCCAAACACACTATCCCAGTGCAGCCTGACCCCAAACACACTATCCCAGTGCAGCCTGACCCCAAACACACTATCCCAGTGCAGCCTGACCCCAAACACACTATCCCAGTGCAGCCTGACCCCAAACACACTATCCCAGTGCAGCCTGACCCCAAACACACTATCCCAGTGCAGCCTGACCCCAAACACACTATCCCAGTGCAGCCTGACCCCAAACACACTATCCCAGTGCAGCCTGACCCCAAACACACTATCCCAGTGCAGTCTGACCCCAAACACACTATCCCAGTGCAGTCTGACCCCCAAACACACTATCCCAGTGCAGTCTGACCCCCAAACACACTATCCCAGTGCAGTCTGACCCCCAAACACACTATCCCAGTGCAGCCTGACCCCCAAACACACTATCCCAGTGCAGCCTGACCCCAAACACACTATCCCAGTGCAGCCTGACCCCAAACACACTATCCCAGTGCAGTCTGACCCCAAACACACTATCCCAGTGCAGTCTGACCCCAAAACACACTATCCCAGTGCAGTCTGACCCCAAAACACACTATCCCAGTGCAGTCTGACCCCAAACACACTATCCCAGTGCAGTCTGACCCCAAACACACTATCCCAGTGCAGTCTGACCCCAAACACACTATCCCAGTGCAGTCTGACCCCAAACACACTATCCCAGTGCAGTCTGACCCCAAAACACACTATCCCAGTGCAGTCTGACCCCAAACACACTATCCCAGTGCAGTCTGACCCCCAAACACACTATCCCAGTGCAGTCTGACCCCAAACACACTATCCCAGTGCAGCCTGACCCCAAACACACTATCCCAGTGCAGCCTGACCCCAAACACACTATCCCAGTGCAGCCTGACCCCAAACACACTATCCCAGTGCAGCCTGACCCCAAACACACTATCCCAGTGCAGCCTGACCCCAAACACACTATCCCAGTGCAGCCTGACCCCAAACACACTATCCCAGTGCAGCCTGACCACAAACACACTATCCCAGTGCAGCCTGACCCCAAACACACTATCCCAGTGCAGCC
This sequence comes from Rhinophrynus dorsalis, assembly GCA_037306005.1. Classification (NCBI taxonomy): domain Eukaryota; kingdom Metazoa; phylum Chordata; class Amphibia; order Anura; family Rhinophrynidae; genus Rhinophrynus; species Rhinophrynus dorsalis. The sequence goes on along the minus strand of CM074723.1, from coordinate 3,823,706 downwards.
TGACCCCAAACACACTATCCCAGTGCAGCCTGACCCCAAACACACTATCCCAGTGCAGCCTGACCCCAAACACACTATCCCAGTGCAGCCTGACCCCAAACACACTATCCCAGTGCAGCCTGACCCCAAACACACTATCCCAGTGCAGTCTGACCCCAAACACACTATCCCAGTGCAGTCTGACCCCCAAACACACTATCCCAGTGCAGTCTGACCACAAACACACTATCCCAGTGCAGTCTGACCCCAAACACACTATCCCAGTGCAGTCTGACCCCCAAACACACTATCCCAGTGCAGTCTGACCACAAACACACTATCCCAGTGCAGTCTGACCACACCCTGCTCTTTCAGACCTACTAAATAGGTTTGTGCTAATTAGCCAGGAGCAGGTGTGCTAGCAGAGGGAAAAGACAAAACTTAACCCTTCAACCGCTGGGAAAACCTGCTTGTTGTAGCCTATGGCTGATGTATATATGGTCCTGGACTCTGTCACAATACATACACACATATATACATATACAAGGAGACCCATACCTAGATAGGATACTAGGGTAAAATATAGATGCTGACAGAAAACTTAAGCCGCAGAGCCATGCTCAGATAGGAAAACTAGGGTGAAATACAGAAGTAAGGAGATACTCAAAATCCCCACCATATAACTGGGTAAGAGACAGGAGAAAATCAGCCCCTGTTGACCATAGAATGTAAATGTACAAGAGAACTATGTAACCTTTACCCAGAGGGTCACATAACCACCAGAAAGTTATGACCAAGGGGCAGCACGTCACAGGTGAAGGTGATCACATGGTCTGATTGAAGTGTTTCCATAACAACTGGGCCTTGTGCAGCTCCAGCAGAGTACTGGCAGGCAAATTGGCTTTTAACCCCTGCAGCACTGGAGGAATGTGGACTTTTAATAGAGCAAAACAGAGAACAGTAGAACCCTAACGGCCAAGGATAGCACCTAAGAGGTGTACAAGGGGAACCTGAAATATCCCCAAAGCTACATACATCTAGTAGTAAAGGCAGAAGCACACAAAGCAGTATATAGGATATGTTGTAATAATATGTCCCAGGTTTACCTGATTGTATTACAATTAATAAAGAGTATATTTATTAGCTCCTAAAGAGCGTAGATCCACACACTATTACTATAATGCAAGGACAACCTGTAAAGGCAAAAGAGTACAAGAAAAGTGTAAGGGGAGAACCAATACATGCAGACAAAATGCACATTATGAAATAAAACATATACAATATAAAGCAAAGGAGAAACCATACATGAGTCCCACAATAAGTGAACACAAACCAAATACAAGGTCAGTTTATCAGAGACAAAATGAGAGCGATACTTATCTGAAGGGAGCAGCAAAGAAAGAGGAGGAGCTTGGGGCTGCATCCCAGATTTATAGGGATTGTGGGAGTGGTTAACTGGGGGAGGAGTATGTGGATCCAGTTCTTTTTTCTCTGTATGTAACAATAAAGTTTGTCTTTGCTGCTGAGTGGAGCAGTGGAGAAGGATTATAGCATAATATGAAGCCTCCGTGCTTGCCATAAAATTACTGTGTGTAACAGAAGCACTTGCCTAGGTAGGAGTCCATCACACAGCAGTCTGGTGTATCTGTATAATTACTGTGTGTAACAGAAGCACTTGCCTAGGTAGGAGTCCATCACACAGCAGTCAGGTGTATCTGTATAATTACTGTGTGTAACAGAAGCACTTGCCTAGGTAGGAGTCCATCACACAGCAGTCAGGTGTATCTGTATAATTACTGTGTGTAACAGAAACACTTACCTAGGTAGGAGTCCATCACACAGCAGTCAGGTGTATCTATATAATTACTGTGTGTAACAGAAGGACTTACCTAGGTAGGAGTCCGTCATACAGCAGTCAGGTGTATCTGTATAATTACTGTGTGTAACAGAAGTACTTACCTAGGTAGGAGTCCATCAAACAGCAGTCAGGTGTATCTATATAATTACTGTATGTAACAGGAGCACTTACCTAGGTAGGAGTCCATCACACAGCAGTCAGGTGTATCTGTATAATTACTGTGTGTAACAGAAGCACTTACCTATGTAGGAGTCCATCAAACAGCAGTCAGGTGTATCTATATAATTACTGTATGTAACAGGAGCACTTACCTAGGTAGGAGTCCATCACACAGCAGTCAGGTGCATCTATATAATTACTGTGTGTAACAGAAGTACTTACCTAGGTAGAAGTCCATCATACAGCAGTCAGGTGTATCTATGTAATTAATGTATGTAACAGAAGCACTTACCTAGGTAGGAGTCCATCATACAGTAGTCAGGTATATCTATATAATTACTGTGTGTAACAGAAGCACTTACCTAGGTAGGAGTCCATCACACAGCAGTCAGGTGTATCTGTATAATTACTGTGTGTAACAGAAGCGCTTACCTAGGTAGGAGTCCATCATACAGCAGTCAGGTATATCTATATAATTACTGTGTGTAACAGAAGGACTTACCTAGGTAGGAGTCCATCACACAGCAGTCAGGTATATCTATATAATTACTGTGTGTAACAGAAGCACTTACCTAGGTAGGAGTCCATCACACAGCAGTCAGGTGTATATATATAATTACTGTGTGTAACAGAAGCACTTACCTAGGTAGGAGTCCATCATACATCAGTCAGGTGTATCTATATAATTACTGTGTGTAACAGAAGCACTTACCTAGGTAGGAGTCATCACACAGCAGTCAGGTGTATCTATATAATTACTGTGTGTAACAGAAGCACTTACCTAGGTAGGAGTCCATCATACAGCAGTCAGGTATATCTATATAATTACTGTGTGTAACAGAAGGACTTACCTAGGTAGGAGTCCATCACACAGCAGTCAGGTATATCTATATAATTACTGTGTGTAACAGAAGCACTTACCTAGGTAGGAGTCCATCACACAGCAGTCAGGTGTATATATATAATTACTGTGTGTAACAGAAGCACTTACCTAGGTAGGAGTCCATCATACATCAGTCAGGTGTATCTATATAATTACTGTGTGTAACAGAAGCACTTACCTAGGTAGGAGTCATCACACAGCAGTCAGGTGTATCTATATAATTACTGTGTGTAACAGAAGCACTTACCTAGGTAGGAGTCCATCATACAGCAGTCAGGTGTATCTATATAATTACTGTGTGTAACAGAAGCACTTACCTAGGTAGGAGTCCATCACACAGCAGTCAGGTGTATCTATATAATTACTGTGTGTAACAGAAGCACTTACCTAGGTAGGAGACCATCATACAGCAGTCAGGTGTATCTATATAATTACTGTGTGTAACAGAAGCACTTACCTAGGTAGGAGTCCGTCACACAGCAGTCAGATGTATCTATATAATTACTGTGTGTAACAGAAGCGCTTACCTAGGTAGGAGTCCATCATACAGCAGTCAGGTGTATCTATGTAATTAATGTATGTAACAGAAGAACTTACCTAGGTAGGAGTCATCACACAGCAGTCAGGTGTATCCATATAATTACTGTGTGTAACAGAAGCACTTACCTAGGTAGGAGTCCATCATACAGCAGTCAGGTATATCTATATAATTACTGTGTGTAACAGAAGGACTTACCTAGGTAGGAGTCCATCACACAGCAGTCAGGTATATCTATATAATTACTGTGTGTAACAGAAGCACTTACCTAGGTAGGAGTCCATCACACAGCAGTCAGGTGTATATATATAATTACTGTGTGTAACAGAAGCACTTACCTAGGTAGGAGTCCATCATACATCAGTCAGGTGTATCTATATAATTACTGTGTGTAACAGAAGCACTTACCTAGGTAGGAGTCCATCACACAGCAGTCAGGTGTATCTATATAATTACTGTGTGTAACAGAAGCACTTACCTAGGTAGGAGACCATCATACAGCAGTCAGGTGTATATATATAATTACTGTGTGTAACAGAAGCACTTACCTAGGTAGGAGTCATCACACAGCAGTCAGGTGTATCTATATAATTACTGTGTGTAACAGAAGCACTTACCTAGGTAGGAGTCCATCATACAGCAGTCAGGTGTATCTATATAATTACTGTGTGTAACAGAAGCACTTACCTAGGTAGGAGTCCATCACACAGCAGTCAGGTGTATCTATATAATTACTGTGTGTAACAGAAGCACTTACCTAGGTAGGAGACCATCATACAGCAGTCAGGTGTATCTATATAATTACTGTGTGTAACAGAAGCACTTACCTAGGTAGGAGTCCGTCACACAGCAGTCAGATGTATCTATATAATTACTGTGTGTAACAGAAGCGCTTACCTAGGTAGGAGTCCATCATACAGCAGTCAGGTGTATCTATGTAATTAATGTATGTAACAGAAGAACTTACCTAGGTAGGAGTCATCACACAGCAGTCAGGTGTATCCATATAATTACTGTGTGTAACAGAAGCACTTACCTAGGTAGGAGTCCATCATACAGCAGTCAGGTATATCTATATAATTACTGTGTGTAACAGAAGGACTTACCTAGGTAGGAGTCCATCACACAGCAGTCAGGTATATCTATATAATTACTGTGTGTAACAGAAGCACTTACCTAGGTAGGAGTCCATCACACAGCAGTCAGGTGTATATATATAATTACTGTGTGTAACAGAAGCACTTACCTAGGTAGGAGTCCATCATACATCAGTCAGGTGTATCTATATAATTACTGTGTGTAACAGAAGCACTTACCTAGGTAGGAGTCATCACACAGCAGTCAGGTGTATCTATATAATTACTGTGTGTAACAGAAGCACTTACCTAGGTAGGAGTCCATCATACAGCAGTCAGGTGTATCTATATAATTACTGTGTGTAACAGAAGCACTTACCTAGGTAGGAGTCCATCACACAGCAGTCAGGTGTATCTATATAATTACTGTGTGTAACAGAAGCACTTACCTAGGTAGGAGACCATCATACAGCAGTCAGGTGTATTTATATAATTACTGTGTGTAACAGAAGCACTTACCTAGGTAGGAGTCCGTCACACAGCAGTCAGATGTATCTATATAATTACTGTGTGTAACAGAAGCGCTTACCTAGGTAGGAGTCCATCATACAGCAGTCAGGTGTATCTATGTAATTAATGTATGTAACAGAAGAACTTACCTAGGTAGGAGTCCATCACACAGCAGTCAGGTGTATCTGTATAATTACTGTGTGTAACAGAAGCGCTTACCTAGGTAGGAGTCCATCATACAGTAGTCAGGTGTATCTATATAATTACTGTGTGTACATGAGCAATGTAATGAAGCAGTAGCATAGGTAATGTAGGGATAAGACATAAGAGACTGCACGGTCATAATAAATATCATCTGTATATCTAAATAACTCAAACACTAGTTTTCAACATAACAAATGTCTTGTACATCAGATAGGCGATAATAGTTTGCACTGAATAATGAAAGTAAAGAGGTACACTTGTCAGTCAAGCCATTTGCATTGCAATGAAAAGCCTTCTGTACACTAAAGTTTTAGGTTACACAGAGCATTTTACCTTCCTCTAATGAGAGGCCCTACATGATCTGAAATGCTACAGCTCTACTGGTTACAAGATGTGTTAGGCATTGTAATCTATGGCACACGTGAACCCTGCCTGTACAGGGAATTCCTGCTTTCTACTTATTAACCAGTAGATGGAGACATGAGATCTCCAGTACACACTTGAAAATGAGAGAACTGTCAATGTATTATTACTAGTAAACTGCTTTTTTCTAAATAAATAAATGGTCATTTGTGGCGTGTGCATGCTGTGTCTGCTGCCATGCATTTTATGTTTCCTTAGGGGACAGAATATCCACTGAGAAAAGTACATGGAGGGCACAGAGCTACTATTTTAATAAGTGAGTTTTGTGTTGGTTTTAAATGAAGGTTATTGGTTTTCAATTTGCAACTTTTCTTTCCCCCCGAGTCTTGTTAACCCTTTGAGTGCCAGAGTGGTACGGAATGCATTGCAAAGCAATGCATTCCCTACCACTCTGGCACTCAAAGGGTTAAGTGTGATGAAGATTGCGTTGTAAACTTGATCTTTATTTTTGTTTTATCTGTTTACCCTTTTTATTATTTAACTTTTTGGATTGACCAAGCAAGCCCGTGCAATGACGAATGCTTTGCGAGCGTCACTGTTAATTATTCCGTTTTTTATTGATGAAGCTCTGCGCATGATATGTTTCTCTGATTCAGCCGTACCGCAAGGAACATGTACACATTCTCCAAATCCCTATTCATTTAAAATGAGTTGTGCTGGTTTGCACCAGCAGTATACTTAAGCCTTTCAAAGAGATACATTGCGAACCCATTTGGCACTGAAAAGGTTGAAGAGACAGTAATATTGTTTGACTTTACATATTCATTAATTGTATAATATATATAGTCAGATTTCTTACACGTTTCTTGCATCTTCACCAATATATATTTAATGAGATAGTAATGTTTCACAAAAACAGCAGCTCCAATTAATCTTCATAGTATTTGGGCCATGGAGAGTGTTATTTCAATACTGTCAGAGTTGTAGTACAAGAGTAATTGAATGATAAAGTATCCCCCCTCCCGCCCCTTTTAACTAGTGTAACACTGCTCACCTCAGATGTGGACTATGGGCACTTGACCGGACAGATCACAGCAAGGGACAATCTTCTTACTGTGACCATAAGGAAAACCACCCTTGACAGGTTTTTCACTATAATATCTGAAGATTGTCCCTCTCTGCGATCCATCCGGACAGTCTTGCTGCTCTGAGGTGAGCAGTGTTACATCAGTAAAAGGGGTGGGAGGGGGATACTTTATCATTCAATTACTTTTGTACTACAACTCTGACAGTATTGATATAACACTCTCTGTGGACCAAATACTATGGAGATTAACCCTTTGAGTGCCAGAGGGGTACGCAACGCATTGCAAAGCAATGCGTTGCGTACCCCTCTGGAACTCAAAGGGTTAATTGGAACTGTTGTTTTTGTGAAACATTACTATCCCTTTAAAGCAGGGAAAGTCATACAATGTTAAACTATACCTGAAGCTGAAAAGACTGCCTCCCATCTATTTAGTATGCAGAAGACTAAATTCTCCAGGAATCAATCAATCAATTCTCTCTCTCTCTGTATATATATATATATTATTTACACACACACACACTATAAAAGAAGAAGTGGTCATGTGACCACAAGTTCTACGTCTGTACCACACACCCCCTGGGGCGAAGCTAGGAGGAGATCAGCATATCTCCTCCATTCTCACACCCCACAACACACAGCTCAGGGCCAGTCTGCACTCTGCAAGGACTTTGCACCTCCTCACTGTCTCCTGTTTTTTTTAAAAAAACTAAATAAACAAAAAAAAAAACAACATATCCAATTAACGCCGCCAACAGCCTTCACCTCCTCAACATTCAATGGCATGGCTCAATTACACCGCCACCACTCTTACTGTTGTATCTGCTCAGCCTCCTCCCAGATCCCATCACCATACAAGCGGCGCACTCATTCAGAATGTATTAAGTCCGATACAGAGTTCAGTACATACTCTCCAGTATACATGGCCTCTTACTGGACATCCATGAAGGGTGTTAGCGTTTCATTGCAATCGGGGCAATGATATCCAAACTGGGTGCTCTTTCCCCTCAGAACGCAGAGGAGAACCAGCACTGAGGGGAAAATGCACCCGGTTCGGACTTCAATGCCACGATTGTATTGAAAAGCTAACACCCTGCATGGATGTCAAGTAAGAGGCCATGTATATTTATAAAACTTAAAAGAAGCGGCAATGTATTTTGTTGGGAGGGGGGGCAAGTACTGAAAGATTTTACCTGCAGAGTAAATAAGGGGTTATCCCGATACCAGGAGATGTGGAATTTAGGAGGATCTCGTCTGGGATCAGGAGGAGGCTCATTGTTGAGGCTACTGGTGGGAAGGAGGAAGACAGACCCTCTAACATGATTAAAGGGATAGTAATGTAGGCATTAAAAAAACATGAAGAACGATATAAGTCTTATCTCTCAGACCTTTATGGTTTGAGAGATATTCACAAGCAAAGTTTCCCCTCCCGCCCCTTTTATCTAGTGTAAGCCATCTCTTCTCAGATGTGGAATCCAGTCCATAGACCAGACAGATAACAGAAGGGGACAATCTTCTTCCTATGAGAACAATGAAAGCCCTGCCCCTTTTACCTAGTGTAAGCCATCTCTTCTCAGATGTGGAATCCAGTCCATAGACCAGACAGATAACAGAAGGGGACAATCTTCTTCCTATGAGAACAATGAAAGCCCTGCCCCTTTTACCTAGTGTAAGCCATCTCTTCTCAGATGTGGAATCCAGTCCATAGACCAGACAGATAACAGAAGGGGACAATCTTCTTCCTATGAGAACAATGAAAGCCCTGCCCCTTTTACCTAGTGTAAGCCATCTCTTCTCAGATGTGGAATCCAGTCCATAGACCAGACAGATAACAACAGGGGACAATCTTCTTCCTATGAGAACAATGAAAGCCCTGCCCCTTTTACCTAGTGTAAGTCATCTCTTCTCAGATGTGGAATCCAGTCCATAGACCAGACAGATAACAGAAGGGGACAATCTTCTTCCTATGAGAACAATGAAAGCCCTGCCCCTTTTACCTAGTGTAAGCCATCTCTTCTCAGATGTGGAATCCAGTCCATAGACCAGACAGATAACAACAGGGGACAATCTTCTTCCTATGAGAACAATGAAAGCCCTGCCCCTTTTACCTAGTGTAAGCCATCTCTTCTCAGATGTGGAATCCAGTCCATAGACCAGACAGATAACAGAAGGGGACAATCTTCTTCCTATGAGAACAATGAAAGCCCTGCCCCTTTTACCTAGTGTAAGCCATCTCTTCTCAGATGTGGAATCCAGTCCATAGACCAGACAGATAACAGAAGGGGACAATCTTCTTCCTATGAGAACAATGAAAGCCCTGCCCCTTTTACCTAGTGTAAGCCATCTCTTCTCAGATGTGGAATGCAGTCCATAGACCAGACACATAACAGAAGGGGACAATCTTCTTCCTATGAGAACAATGAAAGCCCTGCCCCTTTTACCTAGTGTAAGTCATCTCTTCTCAGATGTGGAATCCAGTCCATAGACCAGACAGATAACAGCAGGGGACAATCTTCTTCCTATGAGAACAATGAAAGCCCTGCCCCTTTTACCTAGTGTAAGCCATCTCTTCTCAGATGTGGAATCCAGTCCATAGACCAGACAGATAACAGAAGGGGACAATCTTCTTCCTATGAGAACAATGAAAGCCCTGCCCCTTTTACCTAGTGTAAGCCATCTCTTCTCAGATGTGGAATCCAGTCCATAGACCAGACAGATAACAGAAGGGGACAATCTTCTTCCTATGAGAACAATGAAAGCCCTGCCCCTTTTACCTAGTGTAAGCCATCTCTTCTCAGATGTGGAATCCAGTCCATAGACCAGACAGATAACAGAAGGGGACAATCTTCTTCCTATGAGAACAATGAAAGCCCTGCCCCTTTTACCTAGTGTAAGCCATCTCTTCTCAGATGTGGAATCCAGTCCATAGACCAGACAGATAACAGAAGGGGACAATCTTCTTCCTATGAGAACAATGAAAGCCCTGCCCCTTTTACCTAGTGTAAGCCATCTCTTCTCAGATGTGGAATGCAGTCCATAGACCAGACACATAACAGAAGGGGACAATCTTCTTCCTATGAGAACAATGAAAGCCCTGCCCCTTTTACCTAGTGTAAGTCATCTCTTCTCAGATGTGGAATCCAGTCCATAGACCAGACAGATAACAGCAGGGGACAATCTTCTTCCTATGAGAACAATGAAAGCCCTGCCCCTTTTACCTAGTGTAAGCCATCTCTTCTCAGATGTGGAATCCAGTCCATAGACCAGACAGATAACAGAAGGGGACAATCTTCTTCCTATGAGAACAATGAAAGCCCTGCCCCTTTTACCTAGTGTAAGCCATCTCTTCTCAGATGTGGAATCCAGTCCATAGACCAGACAGATAACAGAAGGGGACAATCTTCTTCCTATGAGAACAATGAAAGCCCTGCCCCTTTTACCTAGTGTAAGCCATCTCTTCTCAGATGTGGAATCCAGTCCATAGACCAGACAGATAACAGAAGGGGACAATCTTCTTCCTATGAGAACAATGAAAGCCCTGCCCCTTTTACCTAGTGTAAGCCTTCTCTTCTCAGGTGTGGAATCCAGTCCATAGACCAGACAGATAATAGAAGGGGACAATCTTCTTCCTATGAGAACAATGAAAGCCCTGCCCCTTTTACCTAGTGTAAGCCATCTCTTCTCAGATGTGGAATACAGTCCATAGACCAGACAGATAACAGAAGGGGACAATCTTCTTCCTATGAGAACAATGAAAGCCCTGCCCCTTTTACCTAGTGTAAGCCATCTCTTCTCAGATGTGGAATCCAGTCCATAGACCAGACAGATAACAGAAGGGGACAATCTTCTTCCTATGAGAACAATGAAAGCCCTGCCCCTTTTACCTAGTGTAAGCCATCTCTTCTCAGATGTGGAATCCAGTCCATAGACCAGACAGATAACAGAAGGGGACAATCTTCTTCCTATGAGAACAATGAAAGCCCTGCCCCTTTTACCTAGTGTAAGTCATCTCTTCTCAGATGTGGAATCCAGTCCATAGACCAGACAGATAACAGAAGGGGACAATCTTCTTCCTATGAGAACAATGAAAGCCCTGCCCCTTTTACCTAGTGTAAGCCATCTCTTCTCAGATGTGGAATCCAGTCCATAGACCAGACAGATAACAGCAGGGGACAATCTTCTTCCTATGAGAACAATGAAAGCCCTGCCCCCCTTTTACCTAGTGTAAGTCATCTCTTCTCAGATGTGGAATGCAGTCCATAGACCAGACAGATAACAGAAGGGGACAATCTTCTTCCTATGAGAACAATGAAAGCCCTGCCCCTTTTACCTAGTGTAAGTCATCTCTTCTCAGATGTGGAATGCAGTCCATAGACCAGACAGATAACAGAAGGGGACAATCTTCTTCCTATGAGAACAATGAAATCCCTGCCCCTTTTACCTAGTGTAAACCATCTCTTCTCAGATGTGGAATGCAGTCCATAGACCAGACAGATAACAGAAGGGGACAATCTTCTTCCTATGAGAACAATGAAAGCCCTGCCCCTTTTACCTAGTGTAAGCCATCTCTTCTCAGATGTGGAATGCAGTCCATAGACCAGACACATAACAGAAGGGGACAATCTTCTTCCTATGAGAACAATGAAAGCCCTGCCCCTTTTACCTAGTGTAAACCATCTCTTCTCAGATGTGGAATGCAGTCCATAGACCAGACAGATAACAGAAGGGGACAATCTTCTTCCTATGAGAACAATGAAATCCCTGCCCCTTTTACCTAGTGTAAGCCATCTCTTCTCAGATGTGGAATCCAGTCCATAGACCAGACAGATAACAGCAGGGGACAATCTTCTTCCTATGAGAACAATGAAAGCCCTGCCCCCCTTTTACCTAGTGTAAGCCATCTCTTCTCAGATGTGGAATCCAGTCCATAGACCAGACAGATAACAGAAGGGGACAATCTTCTTCCTATGAGAACAATGAAAGCCCTTCCCCTTTTACCTAGTGTAAGCCATCTCTTCTCAGATGTGGAATCCAGTCCATAGACAGACAGATAACAGCAGGGGACAATCTTCTTCCTATGAGAACAATGAAAGCCCTGCCCCCCTTTTACCTAGTGTAAGCCATCTCTTCTCAGATGTGGAATGCAGTCCATAGACCAGACAGATAACAGCAGGGGACAATCTTCTTCCTATGAGAACAATGAAAGCCCTGCCCCCCTTTTACCTAGTGTAAGCCATCTCTTCTCAGATGTGGAATCCAGTCCATAGACCAGACAGATAACAGAAGGGGACAATCTTCTTCCTATGAAAACAATGAAGGCCCTGCCCCCCTTTTACCTAGTGTAAGCCATCTCTTCTCAGATGTGGAATCCAGTCCATAGACCAGACAGATAACAGAAGGGGACAATCTTCTTCCTATGAGAACAATGAAAGCCCTGCCCCTTTTACCTAGTGTAATCCATCTCTTCTCAGATGTGGAATGCAGTCCATAGACCAGACAGATAACAGAAGGGGACAATCTTCTTCCTATGAAAACAATGAAGGCCCTGCCCCCCTTTTACCTAGTGTAAGCCATCTCTTCTCAGATGTGGAATCCAGTCCATAGACCAGACAGATAACAGAAGGGGACAATCTTCTTCCTATGAAAACAATGAAGGCCCTGCCCCCCTTTTACCTAGTGTAAGCCATCTCTTCTCAGATGTGGAATCCAGTCCATAGACCAGACAGATAACAGAAGGGGACAATCTTCTTCCTATGAAAACAATGAAGGCCCTGCCCCCCTTTTACCTAGTGTAAGCCATCTCTTCTCAGATGTGGAATCCAGTCCATAGACCAGACAGATAACAGCAGGGGACAATCTTCTTCCTGTGAGAACAATGAAAGCCCTGCCCCCCTTTTACCTAGTGTAAGCCATCTCTTCTCAGATGTGGAATCCAGTCCATAGACCAGACAGATAACAACAGGGGACAATCTTCTTCCTGTGAGAACAATGAAAGCCCTGCCCCCCTTTTACCTAGTGTAAGACATCTCTTCTCAGATGTGGAATCCAGTCCATAGACCAGACAGATAACAGAAGGGGACAATCTTCTTCCTATGAGAACAATGAAAGCCCTGCCCCTTTTACCTAGTGTAAGCCATCTCTTCTCAGATGTGGAATCCAGTCCATAGACCAGACAGATAACAGAAGGGGACAATCTTCTTCCTATGAGAACAATGAAAGCCCTGCCCCCCTTGACAAGTTTTTCAGGTTTTTCCCTTATCTTAATTGAAGATTGTCCCTCTCTGCAATCTACCTGGGCATCTCCCTTCTGCTCTGGCTGAGCAGTGTTACATCAGTAAAAGGGGTGGGAGGGGGATACTTTGCTTGTGAATATCTCTTAAACCATAAAGGTTTGAGAGATAAGACTTATATCGTTCTTCATTTTTTTTAATGCCTACAAAATAAAATAAAGATAAAACGAAGTATCACTATCCCTTTAAAGCCACAGTACCTGCTGTGTACGAAACGTGTAAGGAAATCTGCTTTGTCTGTGCCTACGGGTTTTGTTTTTAAACAAGATGGAATGAAGACTTTGATGTTACATATTTTACACCAGTGTTGCCTTGAAAAGCAAGGGGGCCATGTGGACAGGGAGGATATCCTCATATCCGGTGATTCTTGGCCAAACCAACAGCCCCCCTACGGACAAATAAAACCTCCCAAATTTCCAGAGGATTTAAATGGAGCTGTTAACTCCTTGAATGCTACGGTTACCAAAGCATTTAAAAATCAATGGGTGTTTGTCTCACATAATGCATTTCATCTGGCCCACAACTGCCATAATTCTGCCTTTGTGTATACGGCCCTTAGTGCAGTAAAGTCCTTTCCCTTTTCAGTGTGAATGTTTCACCACCATATTGGCTCTGAGAGATGAAGATATTGCTACTAAACATCTTCCACTCAGTGCTAGGAAGCTATTAAACACACTGAGGACAATGTACCAAAATGTACCATAGAGCAGAAGTACTTTTCCAAAATTCCCTGGGTTTAAAATCGGTTTTACCGTCTCTTGGGGGGGGGCTTCTCCTCGGTACTATAGAAACTGATTTGTTAGGAGCGACATACTTGTAAGAAATGAGATGGGGAAGGGGGAGGTATAAATAAGGTATGGATGCGTCTTAAATGTGCCATGACTGTATAATGTCAATTTTTATTATTATGGCTTGTTTGTCTTTTTGTATTTAAAATGAAGAAAAAAAAAAAAAAGAAAAAAAAAGAAAAAAGAAAAAGGTTTTAACCCCTTAAATGCTGAGAAGTCTCCACCGCATTGTGAACCTAGCATTCAACAGTTTAACCCTCTGAGTTCCAGAGGGCTTAAAAATCCCATTTAAAATCCGTGAGAATATTTAAAAACTGTTCCCTGTGTTGGAGACGGTTTTCCCCAGAATTTCACCAGTTCCCAGTACGTCGACGTCATTGTGTTTACTTCTGGCAAGCAAAGGGTTAATTATAACGAACCTTGACAAGAGTCGTACATGGGGAGCTCTCTTTTAGAGAATGTAAAACATGTATTTTGTTCTTTATGATGAAAAATAACAAAAAAATGCCCTAAAGTGAAATGCAGATTTACACACTGGCTCCACTCTTACATAACCCTTTGTGCAACAGAGGGGCATGAAACGCATTAAGGACCAATGCATTACTCACCCCTCTAGCACTCAGAGGGTTAAATGGAGGCTGAGCTGTGAGAGGAGAAACAGCTTCACTAATTACACCCTTTTCCCAGACTCCTGCATGGTAACCGGTAATACAGGTAACCCTGGAACAGCAACGGTCACTACAGGTCACCCCTTAGGTCTGGAACAACGCAGCCTCAGGGTGACAATGACCATCATCAAGGCAGCTACTGGTGCAGTGTGGGCTCTTTATTCCTTACAGGCCATTTTAAGAATCTTTGGAGGTCCATGAGGAAACTATTAATAAAGAACCATATATATATATCTATATATATTATATAAAATAAATGGAGACGACAAATAGAAAAGCACGAAAAGAGACCGCCAAATATATACTCCTATAAAAGAAATGGAGACCATCCCAAATATATACACCTATAAAAGAAATGGAGACCATCCCAAATATATACACCTATAAAAGAAATGGAGACCCCCCCCCCAAATATATACGCCTATAAAAGAAATGGAGACCATCCCAAATATATACACCTATAAAAGAAATGGAGACCCCCCCCCAAATATATACACCTATAAAAGAAATGGAGACCATCCCAAATATATACACCTATAAAAGAAATGGAGACCCCCCCCCCCAAATATATACACCTATAAAAGAAATGGAGACCATCCCAAATATATACACCTATAAAAGAAATGGAGACCCCCCCCAAATATATACACCTATAAAAGAAATGGAGACCATCCCAAATATATACACCTATAAAAGAAATGGAGACCATCCCAAATATATACACCTATAAAAGAAATGGAGACCCCCCCCCAAATATATACACCTATAAAAGAAATGGAGACCCCCCCCAAATATATACACCTATAAAAGAAATGGAGACCCTCCAAATATATACACCTATAAAAGACGTGAACACCCCCAAATATATACACCTATAAAAGAAATGGAGACCATCCCAAATATATACACCTATAAAAGAAATGGAGACCCCCCCAAATATATACACCTATAAAAGAAATGGAGACCCCCCAAATATATACACCTATAAAAGAAATGAACACCCCCAAATATATACACTTATAAAAGAAATGGAGACCATCCCAAATATATACACCAATAAAAGAAAGAGACCCCCCAAATATATACACCTATAAAAGAAATGGAGACCCCCCCAAATATATACACCTATAAAAGAAATGGAGACCCCCCAAATATATATACACCTATAAAAGACGTGAACACCCCCAAATATATACACCTATAAAAGAAATGGAGACCCCCCCCAAATATATACACCTATAAAAGAAATGGACACCCCCCCAAATATATACACCTATAAAAGAAATGGAGACCCCCCAAATATATACACCTATAAAAGAAATGGAGACCCCCCCCCAAATATATACACCTATAAAAGATATGGAGCCCACAGATATGTACTCCTATAAAATAAAGTGTGACATGCTGAATGCGCCATCCATGTAGCCGCACGCTGTTTTACATGCAACATTTGAAAAGTGAACTCCGGTCAACAAACCAGATTCCACATCTGAGGTGAGTAGTGTGACATCAGTAAAAGGGGCAGGAGGGGGATACTTTATCATTCAGTTACTCTTGTACTACAACTCTGACAGTATTGATATAACACTCTCCAAAGTCCAAATACTATGATAATTAATTAGAGCTGTTTTTATTGTGATAAATTACTATCCCTTTAACTTTTCAGTTCCTGAACAATAAGAGAAGATCCCTGAATATCTGTTTCTAGAGAGCGCCATTTACCATGCTACTGAGGCTGCAATCTTAGTAGCATGCTAAACAGAGCTCGTTGTAGCAATAACCCATATAAATGCCCACACGAAGGGAAGCGTGAAAGCGCTGGGATAGTGTGGGAAGTCCTGTGACTGTGTGCTGCACTTACAGCGTGCCGCAGAACCCTGAAGTGCCAAATTGTAACCCTTAAGATCTTCCAAATTAAAAAACAAAACAAAAACACCTTTAAAAGGGATAGCGATGTTTAATTATAGCAACAACTCTAATTATTCTTCATAGTATTTGGGCCTTGGAGAGTGTTATTTCACTACTCTCAGAGTTGTAGTACAAGAGTAATTGAATGATAAAGTATCCCCCTCCCGTCCCTTTTACTGATGTAACACTGCTCACCTCAGAGCAGCAAGACTGTCCGGATGGACAGAGAGGGACAATCTTCAATTAAGATAAGGAAAAAAGCTGAAAAACCTGTCAAGGGGGGCAGGGTTTTCATTGTTCTCACAGTAAGAATATTGACCCTTGATGTGAGCTGTCTGGTCTATGGACTGGATTCCACATCTGAGGAGTGGGGGCTTACACTAGGTAAAAGGGGCGGGAGGGGAAACTTTATCGTTCAAGATTGTCCCTTGCTGTGATCTGTCCGGTCAAGTGCCCATAGTCCACATCTGAGGTGAGCAGTGTTACACTAGTTAAAAGGGGCGGGAGGGGGGATACTTTATCATTCAATTACTCTTGTACTACAACTCTGACAGTATTGATATAACACTCTCCATGGCCCAAATACTATGATGATTAATTGGAGCTATTTTTATTGTGAAACATTACTATCACTTTAAACTATACCTGAAGCAGAAAAGAGTGCCTCCCATCTATTAATATAGTATACAGAGGACTCAGTTCTCCAGGAATAGTGTAACACTGTATCGCTCTGCTAGTTGTCACAGTCCCAGACAGAAAGGTCTCTTGAAACAGATTCAGGGTGCTCCCTGTCAAGGACTGAAATGTGTAAAAATTAAACAACAGAATAAAATATAACATAATATATATATATATATATATATATATATATATATAATAATTCGCTAAGTTGTGTGTAACGCCCAACATACGCAGTAGACACTGCTGCGCGTGCGGCAGTCATGCGCAGTACAGACTGCCCGCGCCACAGCTGATACAGAGCTGGGTGCTCTGAAGGAGCATCCAGCTCTGTATCAGCAGTGGCGCGGGCAGTCTCTACTGCGCGTGACTGCCCCGCGACCGGCTGCCAGAGGCACTGTGGCCCGTGTAACGGGCTGTTCAACTAGTATAACATAATACAGGTGAACAAACAAACAGAACTAATATTGGAGAAAGTGGCGCCCCCAAGTTCTAGAGTCCCTAAATACAATCCTAAAATATATAAAAGGCCAAATGTATGTTTGTCTGATGCAGTCATGCACAGTAGACACTACCCGAAAGCAGGCCGATGCAGTCATGAGCAGCAGACGCTGCCCGAACACAGATGTTTGCCTGATGCAGTCATGCAAAGTAGACACTGCCCGAACACAGAAGTTTGTCTGATGCAGTCATGCGCAGTAGAGACTGCCTAATGCAGATGTTTGCCCGATGCAGTCATGCGCAGTAGAGACTGCCGAACGCAGATGTTTGCCCGATGCAGTCATGCGCAGTAGAGACTGCCGAACGCAGATGTTTGCCCGATGCAGTCATGCGCAGTAGAGACTGCCGAACGCAGATGTTTGCCTGATGCAGTCATGCGCAGTAGACACTGCCCGAACACAGAAGTTTGTCTGATGCAGTCATGCGCAGTAGAGACTGCCGAACGCAGATGTTTGCCCGATGCAGTCATGCGCAGTAGACACTGCCGAACGCAGATGTTTGCCTGATGCAGTCATGCGCAGTAGACACTGCACGAACACAGAAGTTTGCCTGATGCAGTCATGCGCAGTAGACACTGCCCGAACACAGAAGTTTGTCTGATGCAGTCATGCGCAGTAGAGACTGCCGAACGCAGATGTTTGCCCGATGCAGTCATGCGCAGTAGAGACTGCCGAACGCAGATGTTTGCCTGATGCAGTCATGCGCAGTAGACACTGCCCAAACACAGAAGTTTGTCTGATGCAGTCATGCGCAGTAGAGACTGCCGAACGCAGATGTTTGCCCGATGCAGTCATGCGCAGTAGACACTGCCGAACGCAGATGTTTGCCCGATGCAGTCATGCGCAGTAGAGACTGCCGAACGCAGATGTTTGTCCGATGCATTCATGCGCAGTAGAGACTGCCGAACGCAGATGTTTGTCCGATGCAATCATGCGCAGTAGACACTGCCCAAACACACAGAATGCTGGGAGGTGTCGGTCTACGGTTTTACGCACTTTGGCCCGTGTACACTAGTAAACAATAAAATAAGAGAAAACCGATTGCTGCTTTCCTTAGATTCTATCAGTGTACAGCGTCAAAGAGAAACAAACAAAAAGCACAATAAAGAAAGCGCAAGTCTCTCTATAAATGAAAATTCAGTATTTATTAATACAAATAAAAACATAGAGATAAGTATAATTATAAGGATATGCCCTCTATAAATGGAATATATCAAGTCCTATATATCAATATAGGTATAGTGTGTATACACAATTACAAGCCAGTGTAAGAATGTCACCTGTAGTTGAATGGGACAAAGTTCTGGATGTATATAACCCTTGAATCAATAAGGGACAAATAAATGGGCAGGTGCTTGTGATGTCTCAAACGAACAGAATACTCACACATTCAGCTAGTGAGAAGTATCTTTAACCCCTTAAGGACCACTGACGTACCCGGACCATCACGCTGGTCCGGCACTTAAGGTCCTGGCACATCATGTACTTTTACTCACCGCACTCCTGCAGGAGCGCGGTGAGTAACACAGGGGACTGAAGTTGATCGCTCCAAGACCGGAGCGATCTCTTTCAGTCCCTCGTTCTGCATGCCAGCACACGTGATCAGTCACGTGGGACGGCACGTCAAGCTTCCCTATCTGGTCCTTAACCCCTTAAGGACAGGGAAAATCTGAGGTCGTTTTCCCTTAAGGACCGGAGCAATTCTGACCTTTTTGACTATGTCTTTGTTCATCAGTGTTTTCCCTCTTAGTGTTTTCTTCCACCCCCATAAATTATTTTCTAAGCACAAATAGGGCTTTCATTTGATACTCCACATATATGGATAACCCACCATTTACTTTATGAAAACTGAAAAAAAAGTAAAAAAAAAAAAAGTAAAAAAAACACCATTTTTGATTTTTCTCTTGGGATCAATTGGTCACAAAGGGTTAAATTTTTATGGAGACTGCATTAAAAGTATGACCGGTCAGTCATACCTACAAAATGCGCAGTTTAAAGTGGCCACTGTCCCCCCGGGTGAAAATCCCCATTTCCCTTTTTCCAACCCTATTTTGACACTTTTTTATCCCTGACATTTGGTGGTGTGTATAAGTGTATTACATGGCTCCACAACAATCACACTTGCAATATTGTTTAATTTTGTTTTTTTTTTAATAAAAAATTTTTTTGTAATAAAAAAAAAAAGTATGTTGTGTTTTTTTTATAAAAAAAAAAAAAAAAGTAAATAATTGCAGGTCAAAAATTGACCTGCATTTAGCCAGCCTCCTGCACCAGCAGTGAAGGGGTTAATACTCCTACCTGCTGTATTTTATTTTGCCACTAGGTGTCTCCTCTCTACTTCTCTCTACTTTGATAGTAAGGGAGACAGAAGTACACTAGACACTCAGAGTCAGCATGCTTTGTTTGTCAGAATGCCGGTACATGTGATCGCTGGTACGGCGATCACATGAACCAGCAAAGGCAAGAAGGGCTGAGACTGAACGCCCCAGTCTCGGAGCGCTCAGTCTCAGCCTGGAATTAATGATAGCAACGTGCGCGGAGGCACGCTGCTATCATTTAATGACGGACCTGGTCCGTCATGGGTCCTTAAGTGGACAGCAACCCATGACGGTCCAGGTCAGTCATGGGTCCTTAAGGGGTTAAAGGATCACACACCACGGGACCACTGGTCCTTAAGGGGTTAAAGCGGAACTACCACCTATTTTAAACTTTATGGCAAGTAATTACCCATCTGGCGACTAGCTGGTCAGTAGTGCTAGCCACCAGAATAATTACCTGGTTAATGAGAATGATACCCTGCTCCGGGGCTGACAGGCAGTAGAGAACGCAGACATGTTTCCATAGTGACGCCTGCGCTGTCAGTCCCTTTTGGAGCCAAACAGCTCTAAGCAATGCATCCTAGAGCCCAGAATCGATTCGCAAAAAAAAAATGCCCCGTGGTCCTCAAGTGCCAGCCGTAAAGGGTTTAATGTGTGTATAAACATCATTATGTGTGTATATATTGGTCTGTGTAATTAAAATACTTTGTTTTTGCTCTAAATAATTTATTCAGTCATGCAAAGAGGTGTCAGTAAGTCATAAAATAACCTAAACATTCTCGGTAATGCCTTGCCCACCAGCCGCACCCTCTAAAACACGTGTCCCTATTTCACCATTTGGAAGGTTGGGAGGCATGTGAGTGCAGATGACAACCCATAAGCATCTACTTAACTCTGTGAGTGCCAGAGAGAAGTAGTAACACCCCAGGAGCAGACACTTAACCCTGTGAGTGCTATAGGTAAGTAACAGCACCCCAGGAGCAGGCACTTAACCCTGTGAGTGCCAGAGGGAAGGAATAAGCCCTCAGGAGCAGACACTTAACCCTGTGAGTGCCATAGGTAATAGCACCACAGGAGCAGGCACTTAATCCTCTGAGTGCCAGAAGAAAGAAATAGCAACACAGGACCAGATACTTAACCCGGTGAGTGCCAGAGGGAGGGAATGACACTTAACCCTGTGAGTGCACAGGAAAGGAATGGCACCACAGGAGAAGACACTTAACCCTGTGAGTGCCAAAGGGATTGACTAACCCATTTAACCCTATGAGTGCAGAGAAAAGGAATGGCACCACAGGAGGAGACACTTAACCCTGTGAGTGCCAGAGGGAGAAAATACCCCAGGGGCAGACTCTTTAACAATGTTAGTGCCAGAAAGAGGTAATAACATCCCAGGAGCAGAAACTTAACCCTGTGAGTGCCAGAACACTCCCTTGTAGTGACGTTAGTCGTGCAGAAAGGCATCACTGTATAGTACTGATACCAGTAGCGCGATCCCTAGTACTGGATACCAGTCAGGGTCTGTACTGGGGCCACTCACCCTCCTCTCTCACCTCAGGAGCCACTATCCGGGACGTCACGTGACTTCTCAGAGGCGTGCTGTGGGCGGGGCTTCTCTGGCATTGTGCGTTCCCAGGAACTAGTGCTGGATCCGAGTAACACACACCGGAAGTTTGGCAGACATCTTTCTACACCCAGTCTGTCACCGAAAGTGCAGTAAAAATCCTCCTCCCGGAAGTCGTCATTCGGCCATCTTGGTACTCCTATTCTATTCAACGTGAGGTGGTGATGACTTCTGTACTGACTTCGTTCCGGAAACTCCGAGGTCAAGACCTCCTAGTGCCCAGGTGACTGACACACCTTGAACTGCACAGGTGACCGGTGCTCTGTGTCCAGCGTGTGAGTGACAGAGCTTGGCCTCAGCGTCTGGGCTTTGGGTGACTGAACCTTCCAAGTGTCCAGCCTTAGAGAAGACTGAGACTTTCCCCAGTGTCCAGCCCTAGAGAAGACTGAGACTTTCCCCAGTGTCCAGCCCTAGAGAAGACTGAGACTTTCCCCAGTGTCCAGCCCTAGAGAAGACTGAGACTTTCCCCAGTGTCCAGCCCTAGAGAAGACCTAGACTTTCCCCAGTGTCCAGCCCTAGAGAAGACAGAGACTTTCCCCAGTGTCCAGCCCTAGAGAAGACTGAGACTTTCCCCAGTGTCCAGTCCTAGAGAAGACTGAGACTTTCCCCAGTGTCCAGCCCTAGAGAAGACCGAGACTTTCCCCAGTGTCCAGCCCTAGAGAAGACTGAGACTTTCCCCAGTGTCCAGCCCTAGAGAAGACTGAGACTTTCCCCAGTGTCCAGCCCTAGAGAAGACTGAGACTTTCCCCAGTGTCCAGCCCTAGAGAAGACTTATACTTTCCCCAGTGTCCAGCCCTAGAGAAGACTGAGACTTTCCCCAGTGTCCAGCCCTAGACTTTCCCCAGTGTCCAGCCCTAGAGAAGACCTAGACTTTCCCCAGTGTCCAGCCCTAGAGAAGACTGAGACTTTCCCCAGTGTCCAGCCCTAGAGAAGACCGAGACTTTCCCCAGTGTCCAGCCCTAGAGAAGACAGAGACTTTCCCCGGTGTCCAGCCCTAGAGAAGACTGAGACTTTCCCCAGTGTCCAGCCCTAGAGAAGACTGAGACTTTCCCCAGTGTCCAGCCCTAGAGAAGACTGAGACTTTCCCCAGTGTCCAGCCCTAGAGAAGACCTAGACTTTCCCCAGTGTCCAGCCCTAGAGAAGACCTAGACTTTCCCCAGTGTCCAGCCCTAGAGAAGACTGAGACTTTCCCCAGTGTCCAGCCCTAGAGAAGACTGAGACTTTCCCCAGTGTCCAGCCCTAGAGAAGACCTAGACTTTCCCCAGTGTCCAGCCCTAGAGAAGACCTAGACTTTCCCCAGTGTCCAGCCCTAGAGAAGACCTAGACTTTCCCCAGTGTCCAGCCCTAGAGAAGACTGAGACTTTCCCCAGTGTCCAGCCCTAGAGAAGACTGAGACTTTCCCCAGTGTCCAGCCCTAGAGAAGACTGAGACTTTCCCCAGTGTCCAGCCCTAGAGAAGACTGAGACTTTCCCCAGTGTCCAGCCCTAGAGAAGACAGAGACTTTCCCCAGTGTCCAGCCCTAGAGAAGACTGAGACTTTCCCCGGTGTCCAGCCCTAGAGAAGACTGAGACTTTCCCCAGTGTCCAGCCCTAGAGAAGACTGAGACTTTTCCCGGTGTCCAGCCCTAGAGAAGAGTGAGACTTTCCCCAGTGTCCAGCCCTAGAGAAGACTGAGACTTTCCCCAGTGTCCAGCCCTAGAGAAGACCTAGACTTTCCCCAGTGTCCAGCCCTAGAGAAGACTGAGACTTTCCCCAGTGTCCAGCCCTAGAGAAGACAGAGACTTTCCCCGGTGTCCAGCCCTAGAGAAGACCTAGACTTTCCCCGGTGTCCAGCCCTAGAGAAGACCTAGACTTTCCCCAGTGTCCAGCCCTAGAGAAGACTGAGACTTTCCCCAGTGTCCAGCCCTAGAGAAGACTGAGACTTTCCCCAGTGTCCAGCCCTAGAGAAGACTGAGACTTTCCCCAGTGTCCAGCCCTAGAGAAGACTGAGACTTTCCCCAGTGTCCAGCCCTAGAGAAGACCTAGACTTTCCCCAGTGTCCAGCCCTAGAGAAGACTGAGACTTTCCCCAGTGTCCAGCCCAAGAGAAGAGTGAGACTTTCCCCAGTGTCCAGCCCAGAGAAGACTGAGACTTTCCCCAGTGTCCAGCCCTAGAGAAGACTGAGACTTTCCCCAGTGTCCAGCCCTAGAGAAGACAGAGACTTTCCCCAGTGTCCAGTCCTAGAGAAGACTTAAGCTTTCCCCAGTGTCCAGCCCTAGAGAAGATCTAGACTTTCCCCAGTTTCCAGCCCTAGAGAAGACCGAGACTTTCCCCAGTGTCCAGCCCTAGAGAAGACCAAGACTTTCCCCAGTGTCCAGCCCTAGAGAAGACCGAGACTTTCCCCGGTGTCCAGCCCTAGAGAAGACTGAGACTTTCCCCGGTGTCCAGCCCTAGAGAAGACTGAGACTTTCCCCAGTGTCCAGCCCTAGAGAAGACCGAGACTTTCCCCAGTGTCCAGCCCTAGAGAAGACTGAGACTTTCCCCAGTGTCCAGCCCTAGAGAAGACTGAGACTTTCCCCAGTGTCCAGCCCTAGAGAAGACCGAGACTTTCCCCAGTGTCCAGCCCTAGAGAAGACTGAGACTTTCCCCAGTGTCCAGCCCTAGAGAAGACCTAGACTTTCCCCAGTGTCCAGCCCTAGAGAAGACCTAGACTTTCCCCAGTGTCCAGCCCTAGAGAAGACTGAGACATTCCCCAGAGCCAGCAAGCCTGCTATCAGAAATAATAGGTTGCAATGCTAAACCATTGTGCCGGAGACTAGGCCTGAGCCACTGGAAGTCTCAGCTGGAGCAGGACCCCAGGATCTTGATCCGATGAGGAATGATGTCTGACTCAGCCTGCAGTCAGAAGGAAATATCACTGACTGACACCTGGAGCCAGTTAGGGTGAATACTGACTCACGCCTGCAGTCAGAAGGAGCGAATACTGACTCACGCCTGCAGTCAGTCGAAGTAAGGTGAAAACTGACTCACGCCTGCAGTCAGCTATGCAAGTCTACCAGAGCCCCAGGCCCGCACTATATTGGGTGTCTGATCACCAGGGGAAATGATGAAAGAATAGTCAGAAAGAGCCACAAGTCAGCACCAGAGGGGGTAGTCACAGTTCAGGTAGTCAGCCAGAGCCAAAAGTCTGCACCAGATTGGATGTCCACTATTAGGGGTTAGGCAAAAGAATAGTCAGACAGAGCCACAGGTCAGCACTAGAATGGATGGAAGACTAGCCAGGTCAAACACGGAGCCCAAGGTAACCTCTATGAACACCAACGCAAGGGCAACTGAGTCAGGCCTCGGTTTGCCCTTTAAACCCCTCCACAGAAAGTAGAAGGATCAGCTCAGATGGAGGAAGTTTTAGGAGGGAGACTACAGAAAACAAACCAATAAAACAGAGGCCTGCATCATGCTTGAAGCCTCGAGCCTGCAGATGATGCTGAAGTCAAGGTAAGCTGTAACAGTACCTCCCCCCAAGGCCCCCCCTCCGGGGAGCCGGCTGGGGTTTGTCAAGGAATCGAGCATGAAACCTGTGTACCAGTAAAGGAGCGTAGAAATCACTGGCAGTTATCCAGGAGCACTCCTCAGGACCATAGTCCTTCGAATGGATGAAATATTGTAAGCGCCCTCTACTCACACAAGAGTCCAAAATGGTTTTCTATTCACACAAGAGTCCAAAATGGTTTGTACCTCAAATACCTCATGATCTGCAACTCTCACGTGGGGAGCACGGACAGGAACTGAAGTATACCGGTTGCAGACCAAGGGCTTCAACAGGGAAACATGGAACACATGGATGTGCATAGTGGCTGGAAGTTCCAACTCATAAGCCATTGGGTTAATCTTGCGCAACACACAGAAAGGACCAATGAATCGAGGAGCCAATGTGCCACAAGGAACCTGGAGGTGCAAGTTAAGGGAAGACAACCACACTCTGTCCCCTACTTGGAAGGTAGGTGCTGGCAGTCGCCTATGGCCAGCCTGCCTTTTCTTTCGCTGCACAGAATCACGTAGGGTATGCTGTGCTCGTACCCATGAGGAACCGAGCTCCCTTAAATGCACATCCAAAGCCAGAATTTCTTGTGTTTGGAAGGTCTCGGGGAGAGCCGAGGGTTGGAACCCATAGTTGACCAAGAACGGGGAACTCTTAGTGGAAGAGTTAACAGCACTATTCCATGCAAAATCCACCCGAGTTAACAAGGTAACCCAGTTATCGTGATGGTCAGAGATATAGTAGCTTAGAAATTGTTCCAAGGCTTGATTAGACCTCTGACGCACTGTTGGACTGCGGATGATACGAGGAGGAGAATGCCAATTGAATACCCATTTGCTTACAAGAGCACCTCCAGAAACGGGACACAAACTGGCTTCCTCTATCGGACACAATTACTTTAGGAATGCCATTGAGACGGAAGACCTCTCTAGCAAATACCACCGCCAGCTTCTGCGCGGATGGTAACCCTTTCAGTGGCACAAAGTGGCCCATCTTAGAAAACTTATCTACAATCATTAGAACGACTGTATAACCCATGGAACTTGGAAGTTCGACCATAAAGTCAATGGATAGATGTGACCAGGGGCGTTCCCCATTGGCCACTGGCTGAAGCAAGCCCATTGGCAGGTGTCTAGGAGACTTGGTTTGAGCACAAGTCGTACATGCAGCCATGAAAGCGGTACTGTCGGCCCAAAGACTAGGCCACCAAAATACTCGAGACACGGACTATATCAATTGATCTCGACCAATGTGACCTGCAACTTTAGAGGCATGAAATGTCTCCAACAACTTGATGCGCAACTGTGCAGGAACAAAGCAACGACCATCAGGTTTATCAGGAGGAGCAGAGTCTTGGGCTGCTAGAATTTCCTCTCCTAGAGGAGAAGTAATACAGGTACGAGTCGTAGCGAGAATATGATCAGCCGGAATGATCGGAGAAGATGGAACCTCTTCTCTCGATGGGCTACAAAACTGGTGGGATAATGCACCTGCCCGTACGTTTTTACATCCAGGAAGATAGGAAACCACAAAATTAAAGCGGGACAGAAACAGCACCCATCTGGCCTGCCTGGAAGACAAGCGTTTGGCTTCAGAGAGGTAAATTAGATTTTATGGTCTTTTCAAGGCCAGGACAATAGCCAGTAATTCTCTGTCCCCAATCTGGTAAAGCATTTCAGCTTTGGACAGCTTCTTAGAAAATAACCCATATGGACATAGGGCCTCACCAGGAGCTGAGTGCTGGGACAGCAAAGCTCCCACTCTGACCTCCGATGCATCCACTTCCAGGGTAAAGGACAGGGAGGAAGTGGGATGCGCCAATATGGGACCTGCCGTGAAGGCTGCCTTGAGCTTTTCAAAAGCCAGAATAGCCGATTCTGACCACTCTGAGGTTTTTGCCCCTTTACAAGTCATGTCCGTCAGGGGTTTTACAATGGTAAAGAAATTCTTAATGAATTTTTGTTAATAATTCGCAAACCCCAGAAACCTTTGGATCGATTTGAGTCCCTTAGGACGTGGCCAGTTCACAACTGCGGACAATTTCTGAGGGTCCATGGTGAACCCCGCAGGGGAAATTATATAGCCCAGGAATGTGACTTGAGGTCTGTGGAATTCACATTTTTCAAGTTTACAAAACAACTTGTTCTCACGTAATAGGCTTAGTATTCTGGATACATCAGACTGATGAGTCTCCAATGTAGGAGAGTGAATTAAGATGTCGTTCAAATATACAACCATGCAACTTTGAAGGAGTTCTCGTAATACATTATTTATGAACTCCTGGAAGACAGCTGGGGTGT
The DNA here is from genome assembly GCA_037306005.1 of Rhinophrynus dorsalis. Taxonomy (NCBI): domain Eukaryota; kingdom Metazoa; phylum Chordata; class Amphibia; order Anura; family Rhinophrynidae; genus Rhinophrynus; species Rhinophrynus dorsalis. The sequence continues at coordinate 3,796,465 of CM074723.1, read as the reverse complement.
TATACAATCTGAAGGGCTTGACCAAGTACTCAAAGTGTCCACTCCGGGTATTGAACGCTGTCTTCCATTTATGCCCTTCTTTAATTCGTACCAAGTTGTACGCGGGTCTCAGATCGAGATTTGTAAATATCTTTGACCCAGTCAAAGAGTTCAGTGATCAGGGGAATAGAATATGCATTCTTTACCAATATCTTGTTTAGACCACGAAAGTCAATGCATGGATGTAATTTTACGTCCTCCTTTTTGACAAAACAAATCCAGCACCGGCAGGAGATGTGGATTTACGAATGATGCCTCTGGCCAGCGCATCAGACACGTATTCCTCCATGGCCTTATTCTCCTCCACAGACAAGGGGTAAGTTTGGCCCGTCGGAGGTTTAGTACTAGGCAACAATTCCAACATGCAATCATATGGTCTGTGAGGAGGAAGGACCTCAGCCTGACTTTCGCTGAAAACATCTATGAATGACGCTTACTCCTCTGGAAAGAGTGGAGTAGAGGCTTGAGTAGCTCTCACGGGGCAAGACGGACAAGACTTTGAGCATTGTGGTGACCAGCCCAAGACATCACAAGTGTGCCAATCTATCCTGGGGTTATGTTTTTGTACCCAAGGTAACCCCAGGACTATGGCATGATGCGGAGAGTTAATAATCTGAAATTTCAGGGTTGCAGTATGCAGGGCTCCCACCCTCAGGGTTAACAAGGCAGTCTCATGCATAATATGTGAGAGCTGTAATGGTTTACCATCAATGGCTTCTACAGCCAGGGGAGAAGCAAGAGGCAGCAATGGGATATTCTTACTGGTTGCAAATTCCACATCCATAAAGCAACCAGCAGCCCCTCTGTCCAGTAATGCTGGAATTCAGGCAGATTTATTTGCCCAATAAATACAGACCTTCAACATGGGCTTATCCAAAAAATGTTCTGGGGACAATGAAATGCCACCAATCACTTGTCCCCGACTGGATCTTGAGTTTGTTCGTCTCTCAGGACGAATCTGACAGGACTGCAACAGATGTCCTCCCTTACCACAGTAAAAACAAAGTCCTTCCCTTCTCCTAAAGGCTCTCTCCTCCCTTGAAAGCCGAGTCGCACCCACCATCCTAGGTTCGCCACACTCAGAGACAAGATCAGGAGGCATGGGAGGTAAGGGAGGATAGGGTGGGCCAGAATAACGAGAAGACATTCTGTTTGAGGACCTCTGCAGGTACTCCTTAAATTAGGGTCTCTCTCTGATTCTGGTATCCATCAGAATACAAAAGTCAATCAGCCTGTCCAAATCATTAGGTAGATCGCAAGCAGCAGTTTCATCTTTCATTGTGTCACAGAGCCCTTGGAAAAACACGGCCATCAGAGCTTCGTTATTCCAGTCTACCTCAGCTGCTTGGGTACGGAACTCTATAGCATAATTGGCCACCGTGCGAGTATCCTGACGTAGGGTCATAAGGTGCTTGGATGCCAAGGCCACGCGGCCTGGCCTATCAAAGACTTGCTTAAACGATCTCAGAAATTCCATAAAATCGTGAACAATAGGTTTGTTAGTTTCCCATAACGGATTGGCCCATGCCAGCTCCCTGCCAATCAGAAGGGATATAGGGAAACCGATCTTACTGCGCTCATTAGGAAAGGCATACAGCGCCAACTCGAAATATATGCCTAGCTGGTTAAGGAAGCCACGGCAACCATCAGGATCCCCACCATACCGCTGTGGGAGCTGAGCGGAACCTGTCAACCTCTTGACCATGCCTGTTTCAGGAGAGGTGGGAACTACTGGTGCCTGGGAGTGCTCGGGAGGGGCCACCAGTTGATTACAGGTTTGTTCAAGGCTCACAATGTGCTGTGAAACCGTTTGCATGGCTAAAGACAACTGATCCAGGGGCTGACTCAGTGTCTCTATCCTTTCTAGGAAGCTTTGAAAAACTGCATTACTATCACCATCTGAACTCATGGCCTTTGCGTACTGTCACCGTTACCCAGAGAAGTTCAGGAGTCAGTACGGTTTAGTTAATGCAGTTTATTAACAAATGACATAAAGAGGATATATACAATATACACACTAGGAATAAGCACAGGGTAATAGCCAGCAAGCCTGCTATCAGAAATAATAGGTTGCAATGCTACACCACTGTGCCGGAGACTAGGCCTTATCCACTGGAAGTCTCAGCTGGAACCAGGAACTGGAACAGGACCTCAGGATCTTGATCCGATGAGGAATGAGGTCTGACAGCCTGCAGTCAGAAGGAAATATCACTGGCTCACACCTGGAGCCAGTTAGGGTGAATACTGACTCACGCCTGCAGTTAGTAGGAGCGAATACTGACTCACGCCTGCAGTCAGCTATGCAAGTCTACCAGAGCCCCAGGCCTGCACTATATTGGGTGTCTGATCACCAGGGGAAAAGTTGAAAGAATAGTCAGAAAGAGCCACAAGTCAGCACCAGAGGGGCTAGTCAGAAAAGCTGGGTCATACACAGTTCAGGTAGTCAGCCAATAGTCTGCACCAGATTGGATGTCCACTATTAGGGGTTAGGCAAAAGAATAGTCAGAGCCACAGGTCAGCCCTAGAATGGATAGAAGACTAGCCAGGTCAAACACAGAGCCCAAGGTAACAGAACTGGTATGAACACCAACGCAAGGGCAACTGAGTCAGGCCTCAGTCTACCCTTTAAACCCCTCCACAGGAAGTAGGAGGAGCAGCTCAGAGGGAGGAAGTTAGTAGGAGGAGACTACAGGAAACATAAAACAGAGGCCTGCAGCATGCTTGAAGCCTCGCGCCTGCAGGTGATGCTGAAGTCAAGGTAACCTGTAACAAGAGAAGACTGAGACTTTCCCCAGTGTCCGGCCCCAGGGAAGACCTAGACTTTCCCCAGTGTCCAGTCTTAGAGAAGACTGTGACTTTTCCCAGTGTCCAGCCCTAGAGAAGACTGTGACTTTCCCCAGTGTCCAGTCTTAGAGAAGACTGAAACATTCCCCAGTGTCCAGTCTTAGAGAAGACTGAGACTTTCCCCAGTGTCCAGTCCTAGGGAAGATCAAGACTTTCCCCCAGTGTCCAGCCCTAGGGAAGATTGAGACTTTCCCCAGTGTCCAGCCTTAGGGAAGACCGAGAATTTCTCCAGTGCTCTGCAATAACTTTTAAGGGAAAAATCCCCCAGCAGTATTTTTATTAGAAAAATTAACTGATCTTTTAAGCCAGTGTCTAATGCTAGATGTGACACTGTTTCTACCCAACATCCATCCCACTCCAGCTCCCAACACTTATTCCTGAAGATGCCCCGGCTTGTCCTTGACATTTATAACTCCGGGCAATGCATCTGCCCCACTCTCTAAGAAAAAACATTTATCCTCAAAGAGGGCCTGTGTTCCTCACCACATCCATCAGTTGGAATGACTCTGCCTCCTAGGCATCAGTCCCTGGGGGGGTGACTAGGACTGTCCCCAATGTCCATCTGTAGGGGCTACCTGACTACTCAATTATCTACTAGGGGCTACTCACTCTCTCCAAAATTAAATCTCTTGTATGAACTTACCTCCCCCAGCATTTTTCTTAACAGTGATCCAGTCGCCCCCCCAACATCCATTACTAGAGATACCCCCAAATACACTAACATGGATGAATTTGTCTCCCACAACATCCATCCCATTGGATGGCAATGCTTCCTCAAACATCCAGGCCTTGTGGGAACCTAATCTACCCATGCATTCTCTAGGATGACCCAGTGTCTATTAACAGCTGTCTGTAGGGATGACCATGCCTCTCTCTCCACATCCACCCAGCCTTACTAAGAATCCATAGGATTGTCTTCTCCCAAATAACCAAATTCCTCATCTCTAACATCTTTTGGACACCTTGCAGTCTGGATTCTGGTGTGGTCACTCAACTGAGACAGCTGTCTGTAAAGTGGCTAATGATCTCCAGACTGCAAAAGCCAAAGGACAGTTTTCTGTACTTATTCTACTCAATTTATCCTCTGCCTTTGACACTGTTAACCATTCTGTTCTTGCTCTGATTTCTCACAATCTTGGTTTCTGAAATCAAGCTGCTTTATAGCTCTCTTCCTATCTTTCACCACACTCCTTTTTTCTGTCTTCTGGCAATAACACCTCCTCTACAGTCCCTCTGTCTGTGGGGGTGCCTCAAGGCTCCCTTCTGGGTCCTCAACTTTTGTCACTGTACACCCTTTAATTGGGTGAACTTATTAATTTGGATTCAAGTACCATCTATCCTATATAATAATTCGCCAAGTTGTGTGTAACGCCCGACATGCGCAGTAGACACTGCTGCGCGTGCGACTGTCATGAGCAGTAGAGACTGCCCGCGCCGCGGCTGATACAGAGCTGGGCGCTCCGAAGGAGCATCCAGCTCTGTATCAGCCGAGGCGCGGCCAGTCTCAGTCTCCACTGCGTGCGACTGCCCCGCGACCGGCTGCCAGAGGCTCTGTATCAGCCGAGGCGCGGGCAGTCTCCGTTGCGTGTGACTGCCCCGCAACTGGCTGCCAGAGGCACTGTGGCCCGTGTAACGGGCTGTTCAACTAGTATGTTAAATAATTTACTTTCTTTCAACTCAAATCCAGTTACAAATTTCAGTCTGCCTCTTTGCCATATCCACCTGGATGGCCCACTGTCAGCTGAAGATCAACCTATCCAAAACGGAACTTCTCATTTTCCTTCCAACACCTGGCCCAACACCTAGCTTCACCATTACAGTTGATGGAATTGACATTGATCCGGTCAGCTCAGCATGCTGTTTTGAGGCCATATTTGATTCCTCCCTTTCCTTCTCCCCCTCAAATTAACTCCGTGGCTAGAACATCTTTCTTTCTCTGCAACATTGCTATAATCCGCCCATTCCTCTCAATACAAACTACTAAAACTCTCATACATGCCCTGATTATGTCCAGCTTAGACTATTGCAATCTCTTGCTAACTGGCCTCCCTGCTACCCATCTTTCACCTATGCAATCTGTTCTTAATACTGCTGCACGAATCACCACACTCTCACCAAACACTGAACTTGTTCACATCATCCTTAGGCATCTAGCATGACACCCTGTTCAGCACTGTATCACTTACAAAGTCCTTCTTCTCACCTTTAATGCTCTCCTAACTGCTACCTCTGCTTACATCTCTTATGGTCCTGGTCGCCTCCTTTGTTCAGCATGTAACACCATCCAATACCTTGTGGTCACAGCACTTGTAATCTCAGCACTTGACATCTTCATACCCTGTTGTCTGTTTCCTATTACCCATTTTGACTGTAAGCTCCTTGTGCAGGGACCTCTCTCCTCTCCTATTGTTTCTGTGAATGTGACACTTATTTTACCCCTCTTATTGTAATTTCTGTTGTAAAGTGCAGCGTACGCTGTGTGCGCCATAAATAAAGATATACATACATACATGGATTATCCATCTCTAGGAACCGCAGGGGCCTCCTCAAATATCCATCACTTGAGGCCTCCCCCAATGTCCAAATTTAGGGAGCACCCAACTTCTTCTATTCACTCAACCAGATGACCGGACTCCCCATATCCATCCCTAAATGTGACCCATGAATCCCCAACATTCATTCATATTTGAGTACTTGACTGAGTTGTTGTGCACACATTTTCTTCACAGATAAATGGTTCCATACTCCATTATCTTGCTGCACTTCTTATTGGTCCTACTGGTCACCTACACTGAGCCCTACATGTGACTGTGACACCAGCACCAACCACCAGCGGTAACTAGAGTCTCCTTAGAGGTGACTATAGCTTCAGGTGTCCAATCGTAGTACCATCTGTCCAGTCTTTGAACTCTGATCTAATGCCCAGCCCCATGGGCCGTAATGCCACAATGTCCAACCCTACAGCTGACTGCCCCAACACTGTCCAACAGTAGAAGGGACTATTCCTTCCACCCAAAAAGTGAATATTCCTTTTACCCAACAATGTCCAACACTAGAAGTGACTATTCCTTCCACCCAACAGTGTTCATCATTAGAGCTCATTGCCCCTTCCACCCAACAAGGTCCAGCACTAGAGCTGTCTGTTCTCTCCATCCCAAAGTGTCCAACACTAGAGCATATTGCCCCCTCTACCCAACAGAGTTCAACACTAGAAGTCACTGTTCCTTCCACCCAACAGTGTCTGGCACTAGAGCTCTCTGACCACACCACCAACAGTATCCAACACTAGAGATGACTGCTTTCTCCACCCAACACTGAAGCTGACTCTTCCCTCCAATCTAGTGTCCAACACTAGAGCTGACTGTCCCTCCAACCAACAGTGTCCAGTAACAGAGGTGACTGTTTCCGCCACCTAGCAGTGTCCAACACTAAAGCTCACTGTCTCCTTTACCCAACAGTGTCAAACACTAGACGTCACTGTTTCCTCCACCCAAGAGTGTCCAGCATTAGACCTCGCTGCCTCCTCTACCTAACAGTATCTAACACCAGAGCTAACTGTTCCCTCCACCCAACAGTGTTCAACACTAGAGGTGACTTTCTTTCCACCTAACAGTGTTCAACACTACAGGCGACTTTTCTTTCCACCCAACAGTGTCCAACACTAGAGATGATTGCTCCCTCCACCCAACAGTGTCCAGCACTAGAGGTGATTGTTCTTTCCACCCAACATTTTTCAACACTAAAAATGACAACTCTCTCAACCCAACACTAAGTTGACACTACTGTGTGCCCAGTTTCATGCACTGATAAAATGTTCTAGGCTTTACTGAATCTACTCTTGTCTTTTCTCCTCTCACCCAGCTGCCTACTGTTCACAGTCCAGCGTCTACTAGTATTCAGTCCCAGAGTTAATTGCACAAACTCCCTATCTTCCTTTCCCAGATCTCCTTCCAGAACCTTGAAGGTTAATACTTTGTTGTCTTATTTGTCGTTATCACTTTATGAGATCATTAAACTGTGTGTTACTAGTTATGGACTTTGTGTCACTTCTCTTGTCCCCAGGACACAGAGGGAGCAGAGACCAGAGATGTGAGCTGAGGAGACTGAGGTGAAGACTTCACTAAGAGACAGACTGCTACAAGTTTAAAGGTATGTGTCACCCTGCAGTGGGAGGGGCAATATCCACGTCCTATACTTATGTCTGTCACCATGCAGTGTGGGGGGTAAAGTCCATATCCTGTACTACCGTCTGTGTCACTATGCAGTTGGAGCGACTGGTTCCGTATCCTGTGTCACCCTGCAGTGGGAGGGACAGACTCTATGTCCTATATCTCCCTTCTGTCTGTGTCACCCTGCAGTGGGAGGGACAGTCTCCAAGTCCTATATCTCCCTTCTGTCTGTGTCACCCTGCAGTGGGAGGGACAGTCTCCATGTCCTATATATCCCTTCTGTCTGTGTCACCCTGCAGTGGGAGGGATAGACTCCATGTCCTATATCTCCCTTCTGTTTGTGTCACCCTGCAGTGGGAGGGACAGACTCCATGTCCTATATCTCCCTTCTGTCTATGTCACCCTGCAGTGGGAGGGACAGACTCCATGTCCTATATCTCCCTTCTGTCTGTGTCACCCTGCAGTGGGAGGGACAGACTCCATGTCCTATAGATCCCTTCTGTCTGTGTCACCCTGCAGTGGGAGGTACAGACTCCATGTCCTATATCTCCCTTCTGTCTGTGTCACCCTGCAGTGGGAGGGACAGACTCCATGTCGTACATATCCCTTCTGTCTGTGTCACCCTGCAGTGGGAGGGACAGACTCCATGTCCTATAGATCCCTTCTGTCTGTCACCCTGCATTGGGTGTGACAGACTTCATGTCACATAATTCCCTTCTGTCTGTGTCACCCTGCAGTGTGGGGGGTAAAGTCCATATCCTGTACTACCGTCTGTGTCACTATGCAGTTGGAGCGACTGGTTCCGTATCCTGTGTCACCCTGCAGTGGGAGGGACAGACTCCATGTCCTATATCTCCCTTCTCTCTGTGTCACCCTGCAGTGGGAGGGACAGACTCTATGTCCTATATCTCCCTTCTGTTTGTGTCACCCTGCAGTGAGAGGGACAGACTACATGTCCTATATCTCCCTTCTGTCTGTGTCACCCTGCAGTGGGAGGGACAGTCTCCATGTCCTATATATCCCTTCTGTCTGTGTCACCCTGCAGTGGGAGGGATAGACTCCATGTCCTATATCTCCCTTCTGTTTGTGTCACCCTGCAGTGGGAGGGACAGACTCCATGTCCTATATCTCCATTCTGTCTGTGTCACCCTGCAGTGGGAGGGACAGACTCCATGTCCTATATATCCCTTCTGTCTGTGTCACCCTGCAGTGGGAGGGACAGACTCCATGTCCTATATATCCCTTCTGTCTGTGTCACCCTGCATTGGGTGTGACAGACTTCATGTCCCATAATTCCCTTCTGTCTGTGTCACCCTGCAGTGGGAGGGACAGACTCCATGTCCTATATCTCCCTTCTGTCTATGTCACCCTGCAGTGGGAGGGACAGACTACATGTCCTATATCTCCCTTCTGTCTGTGTCACCCTGCAGTGGGAGGGACAGACTCCATGTCCTATAGCTCCCTTCTGTCTGTGTCACCCTGCAGTGGGAGGGACAGACTACATGTCCTATATCTCCTTCTGTCTGTGTCACCCTGCAGTGGGAGGTACAGACTCCATGTCCTATATCTCCCTTCTGTCTGTGTCACCCTGCAGTGGGAGGGACAGACTCCATGTCCTATAGCTCCCTTCTGTCTGTGTCACCCTGCATTGGGTGTGACAGACTTCATGTCCCATAATTCCCTTCTGTCTGTGTCACCCTGCAGTGGGATGGACAGGCTCCATGTCCTATATCTCCCTTCTGTCTGTGTCACCCTGCAGTGGGAGGGACAGACTCCATGTCCTATATCTCCCTTCTGTCTGTGTCACCCTGCAGTGGGAGGGACAGACTCCATGTCCTATAGCTCCCTTCTGTCTGTGTCACCCTGCAGTGGGAGGGACAGACTACATGTCCTATATCTCCTTCTGTCTGTGTCACCCTGCAGTGGGAGGTACAGACTCCATGTCCTATATCTCCCTTCTGTCTGTGTCACCCTGCAGTGGGAGGGACAGACTCCATGTCCTATATCTCCCTTCTGTCTGTGTCACCCTGCAGTGGGAGGGACAGACTCCATGTCCTATATCTCCCTTCTGTCTGTGTCACCCTGCAGTGGGAGGGACAGACTCCATGTCCTATAGATCCCTTCTGTCTGTGTCACCCTGCAGTGGGAGGGACAGACTCCATGTCCTATATCTCCCTTCTGTCTGTGTCACCATGCAGTGGGAGGTACAGACTCCATGTCCTATATCTCCCTCCTGTCTGTGTCACCCTGCAGTAGGAGGGACAGACTCCATGTCCTATATCTCCCTTCTGTCTGTGTCACCCTGCAGTGGGAGGGACAGACTCCATGTCCTATATCTCCCTTCTGTCTGTGTCACCCTGCAGTGGGAGGGACAGACTCCATGTCCTATAGCTCCCTTCTGTCTGTGTCACCCTGCAGTGGGAGGGACAGACTACATGTCCTATATCTCCTTCTGTCTGTGTCACCCTGCAGTGGGAGGTACAGACTCCATGTCCTATATCTCCCTTCTGTCTGTGTCACCCTGCAGTGGGAGGGACAGTCTCCATGTCCTATATATCCCTTCTGTCTGTGTCACCCTGCAGTGGGAGGGATAGACTCCATGTCCTATATCTCCCTTCTGTTTGTGTCACCCTGCAGTGGGAGGGACAGACTCCATGTCCTATAGATCCCTTCTGTCTGTGTCACCCTGCAGTGGGAGGGACAGACTCCATGTCGTACATATCCCTTCTGTCTGTGTCACCCTGCAGTGGGAGGGACAGACTCCATGTCCTATAGATCCCTTCTGTCTGTCACCATGCACTGGGTGTGACAGACTTCATGTCACATAATTCCATTCTGTCTGTGTCACCCTGCAGTGGGAGGGACAGACTCCATGTCCTATATATCCCTTCTGTCTGTGTCACCCTGCAGTGGGAGGGACAGACTCCATGTCCTATATATCCCTTCTGTCTGTGTCACCCTGCATTGGGTGTGACAGACTTCATGTCCCATAATTCCCTTCTGTCTGTGTCACCCTGCAGTGGGAGGGACAGACTCCATGTCCTATATCTCCCTTCTGTCTATGTCACCCTGCAGTGGGAGGGACAGACTACATGTCCTATATCTCCCTTCTGTCTGTGTCACCCTGCAGTGGGAGGGACAGACTCCATGTCCTATAGCTCCCTTCTGTCTGTGTCACCCTGCAGTGGGAGGGACAGACTACATGTCCTATATCTCCTTCTGTCTGTGTCACCCTGCAGTGGGAGGTACAGACTCCATGTCCTATATCTCCCTTCTGTCTGTGTCACCCTGCAGTGGGAGGGACAGACTCCATGTCCTATAGCTCCCTTCTGTCTGTGTCACCCTGCATTGGGTGTGACAGACTTCATGTCCCATAATTCCCTTCTGTCTGTGTCACCCTGCAGTGGGATGGACAGGCTCCATGTCCTATATCTCCCTTCTGTCTGTGTCACCCTGCAGTGGGAGGGACAGACTCCATGTCCTATATCTCCCTTCTGTCTGTGTCACCCTGCAGTGGGAGGGACAGACTCCATGTCCTATAGCTCCCTTCTGTCTGTGTCACCCTGCAGTGGGAGGGACAGACTACATGTCCTATATCTCCTTCTGTCTGTGTCACCCTGCAGTGGGAGGTACAGACTCCATGTCCTATATCTCCCTTCTGTCTGTGTCACCCTGCAGTGGGAGGGACAGACTCCATGTCCTATATCTCCCTTCTGTCTGTGTCACCCTGCAGTGGGAGGGACAGACTCCATGTCCTATAGATCCCTTCTGTCTGTGTCACCCTGCAGTGGGAGGGACAGACTCCATGTCCTATATCTCCCTTCTGTCTGTGTCACCATGCAGTGGGAGGTACAGACTCCATGTCCTATATCTCCCTTCTGTCTGTGTCACCCTGCAGTGGGAGGGACAGACTCCATGTCCTATATCTCCTTTCTGTCTGTGTCACCCTGCAGTGGGAGGGACAGACTCCATGTCCTATAGATCCCTTCTGTCTGTGTCACCCTGCAGTGGGAGGGACAGACTCCATGTCCTATATCTCCTTTCTGTCTGTGTCACCCTGCAGTGGGAGGGACAGACTCCATGTCCTGTATCTCCCTTCTGTCTGTGTCACCCTGCAGTGGGAGTGACAGACTCCATGTCCTGTATCTCACTTCTGTCTGTGTCACCCTGAGGTAGGAGGGACAGACTCCATGTCCTATATCTCCCTTCTGTCTGTGTCACCCTGCAGTGGGAGGGACAGACTCCATGTCCTATATCTCCCTTCTGTCTGTGTCACCCTGCAGTGGGAGGGACAGACTCCATGTCCTGTATCTCCCTTCTGTCTGTGTCACCCTGCAGTGGGAGGGACAGACTCCATGTCCTATATCTCCCTTCAGTCTGTGTCACCCTGCAGTTGGAGGGACAGACTCCATGTCCTATAGCTCCCTTCTGTCTGTGTCACCGTGCAGTGGGAGGGACAGACTCCATGTCCTATATCTCCCTTCTGTCTGTGTCACCCTGCAGTGGGAGGGACAGACTCCATGTCCTATATCTCCCTTCTGTCTGTGTCACCCTGCAGTGGGAGGGACAGACTCCATGTCCTATATCTCCCTTCAGTCTGTGTCACCCTGCAGTTGGAGGGACAGACTCCATGTCCTATAGCTCCCTTCTGTCTGTGTCACCGTGCAGTGGGAGGGACAGACTCCATGTCCTATATCTCCCTTCTGTCTCTGTCACCCTGCAGTGGGAGGGACAGACCCCATGTCCTATACCTCCCTTCTGTCTGTGTCACCCTGCAGTGGGAGGGACAGACTCCATGTCCTATATCTCCCTTCTGTCTGTGTCACCCTGCAGTGGGAGGGACAGACTCCATGTCCTGTATCTCCCTTCTGTCTGTGTCACCCTGCAGTGGGAGGGACAGACTCCATGTCCTGTATCTCCCTTCTGTCTGTGTCACCCTGGAGTGTGAGGGACAGACTCCATGTACTATATCTCCCTTCTGTCTGTGTCACCCTGCAGTGGGAGGGACAGACTCCATGTCCTGTATCTCCCTTCTGTCTGTGTCACCCTGAGGTAGGAGGGACAGACTCCATGTCCTATATCTCCCTTCTGTCTGTGTCACCCTGGAGTGTGAGGGACAGACTCCATGTACTATATCTCCCTTCTGTCTGTGTCACCCTGAGGTAGGAGGGACTGATGCTATGACATTTGCTCCTTTCTGTTTTTGTGTAGGTGTCCTTGGTGGTTTCTGGCAAATTTTCTTCTGGCATTTCGTGATCTTGTTGCCAAACTGACAGACACTGAGCCGAGCGTGTCCTCCCCCCTCATTACAAAGAGGAATCAGCAGGACAGGTGAGTGATTCCCTGTCTCTCCCCCCTCCCCCTTAAACAGCAAGCTATAGGAACTGGTTGTGTGTGGGGTGGCGGCCGGTGTTTGGAACATCATCACTGTTTGAAGAATGTGACGAAAGGTGGGTTGGCTTGTAGTGATTTGAAAAAGGTTGAGTGGGACTTGTAATTAGCTGCTGCAAAAGGGTGGTTGGAGCAGTAATATGTCAAAAAGTGGGTTCCGACAAAAGGTCGTTGTAGAGAAGCTGGGTTGTAGCGATGGGGGGTATTGATTTTTTATTTGTGGATAAAAGTATGCTATTGTGCATGTAAATGTGTGCCGATAACAGGATCATGGTAAACATGTAGACAGGCTCCCCAGCCATGTGTTGGAGAAGTGTGTTACGTTTCAGATTGTGTTGCAGAAATCATATAGATTTTGATGGAAGTGCCAATGGACAAATTGATCAGGCAGCGAAGTGATGTTTAAATGTTTATACTGACTTGCAGAGACATCCAGCTTTTGTGACGCAGTGTGTGTGTGCTGGTGGATTGTGAGGGTGGGGAAACTGTTTGCAGAGATTTTGACAGGAGTGGCCCCTGGCCTCTCCTGTTAAAATCAGGCCCCCCTTCATACTGCCTCTTCGGGAGATAGAGGAGATTTGATTATCTCCTCCTTACTGCCGCCCCTGGGGGGGGGGGGTGTCGGACATACATTTTTTCTTTTTGCAGGGGTGTGGAAATTTAAAAAAAAAACAATACTTGTCCAAGGGACTAAAACGTGAGTCCAATCTACTTGTCCTGATGCACAATAATTATTTCAGTACAACCACCAAAATACGTACACCTCCACACCCTGCCCCTCCTGTGTCCACCTCCACACCCTGTCCATCCTGTGTCCACCTCCACACCCTGTCCATCCTGTGTCCACTTCCACACCCTGTCCATCCTGTGTCCACCTCCACACTGTATCCACCTCCACACCCTGTCCATCCTGTGTCCACCTCCACACCCTGTCCATCCTGTGTCCACCTCCACACTGTATCCACCTCCACACCCTGTCCATCCTGTGTCCACCTCCACACTGTGTCCATCCTGTGTCCACCTCCACACCCTGTCCATCCTGTGTCCACCTCCACACTGTATCCACCTCCACACCCTGTCCATCCTGTGTCCACCTCCACACCCTGTCCATCCTGTGTCCACCTCCACACTGTATCCACCTCCACACCCTGCCCCTCCTGTGTCCACCTCCACACCCTGTCCATCCTGTGTCCACCTCCACACCCTGTCCATCCTGTGTCCACCTCCACACTGTATCCACCTCCACACCCTGTCCATCCTGTGTCCACCTCCACACCCTGTCCATCCTGTGTCCACCTCCACACTATATCCACCTCCACACCCTGTCCATCCTGTGTCCACCTCCACACTGTGTCCATCCTGTGTCCACCTCCACACTGTATCCACCTCCACACCCTGTCCATCCTGTGTCCACCTCCACACCCTGCCCCTCCTGTGTCCACCTCCACACCCTGTCCATCCTGTGTCCACCTCCACACTGTATCCACCTCCACACCCTGCCCCTCCTGTGTCCACCTCCACACCCTGTCCATCCTGTGTCCACCTCCACACCCTGTCCATCCTGTGTCCACCTCCACACTGTATCCACCTCCACACCCTGTCCATCCTGTGTCCACCTCCACACCCTGTCCATCCTGTGTCCACCTCCACACTATATCCACCTCCACACCCTGTCCATCCTGTGTCCACCTCCACACTGTGTCCATCCTGTGTCCACCTCCACACTGTATCCACCTCCACACCCTGTCCATCCTGTGTCCACCTCCACACCCTGCCCCTCCTGTGTCCACCTCCACACCCTGTCCATCCTGTGTCCACCTCCACACTGTATCCACCTCCACACCCTGCCCCTCCTGTGTCCACCTCCACACCCTGTCCATCCTGTGTCCACCTCCACACTGTATCCACCTCCACACCCTGTCCATCCTGTGTCCACCTCCACACCCTGTCCATCCTGTGTCCACCTCCACACTGTGTCCACCTCCACACCCTGTCCATCCTGTGTCCACCTCCACACTGTATCCACCTCCACACTGTGTCCATCCTGTGTCCACCTCCACACTGTATCCACCTCCACACCCTGTCCATCCTGTGTCCACCTCCACACTGTATCCACCTCCACACCCTGTCCATCCTGTGTCCACCTCCACACTGTATCCACCTCCACACTGTGTCCATCCTGTGTCCACCTCCACACTGTATCCACCTCCACACCCTGTCCATCCTGTGTCCACCTCCACACCCTGTCCATCCTGTGTCCACCTCCACACTGTATCCACCTCCACACCCTGTCCATCCTGTGTCCACCTCCACACCCTGTCCATCCTGTATCCACCTCCACACTGTCCACCTCCACACCCTGTCCATCCTGTGTCCACCTCCACACCCTGTCCATCCTGTATCCACCTCCACACTGTCCACCTCCACACCCTGTCCATCCTGTGTCCACCTCCACACTGTGTCCACCTCCACACCCTGTCCATCCTGTATCCACCTCCACACTGTGTCCACCTCCACACCCTGTCCATCCTGTGTCCACCTCCACACCCTGTCCATCCTGTATCCACCTCCACACTGTATCCACCTCCACACCCTGTCCATCCTGTGTCCACCTCCACACCCTGTCCATCCTGTATCCACCTCCACACTGTCCACCTCCACACCCTGTCCATCCTGTGTCCACCTCCACACTGTGTCCACCTCCACACCCTGTCCATCCTGTGTCCACCTCCACACCCTGTCCATCCTGTGTCCACCTCCACACTGTATCCACCTCCACACTGTATCCACCTCCATCCTGTATCCACATCCACACTGTATCCACCTCCACACCCTGCCCCTCCTGTGTCCACCTCCACACCCTGTCCATCCTGTGTCCACCTCCACACCCTGTCCATCCTGTGTCCACCTCCACACTGTATCCACCTCCACACCCTGTCCATCCTGTGTCCACCTCCACACTGTCCACCTCCACACCCTGTCCATCCTGTGTCCACCTCCACACTGTATCCACCTTCACACCCTGTCCATCCTGTGTCCACCTCCACACCCTGTCCATCCTGTGTCCACCTCCACACCCTGTCCATCCTGTGTCCACCTTCACACCCTGTCCATCCTGTGTCCACCTTCACACCCTGTCCATCCTGTGTCCACCTCCACACTGTGTCCACCTCCACACCCTGTCCATCCTGTGTCCACCACCTGCCCATCCTGTGGCCACCTCCACACCCTGCCCATCCTCTGTCCACCTCCATACTGTGGCCACCTCCACACCCTGCCCATCCTCTGTCCACCTCCACACCCTGTCCCTCCTGTGTCCACCTCCACACCCTGTCCCTCCTGTGTCCACCTCCACACCCTGCCCATCCTGTGTCCACCTCCACACCCTGCCCCTCCTGTGTCCACCTCCACACCCTGCCCCTCCTGTGTCCACCTCCACACCCTGCCCCTCCTGTGTCCACCTCCACACCCTGCCCCTCCTGTGTCCACCTCCACACTGTATCCACCTCCACACTGTATCCATCCTGTGTCCACCTCCACACTGTCCACCTCCACACCCTGTCCATCCTGTGTCCACTTCCACACTGTGTCCACCTCCACACCCTGTCCATCCTGTGTCCACCTCCACACTGTGTCCACCTCCACACCGTGTCCACCTCCACACCCTGTCCATCCTGTGTCCACCTCCACACTGTGTCCACCTCCACACCCTGTCCATCCTGTATCCACCTCCATATTGTGCCCAACTCCACACCCTGTCCATCCTGTGTCCACCTTCACACCCTGTCCATCCTGTGTCCACCTTCACACCCTGTCCATCCTGTGTCCACCTTCACACCCTGTCCATCCTGTGTCCACCTTCACACCCTGTCCATCCTGTGTCCACCTTCACACCCTGTCCATCCTGTGTCCACCTTCACACCCTGTCCATCCTGTGTCCACCTCCACACCGTGTCCATCCTGTGTCCACCACCTGCCCATCCTGTGGCCACCTCCACACCCTGCCCATCCTCTGTCCACCTCCATACTGTGGCCACCTCCACACCCTGCCCCTCCTGTGTCCACCTCCACACCCTGCCCCTCCTGTGTCCACCTCCACACTGTGTCCACCTCCATACTGTGGCCACCTCCACACCCTGCCCCTCCTGTGTCCACCTCCACACCCTGCCCCTCCTGTGTCCACCTCCACACCCTGCCCCTCCTGTGTCCACCTCCACACTGTCCACCTCCACACTGTATCCATCCTGTGTCCACCTCCACACTGTCCACCTCCACACCCTGTCCATCCTGTGTCCACCTCCACACTGTGTCCACCTCCACACCCTGTCCATCCTGTATCCACCTCCATATTGTGCCCAACTCCACACCCTGCCCACCCTGTGTCCACCTCCACACTCTGCACACCCTGTGTCCACCTCCATACTGTGTCCACCTCCACACCCTGCCCATCCTCTGTCCACCTCCACGCTGTGTCCACCCCGCATTTTTCTGCATCTAGTTAGTACTACCAGACATTGTGTGTACCCCTCTCTGGCCCTCAAAGGGTTAAATTACACCATATTAACCATTCCTTCTTGCGCAGTATGCTTGCTCTATATGTTTTAGCTCATAAAGGTGCAATCTCTAAAGTTTATTTTATTACTCTACTCATTCATCACATTCACTTTGAATCACAATATGTTATGAATGAGTAGAGCAGAGACTTTAGAGACGGCACCTGTATTATATGCGCTAAAACATATAGAGCCAACATAGTGCACAAATCAAGAAGGAAAGGTTAAGATGGTGTAATTTAACCCTTTGAGTGCCAGAGAGGGAGTACATACACAATGCATTGTGAAGCCCTCTGGCGCTGAAGGGTTAAGTCTGGCAGTAGGTCCGACTGACACACAAGCAGTCCCCATGCATTCCCCCCCCCCCCCCCAGCGCTAAACCGATCAAAGGAATGAATATTGCAGCAACATCAGTACCTGTCTGGACTCTGAGATTCTCCTGGTCTCACAGGTAATTCCTTACTTCCGGTTCCCGCTGTGACTCCGTTGTCTGAACACACTGATCAGTACGCACGCAGCGCGCTCACTCACTACTGTAACTGATGCCAAAGTCAGTGGGTGGCTTACTCTGCGTGCACATTGACAGGGCCGGATTTACATCTCAGGAGCCTGTAGGCACCGAAATCTGAAGAGCCCCCCCCCCATTTGCCATCTCCACTGGACAATGCTTCACATTTCCCCCCATATCCATATAGCCCTCACATTGCCCGCCATCAGCTCCGTATTGCCATCAGCTCCAACTTATCCCCCATCAGCTCCATATTGCCCTCACATTGCCCCCATAATCTCCAACTTGTCCCCATCATCTCCACATTGCCCCATCATCTACAACTTGCCCCCATCGTCTCCACATTGCCCCATCAGATCCAACTTGCCCTCACATTACCCCCATCATCTCCACATTGCCACTATATCAGCTCCAACTTGCCCTTACATTGCCATCAGCTTCACATTGCCCTCACTCTGCCTCCCATATACGTTTCCTACCTCCCTGATGGTCCAGCGGCAGATGTCTGTGCCTCCTTCTGTAGCTGCTGTTGCTCCCACGCGGTCTCTTTAGGAATGCAGAGCGCTGGGAGATGATGTCATCTCCCAGCACTCTGCATTAGAGCCGACGAGGGAGCAACAGCAGCTACAGGTCTGTGCCTTCTGTCTGAGCCGAAGAAGGCATGGACCTTACCATGCGGCGGGCGGGTTGTTGCTCGCTGTGCACAAAAATATATAATTTTTATTTTTTCTTATTTCAATGACAGGCGCCCCTCTGTGGGGTGCGCCTGTAGGCAGATGCCTACTCTGCCTTTTGGCAAATCCGGCCCTGCACATTGACTAACAGCAACCAATGATGTGGCGGAGTTGAAGGTACGTTCTAGGGACACATTCTTTCCGGGACAGTGCCCTCAATCCAGGGACTGTCCATGAAAACCAGGAACGTCTGGTCACCTTAACTTAGGGCAGCAGCACAGGGGGCCCTGGCGACGATATTTATTAAAAAACAAAGAAAAAATCACAGCTTCACTGTTGGTCTGGTTCTGCTTGCCCGAAGCAGGGCTAAATGTGATTAAAAATGTACCTGCCCGGCGCCCGGAACTACATGTCTCGGGCGTCAGGCGAAATAAATTCCACAACCCTGTATAGATATATATTTATATATCATCAGTCTTGCTAGCCCTGGGTGTCGGGGGGTGGGGGTAGTTCTGTGTCCACCCAGCCTGTGTGTTGTTTTGTACTGACTCTGGTACAGCTCTGGCCCCCAGGGGTTAAGGTGCGTGGGGGGCTGTTCCTACTATCCAGCCTGCATACTCTAGTGTACTCACTTGGATACAGGTCTGCCCCTGTTGGATTGGGAGGTTCCTACCTACCCAGCTTGGATACAGGTCTGTCCCTCCGGGGGGTGGGGGCTTTGGGGGATACATACCCAGCCTCACCTGCATGGCTCCGTATGGGTTGATGGACTTTCCTGGCACCAGATCTGCAGAGGTTGCGTAGTGAGGCCCAGGAGGGCTACTGAGAAGGTAGAACAGGGGTTTGCCTGAAGGAAGAGACTGATGTACAAACTGAAGTGTCCCTGTTCAGTATTTGTACTATGCAGTGCCGTCCCTATAGAGTAAGCTGACCACACGTCCCCTTTGATTGGAGGACACGTAGGAAATAGGCTTATTACAGGGCTGCACTTAAAAGGATAGTAATACTTTGGTTTAAAAATGTCTAATATTGTAGAGATTAACAACAGAATCAGAATAACCTACCTTTCATCTCTCAAAATGTTATAGTTTGTGAGTTCGTAACATTTAAAGTTCCCCCTCCCTCCCCTTTCCCTGACGTTAGCGCTCAAGCTGACAGAGGAAGATCCTGGTCCCGGGACCGTCGGAGGCTCTTCAGCAGAGCCGAGATAGCGCTACTTAAAGGGATAGTAATACTTCATTTTAACTTTATTTTATTTTGTAGGCATTAAAAAAACATGAAGAACGATATAAGTCTTATCTCTCAAACCTTTATGGTTTAAGAGATATTCACAAACAAAGTATCCCCTCCCGCCCCTTTTACTGATGTAACACTGTTCAACCAGATCAGAAGGGAGTTGCCCAGGTAGACTGCAGAGAGGGACAATCTTCAATTAAGATAAGGGAAAAAGCTGAAAAACTTGTCAAGGGGGGCAGGGATTTCATTGTTCTCACAGGAAGAAGATTGTCCCCTTCTGTTATCTGTCTGGTCTATGGACTGGATTCCACATCTGAGAAGAGATGGCTTACACTAGGTAAAAGGGGGGCAGTGCCTTCATTGTTCTCATAGGAAGAAGATTGTCCCCTTCTGTTATCTGTCTGGTCTATGGACTGGATTCCACATCTGAGAAGAGATGACTTACACTAGGTAAAAGGGGCAGGGCTTTCATTGTTCTCATAGGAAGAAGATTGTCCCCTTCTGTTATCTGTCTGGTCTATGGACTGGATTCCACATCTGAGAAGAGATGACTTACACTAGGTAAAAGGGGCAGGGCTTTCATTGTTCTCATAGGAAGAAGATTGTCCCCTTCTGTTATCTGTCTGGTCTATGGACTGGATTCCACATCTGAGAAGAGATGGCTTACACTAGGTAAAAGGGGAAGGGCTTTCATTGTTCTCATAGGAAGAAGATTGTCCCCTTCTGTTATCTGTCTGGTCTATGGACTGGATTCCACATCTGAGAAGAGATGGCTTACACTAGGTAAAAGGGGCGGGAGGGGAACTTTGCTTGTGAATATCTCTTAAACCATAAAGGTTTGAGAGATAAGACTTATATCGTTCTTCATGTTTTTTTAATGCCTACAAAATAAAATAAAGTTAAAACGAAGTATTACTATCCCTTTAAATCATTCATTGGAGCAGACTATAAAGTGTGGCTGGTTTGCAAGCATACTTTGTAGACCGTTCCAATGAATTATTTAATTTTAAGTAGCGCTATCTCGGCTCTGCTGAAGAGCCTCTGCAGGTCACGTGACCAGGATCTTCCTCTGTCAGCTAGAGCGCTAACGTAAGAGAAAGGGGAGACTTTAAATGTTACGAACTCGCAAACTATAACGTTTTGAGAGATGGGAGGTAGTTTATTCTACTCCTGTTGTTAATCTCTACAATATTAGACATTTTTAAACCAAAGTATCACTATCCCTTTAAGTTGTGGCAGCTCTGGATTTTCCATGTGTTCCTGGCCAGCCTACCATAGACCTTCCAGATCTGGATATAAAGACAAACCTGTCCTGCATGTAACTCATAAGACTCTGGGTTTTGGCATTAACAACCCCCCCCCCCACACACACACACACACACCAAATGGTTAATTGAAGCACTGAGCTTTATACTAAGTCTGGCCCCATAAAAACAGACTTGGTAAAATATGATATTTGCCATTTAAATTAATCATATGTGTGTGTGCTAAAGAGAAATCGGTAACCCCCCTTTTTTGACCTCTGCTATCTATATTGAAGCAGTCACACAATGTCCACAGCCCCTCTCGTGAATTCCACATTTTACTACCTTTACAGTAAGACATTTCTTCTGAGTTGAATGTGAAACACTCCTGCCATTCTTCCTGTGACCTTGTGTCCTCTGTGCAGCTTGTGGGGGTTGAAATGTTTCTTTGGATTGATTCAGATGAGTAGATCACAGACGTTTATCTTTAGGTTCATGTGATATTTCCAGGGAACCCTGACAATCAAACCCTGTTATACCTCCCCTACTCCATAACGCCTCCTTCATCCAAATGACCTGGAGTTATATAGACTCTATGGACTTTATGTAGTGTTTGTAACAATTCTCTGTTTTCTGATGCCTAAAATCCAGTTTTACGTGTTCTATAAGGGACCTAAAAGAAAAAAGAGACAAAGGGGAGACGCTCATAGGGTTAATAAGCTCATGCAACCAAGTTATATATCAGAATGTAAAGACACACACATTGTAGGGGCCACATTCAAATCACTTGTGACTAACAGGCAAGTGGGGAATATTTTACTGCCCTCCACGCAGATAATATTCACAACAGCAGCTCCCTGGATAATGACCTTCAAAACAAGAAGGAATCAGGACAGCAAATAGTCAATATACACAGGAAGCTTATTAAAATAAATAAATAAAATGCTAAACAAACAGATTAAAAAACACCAATATGTTTCTGCATACTAAGATCCTTTCTTCAGGGTGTCAGACCTCGCAATTGACTGTTTGCTGTCCTGGTCAAAGAAATGGGACGTTGCTAGTGGAGCTTTGGGGTTCCTGTACAGGGACAGGATTGACAATCCCCTGATGCGATTACCAGTTCTTCTTACCTCAACTGGTTGATTCACAGTTGTGAGTAGTGATCCTTTTAAATCTGTTTATAAGAGCGCCCCTGCTTTGTACCCTGTGTTCCTATGAGGGTGCTGCCATTCCTGATTATTTAACAGCTCCTATTGGTTGTCCAATAATAATCTGTAGATGGGCTGAGATAAGATGTTTTCCTGAATACAGGAGCAGGGCACTAATCACAGTAAAATAACAGACCTTAATTCTTATCTCTCAATGCAAACTGCACAACCATCACTAAATAACTACTTTCTGAGCAGGGCGATTTACAGCTACCCTAAGACGAACTTTAGTATTATATTTTAGGGATGAAACACACTAATAATTAATTTATACCTATTCTAGCTGTAAGTATGTGATATATGAAGTTATATGAATCTATTAGTGTTCTTTTAACATAGTGATCCAGGAAAGAGGTGGAACCGTGTTATCCAGTAGAGTAGATGGGATTCAGGGAAGTAGAATCCCAGGTAACGCAGTGATCCAGGAAAGAGGTGGAACCGTGTTATCCAGTAGAGTAGATGGGATTCAGGGAAGTGGAATCCCAGGTAACGCAGTGATCCAGGAAAGAGGTGGAACCGTGTTATCCAGTAGAGTAGATGGGATTCAGGGAAGTTGAATCCCAGGTAACGCAGCGATCCAGGAAAGAGGTGGAACTCTGTTATCCAGTAGAGTAGATGGGAATCAGGGAAGTTGAATCCCAGGTAACGCAGCGATCCAGGAAAGAGGCGGAACCGTGTTATCCAGTAGAGTAGATGGGATTCAGGGAAGTTGAATCCCAGGTAACGCAGCGATCCAGGAAAGAGGTGGAACCATGTTATCCAGTAGAGTAGATGGGATTCAGGGAAGTGGAATCCCAGGTAACGCAGTGATCCAGGAAAGAGGTGGAACCGTGTTATCCAGTAGAGTAGATGGGATTCAGGGTCATTGAATCCCAGGTAACGCAGCGATCCAGGAAAGAGGTGGAACCGTGTTATCCAGTAGAGTAGATGGGATTCAGGGAAGTTGAATCCCAAGTAATGCGGCGATCCAGGAAAGAGATGGAACCGTGTTATCCAGTAAAGTAGATGGGATTCAGGGAAGTTGAATCCCAGGTAATGCGGCGATCCAGGAAAGAGGTGGAACCGTGTTATCCAGTAGAGTAGACGGGATACAGAGAAGTTGAATCCCAGGTAACGCAGCGATCCAGGAAAGAGGTGGAACCGTGTTATCCAGTAGAGTAGATGGGATTCAGGGAAGTGGAATCCCAGGTAACGCAGCGATCCAGGAAAGAGGCAGAACCGTGTTATCCAGTAGAGTAGATGGGATTCAGGGAAGTTGAATCCCAGGTAACGCAGCGATCCAGGAAAGAGGTGGAACCGTGTTATCCAGTAGAGTAGATGGGATCCAGTAGAGTAGATGGGATTCAGGGAAGTGGAATCCCAGGTAACGCAGTGATCCAGGAAAGAGGTGGAACTGTGTTATCCAGTAGAGTAGATGGGATTCAGGGAAGTGGAATCCCAGGTATCGCAGCGATCCAGGAAAGAGGTGGAACAGTGTTATCCTGTAGAGTAGATGGGATTCATGGACGTTAAATCCCAGGTAACGTGGCGATCCAGGAAAGAGGTGGAACCGTGTTATTCAGTAGAGTAGATGGGATTCAGGGACGTTGAATCCCAGGTAACGCGGCGATCCAGGAAAGAGGTGGAACTGTGTTATCTAGTAGAGTAGATGGGATTCAGGGAAGTTAAATCCCAGGTAACGCAGCGATCCAGGAAAGAGGTGGAACCGTGTTATCCTGTAGAGTACATGGGATTCAGGGACGTTGAATCCCAGGTAACGCGGCGATCCAGGAAAGAGGTGGAACTGTATTATCTAGTAGAGTAGATGGGATTCAGGGAAGTTAAATCCCAGGTAACGCGGCGATCCAGGAAAGAGGTGGAACCGTGTTATCCTGTAGAGTAGATGGGATTCAGGGAAGTGGAATCCCAGGTAACGCAGCGATCCAGGAAAGAGGTGGAACCGTGTTATCCAGTAGAGTAGATGGGATTCAGGGAAGTTGAATCCCAGGTAACGCAGCGATCCAGGAAAGAGGTGGAACCGTGTTATCCAGTAGAGTAGATGGGATTCAGGGAAGTGGAATCCCAGGTAACGCAGTGATCCAGGAAAGAGGTGGAACCGTGTTATCCAGCAGAGTAGATGGGATTCAGGGAAGTTGAATCCCAGGTAACGCAGTGATCCAGGAAAGAGGTGGAACCGTGTTATCCAGTAGAGTAGATGGGATTCAGGGAAGTGGAATCCCAGGTAACGCAGCGATCCAGGAAAGAGGTGGAACTGTGTTATCCAGTAGAGTAGATGGGATTCAGGGAAGTGGAATCCCAGGTAACGCAGCGATCCAGGAAAAAGGTGGAACCGTGTTATCCTGTAGAGTAGATGGGATTCAGGGACGTTGAATCCCAGGTAACGCGGTGATCCAGGAAAGAGGTGGAACTGTGTTATCTAGTAGAGTAGATGGGATTCAGGGAAGTGGAATCCCAGGTAACGCAGTGATCCAGGAAAGAGGTGGAACCGTGTTATCCAGTACAGTAGATGGGATACAGGGAAGTAGAATCCCAGGTAACGCGGTGATCCAGGAAAGAGGTGGAACCGTGTTATCCAGTACAATAGATGGGATACAGGGAAGTAGAATCCCAGGTAACGCGGCGATCCAGGAAAGAGGTGGAACCGTGTTATCCAGTAGAGTAGATGGGATTCAGGGAAGTGGAATCCCAGGTAACGCAGTGATCCAGGAAAGAGGTGGAACCGTGTTATCCAGTAGAGTAGATGGGATTCAGGGAAGTGGAATCCCAGGTAATGCAGTGATCCAGGAAAGAGGTGGAACTGTGTTGTCCAGTAGAGTAGATGGGATTCAGGGAAGTTGAATCCCAGGTAACGCAGTGATCCAGGAAAGAAGTGGAACCGTGTTATCCAGTAGAATAGATGGGATTCAGGGATGTTGAATCCCAGGTAATGTAGCGATCCAGGAAAGAGGTGGAACCCTGTTATCCAGTAGAGTAGATGGGATTCAGGAAAGTCGAATCCCAGGTAACGCGGCGATCCAGGAAAGAGGTGGAACCCTGTTATCCAGTAGAGTAGATGGGATTCAGGGAAGTTGAATGCCAGGTAACGCGGCGATCCAGGAAAGAGGTGGAACCCTGTTATCCAGTAGAGTAGATGGGATTCAGGGAAGTTGAATCCCAGGTAACGCAGCGATCCAGGAATGAGGCGGAACCATGTTGTCCAGTAGAGTAGATGGGATTCAGGGAAGTTGAATCCCAGGTAACACAGTGATCCAGGAAAGAGGCGGAACCCTGTTATCCAGTAGAGTAGATGGGATTCAGGGACGTGGAATCCCAGGTAACGCAGCGATCCAGGAAAGAGGTGGAACCGTGTTATCCAGTAGAGTAGATGGGATTCAGGGAAGTTGAATCCCAGGTAACGCAGCGATCCAGGAAAGAGGTGGAACCGTGTTATCCAGTAGAGTAGATGGGATACAGGGACGTTGAATCCCAGGTATCGCAGCTTCCCAGGAAAGAGGTGGAACCGTGTTATCCAGTAGAGTAGATGGGATTCAGGGACGTGGAATCCCAGGTAACGCAGCGATCCAGGAAAGAGGTGGAACCGTGTTATCCAGTAGAGTAGATGGGATTCAGGGAAGTTAGATCCCAGGTAACGCAGTGATCCAGGAAAGAGGTGGAACCGTGTTATCCAGTAGAGTAGATGGGATTCAGGGAAGTTAGATCCCAGGTAACGCAGTGATCCAGAAAAGAGGTGGAACCGTGTTATCCAGTAGAGTAGATGGGATTCAGGGAAGTTGAATCCCAGGTAACGCAGTGATCCAGGAAAGAGGTGGAACCGTGTTATCCTGTAGAGTAGATGGGATTCAGGGAAGTGGAATCCCAGATAACGCAGCGATCCAGGAAAGAGGTGGAACCGTGTTATCCAGTAGAGTAGATGGGATTCAGACGTGTTTGTGACGTTAGGCGAGGGGAGTGGAACAGGCCACCTTATACTCAGTACACAGGGGATCACGTGTGGGGCAAATCCTTCCCCTCATTCCTATTCACCTACATGGGGTTTTCACTTTAATTCTAGACATGTCTCCAACGCCTTGCAAAGCGCTCTAGCCTGCAAGTTGTTAACCCGTTGAGTGCCATGGAGGTATTCCACACAATGCAATGTGTACCTCTCTGGCACTCAAAGGGTTAAATATCTGTGATTCTCTTTTAGGGTTGTAGACTTAAAGGAGAACTCACACCTCCTAATCATAATGGCCATCTTACCTTAATATGGCCAGAAAAGCCTAATATCCCCATAAATTGTGCTTTGGTTCAAGAGAAGACCTCTTCAGGTTCTCCTGAATGTCAGGACTTTAGGACCCCAGGGACCCAAACCCCTCCCACCAGCACCCAGAAACAAAGAAGCAGGTCTTCAGACATGATACCTAGTACAAATTAACGATTAACTGGATATAACCATTTTATTTCTAGGTATTATGTCCCTCTGAAGTGTTAAAACCATAAAATGTTATTTGCAGAGGGGATAATGAGTTTATGATGTGAATACACACACGGAACTCTTTACAGCCCCTATAAAATGCTACTTACAAGAAGCGTGTAAATCTGTGTAAAACTACTGTGCCCCCTCACCGGATTGTGACACTGCAGATAAGAACGGACCTGTTCAGTCTGTCCATTGTCCTGTCTATTTTAAATGGGCAGTAAACTGTTTTTAATGGAAAAAGGAAATAGATAAGTTACAGGCCCATTCCTGCTGATTTAAAACAATGCATGAAGAAGCTCATTATTCTGTGTTTCACAACAGGTTACTGCACAGACAACAGGGATCAGGGGGTGATTTATGTACATGAATAGAGAACTGGTTACATGATAGATGGCAGAGAATTCTCGTAAATGGAACCTTTTCAACGTGGTCTAAAGTTGTAAGTGGGGTGCCACACCGTTCAGTCCTGGGCCCAATGCTTTTAAATTTTTTTATTAAACAGACAATAATGTCCGCTTATAAGCTGCTGCTATATTCTAGATTAAAAAAAAAAAAATTAAAGGGATAGTAATACTTAAGTATTACTAATCCCTATAGTAAAGTCCTTTTAAAAATGCATGTATTGCCCCCAGTTTCATCTCTCAAACCTTTATGGTTTGAGAGATAATTGCTCCTAAAGTTGCCCTCTCCCTCCCCCTTCCCCGAAGCCGGCGTTGTACTGACTGAAGGGAAATCCGGTCTTAGATCATCAGGCGGCTCTGCAGCAGAGCTGTGGTCGCGTTAATAAAAAAAAAATCTTTCACTAAAATGGTCTTCTACGTGTGCTTACAAACCAGGCACAAACCAATCACAAACCAGGCACAAACCAGTCACAAACCAAGCACACGTAGAAGACCATTTCAGTGAAAGTTTTCTTTTTTATTAACGAGATTCGGCTGTGCTGGAGAGCCACCTGAAAGTCGTACAACTTGCTTCCCTGCAGTCAGCTAGAACGCTGACTTAGGGGGAAGGGAGAGGACAACTTTAGGAGCGATTATCTCTCAAACCATAAAGGTTTGAGAGATGAAACTGGGGGTAATATATGTACTTTTAAAAGGACTTTACTATAAGGATTAGTAATACTTAAGTATTACTATCCCTTTAAAGTGTTAGTAATGTTTAAAAAAAACTTTTTTGCATTTAGAAGAGCTTAAAAAGCTGAACTAAATGCAAAAAACGTATCTCTGAAACCGCTATGGTTTAAGAGATACAGGCGTTTAAAGTTTGATTTCTCCTACTGACAGCTGTAAAGCTGTCAGCTGGAGATCCGTGTTGGTAGACACGCTGGCGCTTGAGAAGTGCTGGGATCCCGTTACTTACATGTAATCCCTTCATAGGAATGATCTAAAATGTGTGCCTGAACACTAGACACACGTTTTAGACCATTCCAATGAAGGGATTCCATGTAAGTAATGAGATCTCGTCACTTCTCAAGCGCCAGCGTGTCGACTGACACGGATCTCCTGCTGACAGCTTTACAGCTGTCAGTAGGAGAAATCAAACTTCAAATGCCCGTATCTCTTAAACCATAGCAGTTTGAGATATATGTTTTTTTGCATTTAGATCAGCTTTTTAAGCTCTTCTAAATGCAAAAAAGTTTTTTCTAGACATTACTAACACTTCAAGTATCTTGGGCAAGTCCCATCTCTCAAACCTTTATATTTTTAGATATATTCGCAGCTAAAGTTCTCCCGTCCCTCCCCTTTCCCTGATATCCGCTGGAAACCTGACAGAAGGCGATCTGTGTTGACCGACTTGAGATGGCTCTTCAGTAGAGCCAAAATAGCGATCTTTAAAAAGAACTACTTTATTGGGACGGTCTACAGAGTGTGCTTGCATACCAGGCACACTTTGTAGACCATTCCAGTGGAGTATTTCTTTTTAAATATTTCTATTTCGGCTCTGCTGCAGAGATCCGCCAGCTGGTCCCAGGACCGGGATCTCCTGCTGTCCGTAGAACGCTGACGTCAGGAGAAGGAGAGGGGAATTTTAGCTGTGAATATCTCTCAAATTATAAAGGTTTGAGAGATGGGACTTGCTCAAGATACTTTTTTTTTTCTTTTTTTAAATCTATATATATATAAAAGAGAGAGGCTCATTGCATAATTTATGTCTCCTCAGGAGACACATACACCCAGGGGTGGCAATAAGGAGGGGTTACTGTTCCCATTGGGTGATTCAATGGGGGTGTGATTTTCACACCAATTGCAGTGGCCGAAGGGAGTTGGCCCACCCCCACTATGCAGCCCGCCCACCACTATCAAAGTCAGAAAAAAACAATATGGCCGCCACTTGCTCCTACACCACAGACAAACACACACATGCCCCACTCACACAGCACCACACACACACACACACAGTCACTCACCCTGACTCCCAGTGGCCTCAGCAGGACCTGTACTACAGCCACTGAGGAACAAAATGGCACTCAAAGGGTTAAGGTAGGTCCTCATTGCTCAATTATTTCTTCACTGTCATCATTTGCCATACAACACAGAGGACAGACAGCCATCAGATTCACACTTAACCCACTGACTGCCACAGGGTTGTGTATCAAGTTTTACCCCTCAGGGAGTGTGTTCAAACCCCTCACACTGTACACTTGCATTTCCCTCCCACTTCTCCTCCTTCCCCAGCCTATTACTAACACTTTTCCACATTTATGTTAAGCCCCGCCCCCTACTCGCGATTAAGCCCTGCCCCCTTTAACCCAAATTGCCCCATTGCTCTCTCCACATCAGCACCACATGAGGGACTCCACAAGTAAAAGTTCCCAGGTATTACACACACATGCCCCACTCACACAGCACCAAACACACACAAAGCCAGAAAGAAAGATGGCTGACACACAGTCACTCACCCTGACTCCCAGTGGCCTCAGCAGGACCTGTACTACATCTACTGAAGGGTGCTGCATCACCAGGGGAACAAAATGGCACTCAAAGGGTTAAAATAGGCCCTCATTGCTGAATTACTTCTTCACTGTCATCATTTGCCATGCAAGACACAGGACAGACAGCCATCAGGTACACACTTAACCCACTGACTGCCACAGGGTTGTGTATCAAGGTTTACCCCTCAGGGAGTGTGTTCAAACCCCTCACACTGTAAACTTGCATTTCCCTCCCACTTCTCCTCCTTCCCCAGCCTATTACTAACACTTTTCCACATTTCTCTTAAGCCCCACCCCTACTCGTGATTAAGCCCCACTCACTTTAACCCAAATTGCCCCATTTGTCTCTCCACATCAGCCCCACATCAGTCCCCTCCAGAGACAACACAAATCAAAGTTCCCAGGTATGAATACACTTCCCACTGCTATTTAACTCTGACATGCACAACTCATGCGTGCATGTGTTTCTGCGCATATATGTTGCGTGTGTGTGTACATCTCTGCTACTATTTGTGTGCATGTGTGCATCTCCGGTGTGTCTGTGTGTGCATGTCTTTTGCATGTCTCTGCCGCTCACTGTGTTTATATGTCTGCGTGTGTGTTGCATATTTCTTTGTTTATCAGTGTGTCTACATTTCACACATGTGCGCCCAACACCATCCCACATAGTGTATAAGCACCCAACATGTGTCACTTAACCCTTTCACTTCAGGAGGACTATACAACTCATTACAGAGCAATGTGTTGCGTACCTCTCTCACACTCAGAGTTAAAGTGCTTCACTCCAACCAACTGCTACACTAAGTCTGTATAATGCAGTAACCCTACAGCCCTGTATTTCATGTCTACTTCACTGTCTATGTATAGTCATTTATCCCCCTCACCCATTACTTTACTGTAACACTTCACTGTCCCTCCTCTCCTCAATCTCTCATCTCCTCCTCCTCCCTTGTCACCCCCACTCACCTATCCCCTTGCCATTCATCCATAGTCCCAATCTCGCCATTTTACTCCCACATCACTATTACATTATCTATCACTGCATCTGTCACTTAACCCTCTGTCTGCTAACCTATTTCTTCAAATGTACTGCAGTATCCGCTGCTGTAATCTAAATTATTCCTTTACTCACAAACATCTTCTCACTGTGACCTTCACCAAGTACATAGCACACTCACTTCAACTGTAAGGATACAAGACCTTATTCATCAAGTAACACAGCACACTCACTTCAACTGTAAGGATACAGGGCCTTATTCACCAAGTAACACAGCACACTCACTTCAACTGTAAGGATACAGGGCCTTATTCATTAAGTAACACAGCACACTCACTTCAACTAGGCTTGCCACCCAGCCGGTATTTTACCGGCACAGCCAGTAATTAGGACCTTAGAGCCGGTGCCGGTATATCTACCAGTATTTGTTTGTGCGACGTGTCCAGAGTCAGTCTCCTCCACTCAGCCCTATATGCCAGCTGCTCATGTGGCTCGCTTAAAGTCGTCAGCGTCCACGCACCATCACCAGCCAATGAGTGAAGAGTATTTGGACATCAGTGGTCCTCATTGGCTGCCTGGTGTGTCACGCTTGCCTGGTGTATGTGTCTGAGTCTTGCGACTGACAACGGGGAGTCAGGGGTTGCGGCAGTATGCAGGCACTGTGAGAGTGTCAGTGCTCAGAGACTGTGGTGCACTGTGCACAGGAGGCAGTCTGGTCGGAATCCACTGGACCACTCGATGTCTGCGGCCTACACTGTTCAGCTCATCCTCGGTCTCTCCTGCTCCCCAGCTCCAACCCTGGCAGAACTTGGAAGTAAACAGCACCGCCCTCCGCACGCACACACTTCCAGGTATGACGTGACAGAGGTCGGTAGAAGGCCAGAAGAAGCGGGCCTAGTGTTAATAATCCCTTATTGGTAGGCACTCAGTTGTCCTTGGCCAAGTGTAGGCAACCTACAGCTCTTCAGCTATAGCTGACTGGTGGAGAGGATGGGAGCCGTTTTTTATCAAAGTTAAACCATCCCCAAACATGTATTTACAACTTAAAAAAGTGCTACAGCCCATCTGCGAAAAACTTAGAATGTAACTGATGACCTTTATGATGGTCGCTCTGCTTTATTTTACAGAGATACATATAGTTACTGAGACAGTTCAGGGCATTTCTGTGATGAATCTTAGCAATAACAGATAATGTCACCGCTACAATTGTCTTAATGGGATGTAGATATTTGTGTATTTAAGATCTTAGTGATTTGTACAGGTAACACAATGTGCATCTATGTCACACCTGTAGTACACATGTACTGAGCGAGAAAAGTAAGTAAATGTTGTGTCCTGTCTGTGTACAAACACTGGGCCTTATATATACAGGCAAAGTAGATCCGTTCTGGGCAAACCATCTGCACTATAGAGGACAAATAGGGCCTTCAATGCAGCGCAATGTATTCCAGTATTCAAGCAACTTGACTAGGCCTCAAAGGCTTAATTGGGAGGTCTGATCACCTTTGTGTGTAGGGGATCCTTCACCACTCTGGCCTGGGAGAGCTTAGTTTGAGAGAGAGAGAGAGAGAGTGAGTGCTTAGTCTGAGAGAGACAGAGAGTGCTTAGTCTGAGAGAGACAGAGAGTGCTTAGTCTGAGAGAGACAGAGAGTGCTTAGTCTGAGAGAGACAGAGAGTGCTTAGTCTGAGAGAGACAGAGAGTGCTTAGTCTGAGAGAGACAGAGAGTGCTTAGTCTGAGAGAGACAGAGAGTGCTTAGTCTGAGAGAGACATAGAGTGCTTAGTCTGAGAGAGACATAGAGTGCTTGGTCTGAGAGAGACAGAGTGTTTAGTCTGAGAGAGACAGAGTGTTTAGTCTGAGAGACAGAGAGTGTTTAGTCTGAGAGACAGAGAGTGCTTAGTCTGAGAGAGAGTGAGTGCTTAGTCTGAGACAGAGAGTGCTTAGTCTGAGACAGAGAGTGCTTAGTCTGAGTGAGAGTGAGTGCTTAGTCTGAGTGAGAGTGCTTAGTCTGAGAGTGGTCATGCAACATTGAGTGGTTCTGCCCCTTTTTTGGCTACTCCCTTTTGTGACTCCACCCTCACACAGCTATGGCCGGTATGTTTTTTAGGAAAAGGTGGCAACCCTAACTTCAACTGTAAGGATACAGGGTCTTATTCATCAAGTAACACAGCACACTCACTTCAACTGTAAGGATACAGGGCCTTATTCATCAAGTAACACAGTGCACTCAATTCAACTATAAGGATACAGGGTCTTATTCATCATGTAACACAGCACACTCACTTCAACTGTAAGGATACAGGGCCTTATTCATCAAGTAACACAGCACACTCACTTCAACTGTAAGGATACAGGGCCTTATTCACCAAGTAACACAGCACACTCACTTCAACTGTAAGTATACAGGGCCTTATTCATCAAGTAACACAGCACACTCACTTCAACTGTAAGTATACAGGGTCTTATTCATCAAGCTGAAGAGCTGCAATTAAAACATTTTTTACAACTCTTATCAGCATATCTACATCACTACTGCGTCTGTCACACACTTTCTACATATCTGACATACGTCATGTATGTGTGTGTCTCTCTGTATGTATGCGTTTCACAGTGTGTGACACTCTGTCTCTTTAAGTGCGTGTCTGTAACACTGCATATTTCTGTTTCACACAATGTCTCTCGGTGTAAATAATATGACGGGCAACGCCGTCCCACATTGCTGGTCTACAATATAGCAGCAACTTCTAAGCAGGAATTTACTAACCCTTTAAAGGGGAACTACCACCCCGCAAAAACTTAATCTTATTTAAGTGGAGCTGCCTGCTTGTAGCTGACCTCAGGAGGGAGAAACCTGGAACGACGGCCTGAGTCCAACCCAAGGACTTGGGTATCTGTTACAGTATTGCCTCAGTTAATCTTCCTGCATATAGCCCTGAATTTTAATGAGATCCAGTTCCCACTAATGTAAATGGGGCTCTTCACCCCTGGAATAACAGATGTCTCACAATGCACTGGAGACCACTAGCATTCAAGGGGTTAACGTGAAAGTCATCTTCCTTTTTGATTTTGCATATTCTACAAATACATAATACATTGTAACAGTAAGCAGAGCTGGAGATGCATTGTAACGGTAAGCAGAGATGGTGATACATCCACACATCCCTGTACTGTAAACCAATGGACAGACCAACCTACCTGAAAAACGATAACTTTCACCCGAAACACACAAAGAACTCAATCATATACAGCCAGACCATCAGATACAATCGCATCTCTTCTGATATGACGGACCGTGACAAGCACCTCCAGAAACTCAGAGGAGACTTTATAAAACAGGGTTACAGTGCAAGGATTATTGACAGTCAGATACAGAAAGCTACTCACATACGAAGAAAAGATCTGTTGAGCTACAAAGAACAGCATAAGGGAAACCGTGTGCCACTTGTTGTCACTTACCACCCCCAGGTTGAAGATCTGCGCAAAATATCAAGAGAACTTCAAGCAACCTTACCTACAGATGAAAGACTTAAGAACATATTTCCACAGCCTCCCTTACTCTCCTTCAGACAGCCTCCCAATTTAAAACGACTGATGGTAAGGAGTGCCCTGAACAAAAATACAAAAAATGGCACATTACCCTGCCTACAAAGTAGGTATAAAACCCGTGCACACATTTACACCACAGACAAGATACCCATACCAAAAACCCAGTTACACCATAAGATCAACGGTAATTTCACCTGCAAATCATCCATTGTAATATACCTTATCATGTGTGCAAAATGCACATCGTGAATTAACTTTTGCGACAGTCCCTCTGGGATCATAAATACCTGAACTCAGAGGAAGAATGCAATTTAAATCACATCCTCTACCATTAACTGATCAAAGAATCAGTATCTGGACTAACGTTCTTATCTGATTTCCATTATAAACAATGCAATGTGTACTTGTATTTAAGAGAGAAGTTTTCATGTTTATCTGTATGACATGTCTGAGGAAGAGACCTAAGAAGTCTTGAAAGCTTGCATTTTAAATCTGTTTAGTTAGCCAGTAAGGGTATCAACGCTACTAAATTTTTGCCTCCTGTATTTCTACTACTAACACAGTACCAACTCTCATCTATGGTGATACATTGTAACACTAAGCAGAGATGGTGATATAAGATGGTGATACATTGTAACACTAATCAGAGGTAGTGATATAAGATGGTTATCCATTGTATCACTGAACAGAGATGGTGATACATTGTAACCCTTAGCAGAGATGGTGATGCACTGTAACACTAAGCCTAGATAGTGATGCACTGTAACACTATGCAGAGATGGTGATGCACTGTAACACTAAGCCTAGATAGTGATGCACTGTAACGCTAAGTGGAGATGGTGATGCATTGTAACGCTGAGCAGAGATGGGGGTGATACAGTGTAATGCTGAGCAGAGCTAGTGATGCATTGTAACACTGAGCAGAGCTGGTGATGCACTGTATCCTTCTTCCTTTCTACTACATACAGATCACTCAGTACTGCAGGTAGTGTTACACTGATTCGGATAGCTCACTGTCTTTGACATAAACTAAAAATAAAGGTTCTGATGAGAAAATAATAACAGGTCTAAATAATTAGACTTTACTATTATAAACTTGCTCAGGGTCCATACCGGCATGCTCTGTGGTGTGTTCTCTCTCTGCCCTATCACTGCTTGTGTCCATCCTGACATGTTCCATGGTCTGTTCTCTATCTCCCCTATCACCGCTCAGTGTCCATCCTGACATGTTCAGTGGTCTGTTCTCTATCTCCCCTATCACTGCTCAGTGTCCATCCTGACATGTTCCGTGGTCTGTTCTCTATCTCTCCCCTGCCCCTGCTCAGTGTCCATCCTGACAAGCTCCGTGGACTTTTCTCTTTCCCCTATCACTGCTCAGTGTCTATCTTGACAATCTCTGTGGTCTGCTCTCTCTAGCGCTCTCTCTTTCTCCCCCCCATCACTGCTCAGCGTCCATCCTGACATTTTCCCGTATACTGTTCTCTTTCCCATATCACTGCTCAGCGTCCATCCTGACATGCTGCATGGTTGACCTGCTCAGTGGTCTATTCTTTATACTCTCTCATTTTCCAGTATCCATCCAGACAAGCTCACTGGTCTGCTTGCTTCCCCCCCCCCCATCAGTGCTCATTGTTCAACCTGAGATACATCTTGGTCTGTTCTCTCTGTCTCCTAACTCCTCAGTGTCCAACCTGAGACACATCTTGGTCTGTTCTCTCTGTCTCCTCACTGCTCCGTGTCCATCCTAACAAGCCCTGTGGTCTGTTTTCTTACAGGGAAGTGGACATGGCTGTGTCTGGCCATGCCCTGCTCACGCACATTCTGGTGGCTCTCTTTGGCATGGGGTCCTGGGTATCTGTTAATTCGCTGTGGGTGGAACTTCCTGTGGTTGTCAAAGAACTTCCGGAAGGTGCGTATAAGAGGAGCCTCAATATGAACTGATCAAGAACCTGCGCACACACTGAGCTGCTCTGCGCTTTCTTCAGAACTAGAACTGCAGAGTCTGATCTCCTGTCTGACTTAGACCTACACCACTGTACACATCACATTTTATTTCATTTCCAAAATGGACCCCACAGGCACAAATCCATATGTGTGAGGGCCGCAGTAATTTCTTTATAACAATGGCTGATTGTGGTGTGTTAGCTATTCAGAGATTTGTGGAGTGCACAGTTATAGGTCTATGGCTGTTAAAGGGTTATTTTTGGTCAAGTAAATGAGAATAGTGGTATGTAACTGTTCTTGAGAACTGTAGGATGTCCGTTATATAACGGTACTGGACACCGTGTAGTTATATAACAGTACTGGAGTCTATTTAGTTATATAACGGTTCTGGACACCATGTAGTTATATAATGGTACTGGAGTCCATGTAGTTATATAACAGTACTGGACACCATGTAGTTATATACCTATACTGGACACCATGTAGTTATCTAACGGTACTGGAGTCCATTTAGTTATATAACGGTACTGGACACCATGTAGTTATATAATGGTACTGAAGTCCATGTAGCTATATAACGGTACTGGAGTCCATGTAGTTGTATAACGGTACTGGATACCATTTCGTTATATAACAGTACTGGAGTCCATTTAGTTATATAACGGTACTGGAGACCATTTAGTTATATAATGGTACTGGACACAATTTAGTTATATAACAGTACTGGAGACTATTTAATTTTTTAACGGTACTGGACACCATGTAGTTGTATAACGGTACTGGATTCCATTTAGTTATATAACGGTACTGGACACCATGTAGTTGTATAACGGTACTGGACACCATGTAGTTGTATAACGGTACTGGAGTCCATTTAGTTATATAACGGTACTGGACACCATGTACTTGTATAACGGTACTGGATTCCATTTAGTTATATAACAGTACTGGAGTCCATTTAGTTATATAACGGTACTGGACACCATTTAGTTATATAACTGTACTGGATTCCATTTAGTTATATAACGGTACTGGACACCGTGTAGTTATATAACAGTACTGGAGTCCATTTACTTATATAATGGTACTGGAGTCCATTTAGTTATACAACGGTACTGGACACTGTGTAGTTATAACAGTACTGGAGTCCATTTAGTTATATAACGGTACTGGACACCATGTAGTTATATAACGGTACTGGAGTCCATTTAGTTATATAATGGTACTGGACACCATTTAGTTATATAACAGTACTGGAGTCCATTTAGTTATATAAAGGTACTGGACACCATGTAGTTGTATAACGGTACTGGATTCCATTTAGTTATCTAACGGTACTGGAGTCCATTTAGTTATATAACGGTACTGGACACCATGTAGTTGTATAACGGTACTGGACACCATGTAGTCGTATAACGGTACTGGAGTCCATATAGTTATATTACGGTACTGGACACCATGTAGTTGTATAACGGTACTGGATTCCATTTAGTTAAATAATGGTACTGGATTCCATTTAGTTATATAACGGTACTGGAGTCTATGTAGTTATATAACGGTACTGGACACCATGTACTTGTATAACGGTACTGGATTCGATTTAGTTATATAACGGTACTGGAGTCCATTTAGTTGTATAACAGTACTGGACATCATGTAGTTATATAACGGTACTGGAGTCCATGTAGTTATATAACAGTACTGGAGTCCATTTAGTTGTATAACAGTACTGGACACCATGTAGTTGTATAACGGTACTGGAGTCCATTTAGTTATATAACGGTACTGTACACCGTGTAGTTATATAACCGTACTGGAGTCCATTTAGTTATATAACGTTACTCGACACTGTGTAGTTATATAACAGTACTGGAGTCCATTTAGTTATATGACGGTATTGGACACCTTGTGGTTATATAACGGTACTGGAGTCCATTTAGTTATATAACTGTATGGGAGACCATTTAGTTATATAACAGTACTGGACACCATTTAGTTATATAACTGGAGTCCATTTACTTGTATAATGGTACTGGAGTCCATTTAGTTATACTACGGTACTGTACACTGTGTAGTTATATAACAGTACTGGAGTCTATCTATATATATATAAAAGAAGACTTTGTGCCTGCCAAAACACACCCAGGGGAGGCATAAAGCAGGAGTTACTATTCCTATTGGGTGATTCAATCATGCAGGGAGTTGGCCCTCCCCCACTATGCAGCCCGCCCACCACTATCAAAGTCAGAAAAAACAATATGGCCGCCACTTGCTCCTACACCACAGACAAACACACATGCCTCACTCATACAGCACCAAACTCACACACATGCCCCACTCACACACACAGACCATCACACACAATGCCCCACTCACACAGCACCAAACACACATGTCCCCACTCACACACACAGCACCACATACACACACAAAGCCAGAAATAAATATGGCTGACAGACACACACACTCACTCACCCTGACTCCCAGTGGCCTCAGCAGGACCTGTAGTGCAGCACCAGAAGAACAAAATGGCACTCAAAGGTTTAAGGTAGGCCCTCATTGCTCAATTATTTCTTCACTGTCATCATTTGGCATGCAAGACACAGGACAGACAGCCATCAGATTCACACTTAACTCACTGACTGCCACAGGGTTGTGTATCAAGTTTTAGCCCTCAGGGAGTGTGTTCAAACCCCTCACATTGTAAACTTGCATTTCCCTCCCACATCTCCTCCTTCCACAGCCTATTACTAACACTTTTCCACATTTATGTTAAGCCCCGCCCCTACTCACGATTAAGCCCCGCCCCCTTTTAACCCAGATTGCCCCATTTGTCTCTCCACATCAGCACCACATCAGTCCCCTCTAGGGACTCCACAAGTCAAAGTTCCCAGGTATGAACACACTTCCCACTGCTATTTAACTCTGACATGCCTCTGTATATCTTAACCCTTTGACTGCCAGAGGGGTGCACAACTCATGAGTGCATGTGTTTCTGCTCATATATGTTGCATGTGTGTTTGTGTCCATCTCTGTTACATATATGTGTCCATGTGTGCATCTCCAGTGTGTCTGTGTGTGTACATCTCTGTTACATATATGTGTCCATGTGTGCATCTCCAGTGAGTCTGTGTGTGTGTGCGTGTCTTTTGCATGTTTCTGCCGCTCACTGTGTGTATGTGCATACCTCCCAACATTTCACATGGCCAATGAGGGACACTGTAGTTTTAGGTGATATTGTTGGGGCGTGGCTGGTGGGCGGGGCATTAGTAAGAATTTTTAGGTTATTTCATGACCTATTACTGGCTATTTATGTAACTGAATAAATGATTTAGTGCAAGACCAAAGTATTTTATTTGCACAGACTAATGTATAAACACATATACTGAAGTTTATTGCTTTATTGCTGGAGAGCAAAGTAAAACACACCACACAGTCAGGGCTGGTGCAAGGATTTTTGCCACCCTAGGCAAAACCTAATTTTGCCGCCCATTTCGCTCCGCCCCTTGTGTCCCACCCCTTTATACCCTGCCTACTTATACCCCACCTCTTTTCATGATTGTCCTCTCTCTGCCCCCTGGGCCAGTCTGCCCCTGGTCTGGAGATGCCTGTAAGAGATGCCCCCTACCAGCTCCAACTTGCCCCTTATCAGCTTCACTTTGGCCCACCAGCTCCACTTTGCCACCATCAGCTCCAACTTGCCACCATCAGCTCCACTTTGCCCCCCATCCACTCCAACTTGCCCCCATCAGCTCCACTTTGCCCCCCATCCGCTCCAACGTGCCCCCACCAGCTCCACTTTGCCCCCCATCTGCTCTAATGTGCCCCCACCAGCTCCACTTTGGCCCCTCAGCTCCACTTTGCCCCCATCAGCTCCACTTTGACCCCCATCCTCTCCAACTTACCCCCATCAGCTCCACTTTGCCCCCCATCCGCTCCAACTTGCCCCCCATCCGCTCCAACTTGCCCCCACCAGCTCCACTATGCCCCCATCCGCTCCAACTTGCCCCCCATCTGCTCCACTTTGCCCCCATCCGCTCCAACTTGCCCCCCATCTGCTCCACTTTGCCCCCCATCCGCTCCAACTTGCCCCCCATCTGCTCCACTTTGCCCCCCCTCAGCTCCAACTTGCCCCCCCTCAGCTCCACTTTGACCCTCATCCGCTCCACTTTGCCCCCATCAGCTCCAACTTGCCCCCACCAGCTCCACTATGCCCCCTCAGCTCCAGCTTTCCCCTAACAGCTCCAACTTGCCCCCATCATCTCCACTTTGCCCCACATCCGCTTCAACTTGCCCCCCATCACATACCTGTAGCTCCAGCGCAGTCTTCTCTTCAGTAATGCAGAGCGAGGTGGGAGATCATGACTCCCAACGCGCTCTGCATTACTAGAGATCCAACCCAATGAGGGAGCGCTGTAGCAACACAGACCTGACTGTGTTGTGGTTCCCGGCCTGGTGTGTGTGCGGGCGCAGCTCTTCTCCGCTGCATGCCCGTGCCCCCAGTACATGTGCGCCCTAGGCCGGCGCCTACGTCGCCTATAGGTGGAGCTGCCCTGCACACAGTCTGACCTCCTAAAAAGAGGGACAACAGGGTGGGAAAGAGGGACAGAGGGATTTGGCCCTCAAAGAGGGACTGTCCCTCCTAAAGAGGGACACTTGGGATGTATGGTATGTGTCTGCCTGTGTGTTGTATATGTCTGTGTTTATCAGTGTGTCTGCATTTCACACACGTGCGCCCAACGGTCATAACATGACGGGCAACGCCGTCCCACATTGCTAGTTTAGTTATATAACGGTACTGGACACCATTTAGTTATATAACGGTATTTGAGTCCATGTAGTTATATAACGGTACTGGAGTCCATGTAGCTATATAACAGTACTGGAGTCCATTTAGTTATATAAAGGTACTGGACACCATGTAGTTATATAACAGTACTGGAGTCCATTTAGTTATACAACAGTACTGGACTCCGTGTAGTTATATAACCGTACTGGAGTCCATTTAGTTATCTAACGGTACTGGAGTCCATTTAGTTATCTAACGGTACTGGAGTCCATTTAGTTATATAACGGTACTGGAGACCATTTAGTTAAATAACTGTACTGGACACCATGTAGTTGTATAACGGTACTGGAGTCCATTTAGTTATATAACGGTATTGGCACCATGTACTTGTTTAACGGTACTGGATTCCATTTAGTTATATAACAGTACTGGCATCCATTTAGTTATACAACGGTACTGGACACCATGTGGTTATATAACAGTACTGGAGTCCATTTAGTTATATAAAGGTACTGGACACCATGTAGTTGTATAACGGTACTGGATACCATTTAGTTATATAACGGTACTGGAGTCCATTTAGTTATATAACAGTACTGGAGACTATTTAGTTATATAATGGTACTGCAGTCCATGTAGTTATATAACAGTACTGGACACCATGTAGTTATATACCTGTACTGGACACCATGTAGTTATCTAATGGTACTGGAGTCCATTTAGTTATATAACGGTACTGGACACCATGTAGTTGTATAACGGTACTGGAGTCCATATAGTTATATTACGGTACTGGACACCATGTAGTTGTATAACGGTACTGGATTCCATTTAGTTAAATAATGGTACTGGATTCCATTTAGTTATTTAACGGTACTGGAGTCCATGTAGTTATATAACGGTACTGGACACCATGTACTTGTATAATGGTACTGGATTCCATTTAGTTATATAACGGTACTGGAGTCCATTTAGTTGTATAACAGTACTGGACACCATGTAGTTATATAACGGTACTGGAGTCCATGTAGTTATATAACAGTACTGGACACCATGTAGTTGTATAACGGTACTGGAATCCATTTAGTTATATAACGGTACTGTACACCATGTAGTTATATAACAGTACTGGAGTCCATTTAGTTATACAATGGTACTGGACACCGTGTAGTTATATAACAGTACTGGAGTCCATTTAGTTATATAACGTTACTAGACACTGTGTAGTTATATAACAGTACTGGAGTCCATTTAGTTATATAACGGTATTGGACACCTTGTGGTTATATAACGGTACTGGAGTCCATTTAGTTATATAACTGTATGGGAGACCATTTAGTTATATAACAGTACTGGACACCATTTAGTTATATAACTGGAGTCCATTTACTTGTATAATGGTACTGGAGTCCATTTAGTTATACTACGGTACTGGACACTGTGTAGTTATATAACAGTACTGTAGTCCATGTAGTTATATAACGGTACTGGAGTCCATTTAGTTATATAAAGGTACTGGACACCCATGTAGTTGTATAACGGTACTGGATTCCATTTAGTTATCTAACGGTACTGGAGTCCATTTAGTTATATAACGGTACTGGAGTCCATTTAGTTATATAACGGTACTGGAGACCATTTAGTTAAATAACTGTACTGGACACCATGTAGTTGTATAACGGTACTGGAGTCCGTTTAGTTATATAACGGTACTGGACACCATGTACTTGTTTAACGGTACTGGATTTCATTTAGTTATATAACAGTACTGGCATCCATTTAGTTGTACAACGGTACTGGACACCATGTAGTTATATAACAGTACTGAAGTCCATTTAGTTATATAACGTTACTAGACACTGTGTAGTTATATAACAGTACTGGAGTCCATTTAGTTATATAACGGTATTGGACACCTTGTGGTTATATAATGGTACTGGAGTCTATTTAGTTATATAACTGTATGGGAGACCATGTAGTTATATAACAGTACTGGAGTCCATTTAGTTATATAACAGTATTGGACACTTTGTAGTTATATAACGGTACTGGAGTCCATTTAGTTATATAACTGTATGGGAGACCATTTAGTTATATAACGGTACTGGACACCATTTAGTTATATAACTGGAGTCCATTTACTTATATAATGGTACTGGAGTCCATTTAGTTATACTATGGTACTGGACACTGTGTAGTTATATATAACAGTACTGGAGTCCATTTAGTTATATAATGGTACAGGACACCATTTAGTTATAGAACGGTACTGGAGTCCATGTAGCTATATAACAGTACTGGAGTCCATTTAGTTATATAACGGTACTGGAGACCATTTAGTTATATTACGGTACTGGACACCATGTAGTTGTATAACGGTACTGGCATCCATTTAGTTAAATAATGGTACTGGACACCATGTAGTTATATAACGGTACTGGAGTCCATTTAGTTATATAACGGTACTGGCCACCATGTAGTTGTATAACGGTACTGGCTTCCATTTAGTTATATAACTGTATGGAAGGCCATTTAGTTATATAACAGTACTGGACACCATTTAGTTATATAACTGGAGTCCATTTACTTATATAATGGTACTGGAGTCCATTTAGTTATACTACGGTACTGGACACTCTGTAGTTATATAACAGTACTGGAGTCCATTTAGTTATACAACAGTACTGGACACCGTGTAGTTATATAACAGTACTGGATTCCATTTAGTTATATAAAGGTACTAGATACCGTGTAGTTATATAACAGTACTGGAGTCCATTTAGTTATATGACTGTTTTGGACACTTTGTAGTTATATAACGGTACTGGAGTCCATTTAGTTATATCACTGTATGGGAGACCATTTAGTTATATAACAGTACTGGACACCATTTAGTTATATAACTGGAGTCCATTTACTTATATAATGGTACTGGAGTCCATTTAGTTATACTACGGTACTGGACACTGTGTAATTATATAACAGTACTGGAGTCCATTTAGTTATATAAAGGTACTGGATTCCATTTAGTTATTTAACAGTACTGGACACCATTTAGTTATATAACTGGAGTCCATTTACTTATATAATGGTACTGGAGTCCATTTAGTTATACTACGGTACTGGACACTGTGTAATTATATAACGGTACTGGAGTCCATTTAGTTATATAACGGTACTGGACACCATTTAGTTATATAACGGTACTGGAGTCCATGTAGCTATATAACAGTACTGGAGTCCATTTAGTTATATAAAGGTACTGGACACCATGTAGTTGTATAACGGTACTGGAGTCCATTTAGTTATATAACGGTACTGGAGACCATTTAGTTATATTACGGTACCGGACACCATGTAGTTGTATAACGGTACTGGAGTCCATTTAGTTATATAACGGTACTGGTTTCCATTTAGTTATATAAAGGTACTGGATTCCATTTAGTTATATAACAGTACTGAAGTCCATTTAGCTATATAATGGTACTGGACACCATGTAGTTATATAATGGTACTGGAGTCCATTTAGTTATATAACGGTACTGGACACCATGTAGTTGTATAACGGTACTGGATTCTATTTAGTTATGTAACGGTACTGGATTCCTTTTAGTTATATAACGGTACTGGAGTCCATGTAGTTGTATAACGGTACTGGAGACCATT
This sequence comes from Rhinophrynus dorsalis, assembly GCA_037306005.1. Lineage (NCBI taxonomy): Eukaryota > Metazoa > Chordata > Amphibia > Anura > Rhinophrynidae > Rhinophrynus > Rhinophrynus dorsalis. The sequence continues at coordinate 3,752,263 of CM074723.1, read as the reverse complement.
TAGTTATATAACAGTACTGGAGACCATTTAGTGAGTATGATGTGTCATGCTATGTGTCGTTGTTGTGAGATGGTACCGATTTGGTAGAAGTGTTTTTTCAGTCTTGGATTTTATTCCTTGACATGAATATGTGCCATCTCGGAGGCTGTTATTTTTCATGGCACTGATAGTGTTTTTACTAGGTTTGGCCCCCCTGGACACCCATTGCCTTTTGGTTTAATAGGGGGTGGATTGTGTATCCTCAGATGTATTCAGGAAGTCAACTTCTGTCAATGCGTTGTTGAGGGCTGACAGTTGCCATCCACCTCATATTATTGAGGGTATCCCCTATGGGCAGTGTATGCTTTTAAAACGGAATTGCTCGACTGAGGAGTTGTTTGAGACACAGGAGGCTGACCTTTGTGATAGAGGTTACTCTTGTGCCACATTAGATCGTGCATTGGCTAGAGTGAGGAGCCATAATCGAATTGACTTCTTGGGAGCTTCACCAGCTGTGAATAAAGATAAAATTGTTATTGGGAAAGGTGGAGGTGTTGAAGATTTAGTGGTTTTCACCACTAAATATAGTGTTGATTTCTACCAAATTAAGAAGATTCTTCACAAACACATTCCAATGCTAGCTGCAGATGAGAAGCTCCAGGAGGTCATAGCTAAAGGCATTAAGTGTGTACCAAAAAAGGCAGACACGATTGGTGGTAGACTATCCCCTAGTATGTATGTGAGAAATAGTTCACAGTCTAATAAGACTTGGTTATCCACTGTTGGTATGCATAAATGTGGTGGAATAAGATGTAAAATGTGCACTGATGTTTTGGTCTCTGAAAGTTTTAGTTCGTGTGTAACTGGGGTTTCTTATAAAATGAAACGGTACATCAACTGTAACACCAAAAATGTTATTTATTTGCTAACGTGTATAACATGCAATAAGCAATATGTAGGGAAGACCAGTAGACCACTGAGACAGAGATTTAATGAGCATCTGAGTGATATACGCTGTGGAGCCTTAAAGTCTACAGTGGCCTCTCACTTTGATGTCCATCATAATAAGTGTACTACATCTTTGCGATTCCAGGGGATTGAGAGAGTGAGTTTGGGGATGAGAGGTGGAAACATGGAAGATCTCTTATCAAAGAGAGAAGTCTTCTGGATATTTTATTTAAGGACTAGGTCTCCGGAGGGACTCAGTCGTGAGTATGATGTGTCATGCTATGTGTAGTTGTTCTGAGATGGTACCGATTTGGTAGAAGTGTTTTTTCAATCTTGGATTTTATTTCTTGACATGAATATGTACCATCTCGGAGGCTATTTTCATGGCACTGATAGTGTTTTTACTAGGTTTGGCCCCCCTGGACACCCATTACCTTTTGGTTTAATAGAATTTTTGGAATTCTTTCAAGTTTTAGAACTACACTTCTCCTTCTGGGCGTTTTGTGAGGTATTTTGATTGGGCTCTACTAATGATTTATTGTGAACGTTTATTATTTTTTTTTATTATATTTTTGTGTATTTTGTGCACTATTTTGTTATTATGTATGTTTATGTTGCATATATTTTTTTTTATACACACATTTTGCATTGTTGTTGGCATACGGGATCTGTTCTATTAGCTTGCACAGATGTGGAGTTTGTTGAGCTATATCTTTAGTATATAAATATACATTCGGTTTTACTGAGGGTTAATGTATTCGCCATTGGGTGGTCAGGTTGCTCAAGGAGTATCTTTGGGAGAGTGTAGCCCCTTTACGAAAACGTTGCTCCTACCCATGTGTAGGTGTTGGTACAGAGGGGGTTAAAATACCTGTTTGAATTGAGTAGCGAGAATGAGCTTCTTGGCCACTCTATCACTCCATACTATGCGAATAATGTTTTTTGAAATAATTGGCTGGAGCTAACTCTGTCTGTGTACTAAACTTTTGGATCCTGACATCATGACTAAGCGGTGACACGCGAAACGCGTTGATGTAGCTTTTCCTACGGTCATCTGAGGAGTTGTGTTTGTATGAGTATGTGAACGTGAATTATTATTATTTTTTATGATATTAAGAATAAAACTTTTCGTGATTTTAGTTTATGGATTAGTGTTTAGTTTAGTGCTATGGATTATTTTGTGTTGGAGCTGTGAAGAAGTCCCGGGAGGGTCATTTATCCATTTAGCACAAACAACACTTTTTCCAGATTTTGGCGTTGGCTAGTGGCTGGATATTTATATCAGGTTTTCCTTGAGCCACCTGAAACTTCTATTTTCAGACCATTTAGAAATATAAGTACATGGACTCCAGTACCATTATATAACAGCACTAGAGTCTATTTAGTTATATAATGGTACTGGACACCATGTAGTTATATAACGGTACTGGAGTCCATTTAGTTATATAATGCTACTGGAGTCCATTTAGTTGTATAACGGTACTGGACACCATGTAGTTGTATAACAGTACTGGACACCATGTAGTTGTATAACAGTACTGGACACCATGTAGTTGTATAACGGTACTGGAGTCCATGTAGTTATATAACGGTACTGGAGTCCATGTAGTTGTATAACAGTACTGGACACCATGTAGTTGTATAACGGTACTGGAGTCCATGTAGTTGTATAACGGTACTGGAGTCCATTTAGTTATGTAACGGTACCGGATTCCATTTAGTTATATAACGGTACTGGACACCATGTAGTTGTATAACGGTACTGGAGTCCATTTAGTTATACAACGGTACTGGACTCCATGTAGTTATATAACGGTACTGGACACCATTTAGTTATATAGTGGTACTGGAGTCCATTTAGTTATACAACGGTACTGGACACCACGTAGTTATATAACGGTACTGGACACCATGTAGTTATATAATGGTCCTGGAGTCCATTTAGTTATATAACGGTACTGGACACCATGTAGTTATATAATGGTACTGGAGTCCATTTAGGTATATAACGGTACTGGACCACATGTAGTTATATAACGGTACTGGAGTCCATTTAGTTGTATAACGGTACTGGACACCATGTAGTTGTATAACGGTAGTGGAGTCCATGTAGTTGTATAACGGTAGTGGAGTCCATTTAGTTATATAACAGTACTGGAGTCCATTTAGTTATATAATGGTACTGGAGTCCATTTAGTTATATAATGGTACTGGAGACCTGTTGGCTACATAACTGTGTTACCTCTGTTCTGTTTCTCTGTGACTCGCTGTGTTTCAGATTGTCATGTTTTGCTGTTCCCCTGTGCCTCGCTGTTTTCCACATTTTTATGTTTGCTCTTCCCCTGTGCCTCGCTGTTTTCCACATTATCTTTTTGCACTTCCCATGTGCCTCGATGTTTTCCACATTGTTATGTTTGCTTTCCCCTGTGCCTCACTGTTTGCCACACTATTGTGTTTGCTCTTCCCCTGTGCCTCGCTGTTTTCCAGATTATCTGTTTGCTCTTCCACTGTGCCTCGCTGTTTTCCACATTGTCATGTTTTGCTCTTCCCCTGTGCCTCGCTGTTTTCCACACTGTCATGTTTTGCTCTTCCCCTGTGCCTCGCTGTTTTCCACATTGCCATATTTTGCTCTTCCCCTGTGCCTTGCCTGTGCCTCACTGTTTTCCACATTTTCATGTTTTGCTCTTCCCCTGTGCCTCGCTGTTTTCCTCATTTTCATGTTTTGCTCTTCCCCTGTGCCTCGCTGTTTTCCACATTGTCGTGTTTTGCTGTTCCCCTGTGCCTCGCTGTTTTCCACATTGTCATATTTTGCTCTTCACCTGTGCCTCGCTGTTTTCCACACTGTCATGTTTTGCTCTTCCCCTGTGCCTCGCTGTTTTCCACATTGTCATGTTTTGCTCTTCCCTTGTGCCTCGCTGTTTTCCACATTGTCGTGTTTTGCTGTTCCCCTGTGCCTCACTGTTTTCCACATTGTCATGTTTTGCTGTTCCCCTGTGCCTCACTGTTTTCCACATTGTCATATTTTGCTGTTCCCTTGTGCCTCGCTGTTTTCCACATTGTCGTGTTTTGCTCTTCCTCTGTGCCTCGCTGTTTTCCACACTGTCATGTTTTGCTCTTCCCCTGTGCCTCGCTGTTTTCCACATTTTCATATTTTGCTCTTCCCCTGTGCCTCTCTGTTTTCCACATTGTCATGTTTTGCTCTTCCCCTGTGCCTCGCTGTTTTCCACATTGTCGTGTTTTGCTGTTCCCCTGTGCCTCACTGTTTTCCACATTGTCATGTTTTGCTGTTCCCCTGTGCCTCACTGTTTTCCACATTGTCATATTTTGCTGTTCCCCTGTGCCTCTCTGTTTTCCACATTTTCACACTTTGCTGTTCCCCTGTGCCTCACTGTTTTACACATTGTCATATTTTGCTCTTCACCTGTGCCTCGCTGTTTTCCACATTGTCATGATTTGCTCTTCCCCTGTGCCTCTGTTTTCCACATTGTCATGTTTTGCTCTTCCCCTGTGCCTCGCCTGTGCCTCTCTGTTTTCCACATTGTCATGTTTTGCTGTTCCCCTGTGCCTCTCTGTTTTCCACATTTTCACGCTTTGCTGTTCCCCTGTGCCTCACTGTTTTCCACATTGTCATGTTTTGCTCTTCCCCTGTGCCTCGCTGTTTTCCACACTGTCATGTTTTGCTGTTCCCCTGTGCCTCACTGTTTTCCACACTGTCATGTTTTGCTGTTCCCCTGTGCCTCTCTGTTTTCCACATTGTCATGTTTTGCTCTTCCCCTGTGCCTCGCTGTTTTCCACATTGTCATGTTTTGCTCTTCCCCTGTGCCTCCCTGTTTTCCACATTCTCATGTTTTGCTCTTCCCCTGTGCCTCGCTGTTTTCCACATTCTCATGTTTTGCTCTTCCCCTGTGCCTCGCTGTTTTCCACATTCTCATGTTTTGCTCTTCCCCTGTGCCTCGCTGTTTTCCACATTGTCGTGTTTTGCTGTTCCCCTGTGCCTCACTGTTTTCCACATTGTCATATTTTGCTGTTCCCGTGTGCCTCGCTGTTTTCCACATTGTCATGTTTTGCTCTTCCTCTGTGCCTCGCTGTTTTCCACATTGTCATGTTTTGCTCTTCCCTTGTGCCTCGCTGTTTTCCACATTGTCATGTTTTGCTGTTCCCCTGTGCCTCACTGTTTTCCACATTGTCATATTTTGCTGTTCCCCTGTGCCTCGCTGTTTTCCACACTGTCATGTTTTGCTCTTCCTCTGTGCCTCGCTGTTTTCCACATTGTCATGTTTTGCTGTTCCCCTGTGCCTCGCTGTTTTCCACATTGTCATATTTTGCTCTTCCCCTGTGCCTCGCTGTTTTCCACATTGTCATGTTTTGCTGTTCCCCTGTGCCTCACTGTTTTCCACATTGTCATGTTTTGCTCTTCCCCTGTGCCTCGCCTGTGCCTCTCTGTTTTCCACATTGTCATGTTTTGCTCTTCCCCTGTGCCTCTCTGTTTTCCACATTTTCACGCTTTGCTGTTCCCCTGTGCCTCCCTGTTTTCCACATTGTCATGTTTTGCTGTTCCCCTGTGCCTCACTGTTTTCCACATTGTCATATTTTGCTGTTCCCCTGTGCCTCGCTGTTTTCCACACTGTCATGTTTTGCTCTTCCTCTGTGCCTCGCTGTTTTCCACATTGTCATGTTTTGCTGTTCCCCTGTGCCTCGCTGTTTTCCACATTGTCATATTTTGCTCTTCCCCTGTGCCTCGCTGTTTTCCACATTGTCATGTTTTGCTGTTCCCCTGTGCCTCACTGTTTTCCACATTGTCATGTTTTGCTCTTCCCCTGTGCCTCGCCTGTGCCTCTCTGTTTTCCACATTGTCATGTTTTGCTGTTCCCCTGTGCCTCTCTGTTTTCCACATTTTCACGCTTTGCTGTTCCCCTGTGCCTCCCTGTTTTCCACATTGTCATGTTTTGCTGTTCCCCTGTGCCTCTCTGTTTTCCACATTTTCACGCTTTGCTGTTCCCCTGTGCCTCCCTGTTTTCCACATTGTCATGTTTTGCTGTTCCCCTGTGCCTCTCTGTTTTCCACATTTTCACGCTTTGCTGTTCCCCTGTGCCTCCCTGTTTTCCACATTGTCATGTTTTGCTGTTCCCCTGTGCCTCTCTGTTTTCCACATTCTCATGTTTTGCTCTTCCCCTGTGCCTCTCTGTTTTCCACATTGTCATGTTTTGCTCTTCCCCTGTGCCTCGCTGTTTTCCACATTGTCATGTTTTGCTCTTCCCCTGTGCCTCGCTGTTTTCCACATTGTCATCTCTCTTCTCTGTAGGATGGAACCTGCCCGCTTTTCTCACAGTTCTTATTGCCCTGGGTAACATTGGCCCCCTGGCTGTCACTCTGGGTCACAAATTCTGCCCTGGTCGACTCTCGGAGCCATGGCTGATCCGCTCCATCCATGCTCTGAGCCTGGTATCTGCGGGTTTCCTGGCGGTGTTCTGGGACCAGCGCGTGCTGGTGGCGGGCGAGGAGCGCAGTGTGCCTTACCTGGTACTTGCGTTCCTGTTGGCTCTTGGCTGCTGTACGTCTAATGTCACCTTCCTGCCGTTCATGTACCGATTCCCCCAGCAGTACGTGCGCAGCTTCTTCATTGGACAAGGCCTCAGCGCTCTCTTCCCCTGCGTGCTGGCACTGGGGCAGGGAGTAGGACGGTTGGAGTGCAGGAACAACACTTGGGGAAACCACACTGAGCCACACTACCTGCAGGAGAACTTCAGCGCCTACTCGTACTTCTGGGGCCTCTTCTGTCTGCTCGCGGTCTCCTCACTGGCGTTTGCCTTCCTGCTGTTCTGGAGAGGGCGCATTATGGCCCAGCAGCAGCCAGCGGAGGAGTCCGATCCCCAAGATAAGGGGGGCTCAGAAGATTCCTATCCGCTAAAGAGTCCGAAGGAAGAGACGGCGGAGGGGGCGGAGAACAGCAATGCTGGGGGGCTCAGCTTCTGGACACCCCGGAACATTTATCTGCTCGTCCTGCTGGGCGTGTCCAACGCATTGACCAATGGGGTGCTTCCCTCTGTACAGACCTACAGCTGCCTGCCCTACGGGGCCGATGCCTATCACCTGTCCGTGGTGCTGAGTAACATCGCTAACCCCGCCGCGTGCTTCATCGCCATGTGTGCTCTGTGCAGGTAAGGGCCGCATTCGCAAAGAAAACGTGCAACAATTCTGTGACAAACAAATGCAAATCTGGGAAAAATTTGAATTAAAAAAATGTTAATTGTTTAAAATAACTCCTATCTCTGAGAGGTGTTTAATGCAAAAGTTATTGCAGTTCAAACATTAACCCCTTAGTAACCGTCCACGAGCACAAGCGGCCGGAACTTACCACCCGCTGAACATTTTTTTTCCCATTTGTTTCAGTGACTTCTGGGGTGTATATGTACGTCCTCTGTCCATCTGGGACATCCACTCGGAACGTACGTCCTCGGACAGTAAGGGGTTTTTTTTTTTTTCCGGTGAGGTACCTCAATAGACTGAGATTGTACAGTGGCTCTGTTTCTACACCATCCTATGGACAGCTCTGGTTATTTGTCCATAAATCTCCATAGGATGTGTAGCAACAGCGCCACTGTACAGTTTCAGGTCATTGAGGTACTGCACCGAAAAAAAAAGTTCTTGTCTGTTCTTCAGTAACCTTTGAAAAAAACACCCCTCAGCAGCTGGAGTTCCCTTGGTTTACTCAGGGGGATATACTCTACAAAATATATATTTTTTGTATATTGAATGTTAACTATCCCGTGGCCAGAAAATGCCAGTGGCCTGTGTGGATTTTGCCTTTGTCCCTTGGTTGAGGAGATAACATCTCCACCCGACCTGGAATTCAGCGCCATGGGGCCGACATGACGGCTGGTGTCCCTTTCTGATGCAGGCAGTTTATAAGCCTACTTAAAGAGGATCTATCACCTCTAAATAAAGTTAGGCTTATGCAGAGAATCCTATATAATAATTCGCTAATGTATGTTTGTCAGAAGCTATCATGCGCAGTACAGTCGGCTGCGCGCGCTGCAGTCGTGCTCAGTACAGACTGTCCGCGCCACGCTCATAACGGAGCGGGGCGCTCTGAATTCACCGGGTGCGCAGAGAGGACTACGGTCTGAATTCGGTGCACCCTGCTCCGTTTTCAGCCGCGGGGCGGGCAATCTGTACTGTGCATGACTGCACCGGCCTGGCATTGTGGTCCGTGTACACAGGCTGTTCAACTAGTATATATTAAAAAAAAACGCTATTTGGGTTAAAACGATAGCTTATAGAGTGCCCTGCATACACTTCTGTTGCCGCAGATCGCTGCACTGCCCCTGCTCCCTTCCCGCTATCCAGCCTCCTCCGATGACGGAGGCTTCTGTCTGTAAGCTGGAGCGATCTCATTGACAGAGATCGATATCTAGCCAATGAGATCGCTCCAGCCTACAGACAGAAGCCTCCATCAACAGAGGAGGCTGGGTAGTGGGAAGGGATAAGGTTCAGAGCGGCAGCGGAAATGTATGTGAAAGTAGGGTGCAGGGCACTCAATAAGCTATCGTTTTAACCCAGTAATGTTTTCAACAATATCTATATTAACTCTACGTAATAAGCCTAACTTTTGTAGGGATGAGAGCCACTTTAAAGGGATAGTAATACTTAAAATGTAAAAAAAAAAATATCTTGTAGGGTTTATCCACCTGAGTAAAACAAGAGTACTCCCTTCTGAAAGGTGTTTCATTCAAAAGTTATTAATTTTCAAAGTTGAATTTTTTTAGGTGCAATATCACAGTGGCCTGAAATTGTACACCATCCTATGGACAGCTCTGGTCCCGGGACCATAAATCTCCATAGGATGGTGTAGCAACAGCGCCACTGTACAATTTGAGGCCTCTGTGATATTGCACCTAAAAAATTCAACTTTGAAAATTAATAACTTTTGAATGAAACACCTTTCAGCAGTGGGAGTATTCTTGTTTTACTCAGGGGGATAAACCCTACAACATATGTTTTTTTATATTTTAAGTATTACTTTCCCTTGAACCCTTTCAGAACCACAGTGTATGTAATGAATTGCAATGCAATGCGTTGCATGCCCCTCTGTTCCTTAAAGGGTTAGGATGATATTGTGCAGTGAGCGGACGTCCTGTTGGCAACTGCCATGTCCGCCTCCATTGGTCTGACACCCAGGACGGACTAAGCAAAGGGACGGGCGAAATTCATTGGGGCCAAAAGTAAATTCTTATTAGGAGCTGTTACTACTTGTTTATGAAAAACTCTGTTCTATTACAGTCGCATTTAAAGTGAATATGTCCCCTATGGACAACATCCCATAAATAGGTGACATTGCCAATACAATGAAAACCTTATTTATTTGTTATTTAATGTTTTGATTTCGCTTAAATTTAATTTACAAAAGTCTGGGCTGCAGTCACTTCTGTATAGACTGCGGCCTGACGCTCTGCCTCTGCTCTCCTCCAATGACGGAGGCTTCTGTCAGTAAGCTGGGGAGGTCTCATTGGCAGAGATCGACAGGCAGCTCGCTTCTCCTGAGGGTACTGCAGTGGGCATTTCCTCAATTCTCACACCGTACCAACTGCATACCCCCCCACCAATGGCATTACAACAGAAGGATATGTTTATATGTCCATCATACCCCTTCTTCATCCTCCCCTTCTTCCTTTATCTCTGTACCACCCTGCCCTCTTCATCCTCTGCCTCCCGCACATCCTCCTCTTCATCCTCTGCCTCTCTCACATCCTTCTCTGCCTCCCTTACATCCTCCTCTTCATTCTCTGCCTCCCTAACATCATCTACCTCCATCACATCATCCTCTTCATCCTCTGCCTCCCGCACATCCTCCTCTTCATCCTCTGCCTCTCTCACATCCTTCTCTGCATCCTCTGGCTCCTTCACATTCTCCTCTTCATCCTCTGCCTCCCTCACATCCTTCTCTTTATCCTCTGCCTCCCTCACATCCTTCTCTTTATCCTCTGCCTCCTGCACATCCTCCTCTTCATCCTCTGCCTCTCTCACATCCTTCTCTGCCTCCCTTACGTCGTCCTCTTCATCCTCTGCCTCCCTAACATCATCTACCTCCATCACATCATCCTCTTCATCCTCTGCCTCCCGCACATCCTCCTCTTCATCCTCTGCCTCCCGCACATCCTCCTCTTTATCCTCTGCCTCTCTCACATCCTCCTCTTTATCCTCTGCCTCCCTCACATCCTTCTCTTTATCCTCTGCCTCCCTCACATCCTTCTCTTTATCCTCTGCCTCCTGCACATCCTCCTCTTCATCCTCTGCCTCTCTCACATCCTTCTCTGCCTCCCTTACGTCGTCCTCTTCATCCTCTGCCTCCCTAACATCATCTACCTCCATCACATCGTCCTCTTCATCCTCTGCCTCCATCACATCCTTCTCTGCATCCTCTGCCTCCCGCACATCCTCCTCTTCATCCTCTGCCTCCCTCACATCCTCCTCTTCATCCTCTGCCTCCCGCACATCCTTCTCTGCATCCTCTGCCTCCCTTACATTCTCCTCTTCATCCTCTGCCTCCCTTACATCCTCTGCCTCCATCACATCCTTCTCTTTATCCTCTGCCTCCTGCACATCCTCCGCCTCCCACACATACTCCTCTGCCTCCTGCACATCCTCCCCTTCATCCTCTGCCTCCTGCACATCCTCCCCTTCATCCTCTGCCTCCTGCACATCCTCCCCTTCATCCTCTGCCTTCTGCACATCCTCCTCTTCATCCTCTGCCTCCCTCACATCCTCCTCTGCCTTCCTCACATCCTCCTCTTCATCCTCTGCCTCCCGCACATCCTTCTCTGCATCCTCTGCCTCCCGCACATCCTCCTCTTCATCCTCTGCCTCCCTCACATCCTCCTCTTCATCCTCTGCCTCCCTCACATCCTTCTCTGCATCCTCTGCCTCCCTTACATTCTCCTCTTCATCCTCTGCCTCCCTTACATCCGATGCCTCCATCACATCCTTCTCTTTATCCTCTGCCTCCTGCACATCCTCCGCCTCCCACACATACTCCTCTGCCTCCTGCACATCCTCCCCTTCATCCTCTGCCTCCTGCACATCCTCCCCTTCATCCTCTGCCTCCTGCACATCCTCCCCTTCATCCTCTGCCTCCTGCACATCCTCCCCTTCATCCTCTGCCTTCTGCACATCCTCCTCTTCATCCTCTGCCTCCCTCACATCCTCCTCTGCCTTCCTCACATCCTCCTCTTCATCCTCTGCCTCCCTCACATCCACCTCTGCATCATCTGGCTTTCTCACATCCTCCTCTTCATCCTCTGCCTCCCTCACATCCTCTGCCTCCATCACATCCTCCTCTTCATCCTCTGCCTCCCTTACATTCTCCTCTTCATCCTCTGCCTCCCTCACATCCTCCTCTTCATCCTCTGCCTCCCTTACATTCTCCTCTTCATCCTCTGTCTCCATCACATCCTCCTCTTCATCCTCTGCCTCCCGCACATCCTCCTCTTCATCCTCTGCCTCCTGCACATCCTCCTCTTCATCCTCTGCCTCCCTCACATCCTCCTCTGCCTTCCTCACATCCTCCTCTTCATCCTCTACCTCCCTTACATTCTCCTCTTCATCCTCTGCCTCCATCACATCCTCCTCTTCATCCTCTGCCTCCCGCACATCCTCCTCTTCATCCTCTGCCTCCTGCACATCCTCCTCTTCATCCTCTGCCTCCTGCACATCCTCCTCTTCATCCTCTGCCTCCCTCACATCCTCCTCTGCCTCCCTCACATCCACCTCTGCATCATCTGGCTTTCTCACATCCTCCTCTTCATCCTCTGCCTCCCTCACATCCTCTGCCTCCATCACATCCTCCTCTTCATCCTCTGCCTCCCTTACATTCTCCTCTTCATCCTCTGCCTCCCTCACATCCTCCTCTTCATCCTCTGCCTCCCTCACATACTCCTCTGCCTCCCTTACATCCTCCCCTTCATCCTCTGCCTCCCGCACATCCTCCCCTTCATCCTGTGCCTCCTGCACATCCCCCTCTTCATCCTCTGCCTCCCACACATCCTCCTCTTCATCCTCTGCCTTCCTCACATCCTCCTCTGCCTTCCTCACATCCTCCTCTTCATCCTCTGCCTCCCCCACATCCTCCTCTTTATCCTCTGCCTCCCTCACATCCTCCTCTGCCTCCCTTACATCCTCCCCTTCATCCTCTGCCTCCCGCACATCCTCCCCTTCATCCTGTGCCTCCTGCACATCCCCCTCTTCATCCTCTGCCTCCCACACATCCTCCTCTTCATCCTCTGCCTTCCTCACATCCTCCTCTGCCTTCCTCACATCCTCCTCTTCATCCTCTGCCTCCCCCACATCCTCCTCTTTATCCTCTGCCTCCCTCACATCCTCCTTTTCATTCTCTGTCTTCCTCAATCCTCTGCCTCCATCACATTCTCCTCTTTATCCTCTGCCTCCCTCACATCCTCCTCTGCCTCCCTCACATCCCTCGCATCCTCCTCTGCCTCTCTCGCATCCTCCTCTGCCTCCCTCGCATCCTCCTCTGCCTCCTCGCATCCTCCTCTGCCTCCCTCACAGCCTCCTCTGCCTCCCTCACAGCCTCCTCTGCCTCCCTCACATACTCCTCTTCCTCCTCTGCCTTCCTCACATCCTCCTCGGCCTCCCTCACATCCTCCTCTGCCTCCCTCACACCCTCCTCTGCCTCCCTCGCACCCTCCTCTTCATCCTCTGCCTCCCTCACACCCTCCTCTTTGTCCTCTGTCTCTCTCCTTGCTGTTCCATCATCACCACCACTCTCCTCCTTACTGTACCACCTCCACCCCCTTTCTTCCTTGTTGTGCTACCGTCACCCCCTCCTCCTTGCCTCCCTCACATCCTCTCCTCCTTGTCTCCCTCACATCCTCTCCTCCTTGTCTCCCTCACATCCTCTCCTCCTTGTCTCCCTCACATCCCCCTCTCTCCTCCTTGCTGTGCCACATCCCCCTCTCCTCCTTGCTGTGCCACATCCCCGTCTCCTCCTTGCTGTGCCACATCCCCGTCTCCTCCTTGCTGTGCCACATCCCCCTCTCCTCCTTGCTGTGCCACATCCCCTCTCTCCTCATTGCTGTGCCACATCCCCCTCTCCTCCTTGCTGTGCACATCCCCTCTCCTCCTTGCTGTGCCACATCCCCCTCTCCTCCTTGCTGTGCCACATCCCCCTCTCCTCTTTGCTGTGCCACATCCCCCTCTCCTCCTTGCTGTGCCACATCCCCCTCTCCTCCTTGCTGTGCCACATCCCCCTCTCCTCCTTGCTGTGCCACATCCCCCTCTCTCCTCATTGCTGTGCCACATCCCTCACATCCTCCTCTGCCTCCCTCACACCCTCCTCTGCCTCCCTCACACCCTCCTCTGCCTCCCTCACACCCTCCACTTCATCCTCTGCCTCCCTCACATCCTCTGCTCCCTCACATCCTCCTCTTCCTCCTCGGCCTCCCTCACACCCTCCTCTGCCTCCCTCACACCCTCCTCTGCCTCCCTCGCACCCTCCTCTTCATCCTCTGCCTCCCTCGCACCCTCCTCTTTGTCCTCTGTCTCCCTCCTTGCTGTTCCATCATCACCACCACTCTCCTCCTTACTGTACCACCTCCACCCCCTTTCTTCCTTGTTGTGCCACATCACCTCCTCCTCCTTGTCTCCCTCACATCCTCTCCTCCTTGTCTCCCTCACATCCTCTCCTCCTTGTCTCCCTCACATCCTCTCCTCCTTGTCTCCCTCACATCCCCCTCTCCTCCTTGCTGTGCCACATCCCCCTCTCCTCTTTGCTGTGCACATCCCCTCTCCTCTTTGCTGTGCCACATCCCCTCTCCTCTTTGCTGTGCCACATCCCCCTCTCCTCTTTGCTGTGCCACATCCCCCTCTCCTCCTTGCTGTGCCACATCCCCTCTCCTCCTTGCTGTGCCACATCCCCTCTCTCCTTTTTGCTGTGCCACATCCCCCTGTCCTCTTTGCTGTGCCACATCCCCTCTCTCCTCCTTGCTGTGCACCATTAACCCCTTCTCCTCTTTGTTGTGCCACAACCCCTTCTTCCTTGCTGTGTCAGCATCACCCCCTCTCCATCGTGCTGTGCCACCATCACCCCTTCTCCTTGCTGGGAATTAGTCCATGTGACGTGTATATAAATTCCAGTCAGTGAGTGCAATCAGGAGGGGGCAGAGACCTTGTGATAATCACAGACATCCACTGTTCACTATCAGGGGTACAACACAGCATGTGATCCCATCAGTTTATATTGCTGCAGTAATACTCTTAATGGCCTTCTTTATCATTGGATGTATTTATATCTTCCAATGGATTGTTTTTCTGTGTATTCCCTCCTCTGTACAGCAAAACCTTCAATTTCACAGTCCAACTGTCTATTTATAGTTCCTCATACAGCAGTCTGGTATATTCATATAATAGCCGTGTGTGACAGAAGCACTTACCTAGGTAGGAGTCCATCATACAGCAGTCAGGTGTATCTATGTAATTACTGTGTGTAACAGAAGCACTTACCTAGGTAGGAGTCCATCACACAGCAGTCAGGTGTATCTATATAATTACTGTGTGTAACAGAAGCAGTACCTAGGTAGGAGTCCATCATACAGCAGTCAGGTGTATCTATATAATTACTGTGTGTAACAGAAGCACTTACCTAGGTAGGAGTCCATCATACAGCAGTCAGGTGTATCTATATAATTACTGTGTGTAACAGAAGCACTTACCTAGGTAGGAGTCCATCATACAGCAGTCAGGTGTATCTATATAATTACTGTGTGTAACAGAAGCACTTATCTAGGTAGGATTCCATCATACAGCAGTCATGTGTATCTATATAATTACTGTGTGTAACAGAAGCACTTACCTAGGTCCTATAGGACATGGAGTCTGTCCCTTCCACTGCAGAGTGACACAGGCAGAAGGGAGATATAGGACATGGAGTCTGTCCCTCCCACTGCAGGGTGACACAGAAGGGAGATATAGGACATGGAGTCTGTCCCTCCCACTGCAGGGTGACACAGACAGAAGGGAGCTATAGGACATGTAGTCTGTCCCTCCCACTGCAGGGTGACACAGACAGAAGGGAGCTATAGGACATGGAGTCTGTCCCTCCCACTGCAGGGTGACACAGACAGAAGGGAGATATAGGACATGGAGTCTGTCCCTCCCACTGCAGGGTGACACAGAAGGGAGATATAGGACATGGGGTCTGTCCCTCCCACTGCAGGGTGACACAGACAGAAGGGAGATATAGGACATGGAGTCTGTCCTCCCACTGCAGGGTGAGACAGAAGAAGGGAGATATAGGACATGGAGTCTGTTCCTCCCACTGCAGGGTGACACAGACAGAAGGGAGATATAGGACATGGAGTCTGTCCCTCCCACTGCAGGGTGACACAGACAGAAGGGAGATATAGGACATGGAGTCTGTCCCTCCCACTGCAGGGTGACACAGACAGAAGGGAGATATAGGACATGGAGTCTGTCCCTCCCACTGCAGGGTGACACAGACAGAAGGGAGATTTAGGACATGGAGTCTGTCCCTCCCACTGCAGGGTGACACAGAAGGGAGATATAGGACATGGAGTCTGTCCCTCCCACTACAGGGTGACACAGAGAGAAGGGAACTATGGGACATGGAGTCTGTCCCTCCCACTGCAGGGTGACACAGCAGGGAGATATAGGACATGGGGTCTGTCCCTCCCACTGCAGGGTGACACAAACAGAAGGGAGATATAGGATATGGAGTCTGTCCCTCCCACTGCAGGGTGACACAGACAGAAGGGAGATATAGGACATGGAGTCTGTCCCTCCCACTGCAGGGTAATACAGACAGAAGGGAGATATAGGACATGGAGTCTGTCCCTCCCACTGCAGGGTGACACAAACAGAAGGGAGATATAGGACATGGAGTCTGTCCCTCCCACTGCAGGGTGACACAGACAGAAGGGAGATATAGGACATGGAGTCTGTCCCTCCCACTGCAGGGTGACACAGACAGAAGGGAGCTATAGGACATGGAGTCTGTCCCTCCCACTGCAGTGTGACACAGAAGGGAGATATAGGACATGGAGTCTGTCCCTCCCACTGCAGGGTGACACAGACAGAAGGGAGATATAGGACATGAAGTTTGTCCCTCCCACTGCAGGGTGACACAGACAGAAGGGAGATATAAGACATGTAGTCTGTCCCTCCACTGCAGGGTGACACAGACAGAAGGGAGATATAGGACATGGAGTCTGTACCTCCCACTGCAGGTCAACACAGACAGAAGGGAGATATAGGACATGGAGTCTGTCCCTCCCACTGCAGGTCAACACAGACAGAAGGGAGATATAGGACATGGAGTCTGTCCCTCCCACTGCAGGGTGAAACAGACTGAAGGGGGATATAGGACATGGAGTCTGTCCTCCCACTGCAGGGTGACACAGACAGAAGGGAGATATAGGACATGGAGTCTGTCCCTCCCACTACAGGGTGACACAGATAGAAGGGAGATATAGGACATGGAGTCTATCCCACCCACTGCAGGGTGACACAGACAGAAGGGATCTATAGGACACGGAGTCTGTCCCTCTCACTGCAGGGTGACATAAACAGAAGGGAGATATAGGACATGGAGTCTGTCCCTCCACTGCAGGCTGACACAGACAGAAGGGAGATATAGGACACGGAGTCTGTCCCTCCCACTGCAGGGTGATACAGACAGAAGGGAGATATAGGGTATGGAGTCTGTCCTTCCCACTGCAGGGTGACACAGACAGAAGGGAGATATAGGACATGGAGTCTGTCCTCCCACTGCAGGGTGACACAGACAGAAGGGAGATATAGGACATGGAGTCTGTCCCTCCCACTGCACGGTGACACAGATAGAAGGGAGATATAGGACATGGAGTCAGTTCTTTCTTTGTGTGATGATTCTGATGTTTTTCCTTCTCTCCTGTAGGTCATCTCTGGGTCTTGGGTGATCATGGCAGGTGGGGTGATATTCGGAGGGTACCTGATGGTTTTGGCTGCGCTCAGTCCCTGCCCTCCTCTGATTGGGAGCACAGCAGGAATAGTGCTGGTGGTGAGTACTTTACTGATGGTTTGGGTCATTAATTGATCGACTATTTACTCAATAATATATTGTATGTTGGTTAGTAAAGATGACTTGTGACTTTGATATGTTTAGTTCTTGTTAACACCACCACTATCTTCCTTAGGCACTAATAGTTGTAAAATATACACAGCATGTACATTGTGATATTTACAAAATGAAGATACAATACGTTCCATGAATCGGATAGCGTCTCTTATATGCTGTAGAAATCTTGAATGCAAATTTGGTGTTGCTGCCGCTCTCTCACAAACCTCCGGCACAGATTCTCCACCCAACATGTATAGAAAAGACAACAGAGAGAAAGAGCACACTATCTAAGTGCAGACTGCTTAAAGGGATAGTAATACTTTCATTTTATCTTTATTTTGTAGGCATTAAAAAAACATGAAGAAAGATAAGTCTTATCTCTCAAACCTTTATGGTTTGAGAGATATTCACAAGCAAAGTTTCCCCTCCCGCCCCTTTTACCTAGTGTAAGCCATCTCTTCTCAGATGTGGAATGCAGTCCATAGACCAGACAGATAACAGCAGGGGACAATCTTCTCCTATGAGAACAATGAAAGCCCTGCCCCCCTTTTACCTAGTGTAAGCCATCTCTTCTCAGATGTGGAATCCAGTCCATAGACCAGACAGATAACAGCAGGGGACAATCTTCTTCCTATGAGAACAATGAAAGCCCTGCCCCCCTTTTACCTAGTGTAAGCCATCTCTTCTCAGATGTGGAATCCAGTCCATAGACCAGACAGATGACAGAAGGGGACAATCTTCGTCCTATGAAAACAATGAAAGCCCTGCCCCCCTTGACAAGTTTTTCAGGTTTTTCCCTGATCTTAATTGAAGATTGTCCCTCTCTGCAATCTACCTGGGCACCTCCCTTCTGATCTGGCTGAACAGTGTTACATCAGTTAAAGGGGCGGGAGGGGGTTATTTTGTCATTCAGTTACTCTTGAACTACAAGTCTGACAGTATTGATATAACACTCTCCAAAGTCCAAATACTATGATTATTAATTAGAGCTGCTTTTATTATGAAACATTACTATTCCTTTAAAAATTCAATGACTGACACCTCCACCATGATACTTCACGTGTTTTCTCCTCCTTCACTGTGACATGAAACACCTTTGTGTTAGGTTATATTGCACTCGCCTTTAAGAGGCTGTACCCTGCCTTTAGGTGTGTGTGCACTTGTACTGGATAACCCCCAGTAGTGGTATACTTCGCTGCGACCTCCCCGTCTGTTCCGTATCTTTTTGATGGTGCCAATTGGCGCTTTCAATGTCTTTGAGATCCTAAGACGTCACCCTCTATCTAGGGTAATCCCACCTTAAATGTGAACCTTACTATTCACCGGAACAGATTTAGGGGCCAAAACAATAATCGGATGTATATCATATACATAATAAAATCTAAATATTTATTTAAAATTAAAAAAATATATATATAAACCGCAATACATCGCATACACTATTTAAAAACACACCTCCAACATGAGAAATCTTTGGGAGTACTACTTATTTGTTGTAGAAAAATACGGTGTGTTGTATTATGACTGAATCTAGTCCACACACTGTGATATGAATGGATCTAGGCAGAGTCCACACACTGTGATATGAATGGATCTAGGCAGAGTCCACACACTGTGATATGAATGGATCTAGTTCACACACTGTGATATGAATGGATCTAGGTAGAGTCCACACGCTGTGATATGAATTGATCTAGGTAGAGTCCACACACTGTGAGATGAATGGATATAGGTAGAGTCCACACACTGTGATATGAATGGATCTAGTCCACACACTGTGATATGAATGGATCTAGTCCACACACTGTGATATGAATGGATCTAGTCCACACACTGTGATATGAATGGATCTAGTCCACACACTGTGATATGAATGGATCTAGTCCACACACTGTGATATGAATGGATCTAGACAGAGGCCAGACACTGTGATATGAATGGATCTATGCAGAGTCCACACACTGTGGTATTAATGGATCTAGTCCACAAACTGTGATATGAATGGATCTAGTCCACACACTGTGATATGAATGGATCTAGGCAGAGTCCACACACTGTGATATGAATGGATCTAGTCCACACACTGTGATATGAATGGATCTAGTCCACACACTGTGATATGAATGGATCTAGGTACAGCCCACACACTGTGATGTGAATGGATCTAGTCCACACACTGTGATGTGAATGGACCTAGTCCACACACTGTGATATGAATGGATCTATTTACAGCCCACACACTGTGATATGAATGGATCTAGGTACAGTCCACACACAGTGATATGAATTGATCTAGTCCACACACTGTGATATGAATGGATCTAGTCCACACACTGTGATATGAATGGATCTAGGCAGAGTCCACACACTGTGATATGAATGGATCTAGTCCACACACTGTGATATGAATGGATCTAGTCCACACACTGTGATATGAATGGATCTAGGTACAGTCCACACACTGGAGGCGTTTCTAATTTTTAACAGACAAAAAGATACCGTTATTATATGCATTTATTAATTAATAGACTTATGTTCTTTAGTAGTACAACCATTGCACTCTAGAATAACTGAAGGTGACTATATATATGTGCCAGGTTATGGACTTTCCAATCCCATTAACCTAGCAACTTGACAATACAGTTGTGATGCACCACCCATATAACATCAAGACTCCAACCAGTGATAAAATCAGCTGTACGGCACCTTTATTTCTTCTGTTAATAACAAATCTTCAGGGCTGTAGGTTGTATTTTAGAGCAACAAATACGTTACAAATTAGGAGGCAGTGTTATCGTTGATCCAGTCAACGCGTTTCACATGTGAAGCGCTTAATCATGATGCTGTGATCAATCTTTCAAGGCTTCCGCCTATTTAAAATCCAAATGTCCAATTGGAAACAATGTACATATTCACATCACCTATATCAATTATAACAACACTTACTGGCTCATCAGCAGTCTGCAGAACTGTCTGTTAAACTCCCTCTAATTCAAGGGGGAGTATTCTTTAAAGGGATAGTAATGTTTCATAATAAAAGCAGCTCTAATTAATCATCATAGTATTTGGACTTTGTCATTGAGGTACTCTTGTATTACAACTCTGACAGAATTGAAATAACACTCTCCAAAGTGTCCCCCTCGCGCCCCTTTTACTGATGTAACACTGCTCAGCCAGATCAGAAGGGAGGTGCCCAGGTAGATTGCAGAGAGGGACAATCTTCAATTAAGATAAGGGAAAAACCTGAAAAACTTGTCAAGGGGGGCAGGGCTTTCATTGTTCTCATAGGAAGAAGATTGTCCCCTACTGTTATCTGTCTGGTCTATGGACTGCATTCCACATCTGAGAAGAGATGGCTTACACTAGGTAAAAGGGGCGGGAGGGGAAACTTTGCTTGTGAATATCTCTCAAACCATAAAGGTTTGAGAGATAAGACTTATATCATTCTTCATGTTTTTTTTAATACCTACAAAATAAAATAAAAATAAACACCTCTTAAGCGGTCATCAAATAATGCAAAAGCCAGTCGAATCAAAATCGCCCCGTATTAAAATTAAATATTATAAACATGATATAGTGATAGAGAACAGTTGTAGTAATATTCGATATATAGCCTAACTATTTATGCAAAGTTATATAGAGGTGACATCCACTATAAACGTGTCAAGATGAAAGGTCCACATCATGTGTTCATTAACATATAGGGCCACACTGGAGTAAATTAAATTCATTATCTAGTTATAAAAATATTCCCAAATTCATGAACCTTCCTCTCCTCCTTACTCTTGGTCAGGTCTGGATTTACATCTCAGGAGCCTGTAGGCAAAGAAATCTGAAGCACCCCCCCCCATTTGCCATCTCCACTGGACACCTCCACAATGCTCCAATTCTCCACATTACCCCCCATATCCATATAGCTCTCACATTGCCCCCCATCAGCTCCAACTTATCCCCCATCAGCTCCATATTGCCCTCACATTGCCCCCATCATCTACAACTTGCCCCATCATCTCCACATTGCCCCATCAGCTCCAGCTTGCCCTCACATTGCCCCCATCATCTCCACACTGGCACTATATCAGCTCCAGCTTGCCTCAACATTCCCCACATCATCTTCACATTGCCCCCACTTTGCCTCCCGCATATGTTTCCTACCTCCCTGGTGGTCCAGCGGCAGATGTCTGTACCTCCTTCTGTAGCTGCTGTTGCTCCCGCGCGGTCTCTTGATGATGTCATCTCCCAGCGCTCTGCAATAGAGCCGACAAGGGAGCAACAGCAGGTACAGGTCTGTGCCTTCTGTCTGAGCCGAAGAAGTCACAGACCTTACCATGCGGTGGGCGGGTTGATACTCTGCGCAGCGCTTTGAACAAAAATATATGATTTTTTTTTTTATTTCAATGACAGGGGCACCTCTGTGGATGCACCTGTAGACAGATGCCTACTCTGCCTTATGGCAAATCCAGCCCTGTTCTTGGTTCCTGCTCCTTCCTCTCCTCCTTACCATTTGTCCTTGAGTCCTCTCCTCTTCTTTACCATTGGTCCCTGAGTCCTCCCCTCTTCTTTTACCATTGGTCCCTGACTCCTCCCCTCTTCTTTACCATTGGTCCCTGCTCCCTTCTCTCCTCCATTCTATTGGTTTCTGTGCCCTTCCCTTGTTTTTTACCATTGGTTCCTGAGCTGTCCTCCTTTCCTTACAGTTGGTCCCCAGTCCTCCCCCTCTTCCATTCTATTGGTCTCTGAAACCTCCTTCCTTCCTTATATTCAGTCCTTGATACACCTCTTTTGTCTCCACAGGTTTTCTCCTGGACACTGTTTATGGGTCTCTTGTCGTACCTCAAGGTTGTGATCGGCAGCCTCCTCCATGAAGCAGGCCACAGCGCCCTCTTGTGGTGCGGGGCTGTAATCCAAGTTGGTTCCTTGTTAGGAGCATTGCTCATGTTCCCAATGGTTAGCATTTATCACCTATTCCAGAGTGGCAGAGACTGCCAGGACAGCTGTCCTCACTGAGGAGAGCGCTCACTCACACTACTGCAAAGATTACTTGGGTCCATCACTGGGTTATGAAAGGTGCAGCTGCTGCAGTATGACAAGTGCCTGACACCCCGGTTGGACCACTCTTCTTCTTCTCAGGATCTTTTTTTGTATAAGGAACAAATAAAGTAAAGTCTTTTCCAGTAACCTGTCTGTGGCTACTTATTGTCTTAGAAAATGTTTTACCGGAAGAATACAATCACATTTCAGGAGTTTTCTAGTATGTCCTGTAGAACCTTTACACTACAAGTTACACAAAACAAGAAAATAAACCACACTAGCATTTATATACATTTATACGTTAAAATTAAAGCTTTAAGTTTTTGGATATTAAGCTGGTAGACTATTCCAGACTTCCAGAGCTCAGTAGAAGAAGACATACCTCATGTTTCCTTCTTGTTGTGGAATAGTAAGTGAATTGCTGGCAGTGGAATCGAGAGGATACAGGAAGTAAATGGATACCTGTCAGTAGAGTGGAAGTTACTGGAGGTAAGTGACTTTCTCATGGTGGAGTGCAGTTACCGGAAGTAAGTGAATTGCTGGAATTAGAGTGGAGGTTATATGAATTGTGTAGCACTGCAATGAACATACTACCCACGTAGTATGGAATAGTGATTTGCTAGCAGTGGAGCAGAAGGTATATTTGGTGTAGAGATCTGGAGTGATCATACTCATCAGGTAGTGTGGAATACTCAGTGAGTTGTTAGCAGTGGATGTTATAGTTAGTATGGAGATCTGGAGTGATCATACTGCTCAGGTAGTGTGGAATAGTCAGTGAGTTGTTAGTAGTGGAAGTTATAGTTAGTATGGAGATCTGGAGTGATCATACTGCTCAGGTAATGTGGAATAGTCAGTGAGTTGTTAGCAGTGAAGTGGAGGTGATAGTTAGTATGGAGATCTGGAGTGATCATACTGCTCAGGTAGTGTGGAATAGTCAGTGAGTTGTTAGTAGTGGAGTGGAGGTTATAGTTAGTATGGAGAACTGGAGTGATCATACTGCTCAGGTAGTGTGGAATAGTCCGTGAGTTGTTAGCAGTGGAGCGGAGGTTATAGTTAGTATGGAGATCTGGAGTGATCATACTGCTCAGGTAGTGTGGAATAGTCAGTGAGTTGTTAGCAGTGGAGGTTATAGTCAGTATGGAGATCTGGAGTGATCATACTGCTCAGGTAGTGTGGAATAGTCAGTGAGTTGTTAGCAGTGAAGTGGAGGTTATAGTTAGTATGGAGAACTGGAGTGATCATACTGCTCAGGTAGTGTGGAATAGTCCGTGAGTTGTTAGCAGTGGACGTTATAGTTAGTATGGAGAACTGGAGTGATCATACTGCTCAGGTAGTGTGGAATAGTCAGTGAGTTGTTAGCAGTGGAGCGGAGGTTATAGTTAGTATGGAGATCTGGAGTGATCATACTGCTCAGGTAGTGTGGAATAGTCAGTGAGTTGTTAGTAGTGGAGGTTATAGTTAGTATGGAGATCTGGAGTGATCATACCGCTCAGGTAGTGTGGAATAGTCAGTGAGTTGTTAGTAGTGGATGTTATAGTTAGTATGGAGATCTGGAGTGATCATACTCATCAGGTAGTGTGGAATAGTCAGTGAGTAGTTAGTAGTGGAGGTTATAGTTAGTATGGAGATCTGGAGTGATCATACCGCTCAGGTAGTGTGGAATAGTCAGTAAGTTGTTAGTAGTGGAGGTTATAGTTAGTATGGAGATCTGGCGTGATCATACTGCTCAGGTAGTGTGGAACAGTCAGTGAGTTGTTAGTAGTGGAGGTTATAGTTAGTATGGAGATCTGGACATATCTCCTGTTTCCTTCTTGTTGTGGAATAGTAAGTGAATTGCTGGCAGTGGAATACAGAGGTTACAGGAAGTAAATGGATACCTGTCAGTAGAGTGGAAGTTACTGGAGGTAAGTGACTTTCTCATGGTGGAGTGCAGTTACCGGAAGTAAGTGAATTGCTGGCATTAGAGTGGAGGTTATATGAATTGTGTAGCACTGCAATGAACATACTACCCACGTAGTATGGAATAGTGATTTGCTAGCAGTGGAGCAGAAGGTATATTTGGTGTAGAGATCTGGAGTGATCATACTCATCAGGTAGTGTGGAATAGTCAGTGAGTTGTTAGCAGTGGAGGTTATAGTTAGTATGGAGATCTGGAGTGATCATACTGCTCAGGTAGTGTGGAATAGTCAGTGAGTTGTTAGTAGTGGAGCGGAGGTTATAGTTAGTATGGAGATCTGGAGTGATCATACTGCTCAGGTAGTGTGGAATAGTCAGTGAGTTGTTAGTAGTGGAGCGGAGGGTATAGTTAGTATGGAGATCTGGAGTGATCATACTGCTCAGGTAGTGTGGAATAGTCAGTGAGTTGTTAGTAGTGGAGGTTATAGTTAGTATGGAGAACTGGAGTGATCATACTGCTCAGGTAGTGTGGAATAGTCAGGGAGTTGTTAGTAGTGGAGGTTATAGTTAGTATGGAGAACTGGAGTGATCGTACAGGTAGTGTGGAATAGTCAGTGAGTTGTTAGTAGTGGAGGTTATAGTTAGTATGGACATCTGGAGTGATCATACTGCTCAGGTAATGTGGAATAGTCAGTGAGTTGTGAGTAGTGGAGGTTATAGTTAGTATGGAGAACTGGAGTGATCGTACAGGTAGTGTGGAATAGTCAGTGAGTTGTTAGTAGTGGAGGTTATAGTTAGTATAGAGATCTGGAGTGATCATACTGCTCAGGTAGTGTGGAATAGTCAGGGAGTTGTTAGTAGTGGAGGTTATAGTTAGTATGGAGAACTGGAGTGATCATACTGCTCAGGTAGTGTGGAATAGTCAGTGAGTTGTTAGTATGGAGATCTGGAGTGAACATACTGCTCAGGTAGTGTGGAACAGTCAGTGAGTTGTTAGTAGTGGAGGTTATAGTTAGTATGGAGATCTGGAGTGATCATACTGCTCAGGTAGTGTGGAATAGTCAGTGAGTTGTTAGTAGTGGAGGTTATAGTTAGTATGGAGATCTGGTGTGAACATACTGCTCAGGTAGTGTGGAATAGTCAGTGAGTTGTTAGCAGTGGAGTGGAGGTTATAGTTAGTATGGAGATCTGGAGTGATCATACTGCTCAGGTACTGTGGAATAGTCATTGAGTTGTTAGCAGTGGAGTGGTGGTTATAGTTAGTATGGAGATCTGGAGTGATCATACTGCTCAGGTAGTGTGGAATAGTCAGTGAGTTGTTAGCAGTGGATGTTATAGTTAGTATGGAGATCTGGAGTGATCATACTGCTCAGGTTGTGTGGAATAGTCAGTGAGTTGTTAGTAGTGGAGGTTATAGTTAGTATGGAGAGCTGGAGTGATCATACGGCTCAGGTAGTGTGGAATAGTCAGTGAGTTGTTAGTAGTGGAGGTGATAGTTAGTATGGAGAACTGGAGTGATC
The DNA here is from genome assembly GCA_037306005.1 of Rhinophrynus dorsalis. Classification (NCBI taxonomy): domain Eukaryota; kingdom Metazoa; phylum Chordata; class Amphibia; order Anura; family Rhinophrynidae; genus Rhinophrynus; species Rhinophrynus dorsalis. The sequence continues at coordinate 3,726,760 of CM074723.1, read as the reverse complement.
GTACGGCTCAGGTAGTGTGGAATAGTCAGTGAGTTGTTAGTAGTGGAGGTTATAGTTAGTATGGAGATCTGGAGTGATCGTACTGCTCAGGTAGTGTGGAATAGTCAGGGAGTTGTTAGTAGTGGAGGTTATAGTTAGTATGGAGAACTGGAGTGATCATACTGCTCAGGTAGTGTGGAATAGTCAGTGAGTTGTTAGTAGTGGAGGTTATAGTTAGTATGGAGATCTGGAGTGAACATACTGCTCAGGTAGTGTGGAATAGTCAGCGAGTTGTTAGCAGTGGAGGTTATAGTTAGTATGGAGATCTGGAGTGATCATACTGCTCAGGTAGTGTGGAATAGTCAGTGAGTTGTTAGTAGTGGAGTGGAAGTTATAGTTAGTATGGAGATCTGGAGTGATCATACTGCTCAGGTAGTGTGGAATAGTCAGTGAGTTGTTAGTAGTGGAGGTTATAGTTAGTATGGAGAACTGGAGTGATCATACTGCTCAGGTAGTGTGGAATAGTCAGTGAGTTGTTAGCAGTGGACGTTATAGTTAGTATGGAGAACTGGAGTGATCATACTGCTCAGGTAGTGTGGAATAGTCAGTGAGTTGTTAGCAGTGGAGCGGAGGTTATAGTTAGTATGGCGATCTGGAGTGATCATACTGCTCAGGTAGTGTGGAATAGTCAGTGAGTTGTTAGTAGTGGAGGTTATAGTTAGTATGGAGATCTGGAGTGATCGTACTGCTCAGGTAGTGTGGAACAGTCAGTGAGATGTTAGCAGTGGAGGTTATAGTTAGTATGGAGATCTGGAGTGATCGTACTGCTCAGGTAGTGTGGAACATTCAGTGAGTTGTTAGTAGTGGAGGTTATAGTTAGTATGGAGATCTGGAGTGAACATTCTGCTCAGGTAGTGTGGAATAGTCAGTGAGTTGTTAGCAGTGGAGGTTATAGTTAGTATGGAGGACTGGAGTGATCATACTGCTCAGGTAGTGTGGAATACTCAGTGAGTTGTTAGTAGTGGAGGTTATAGTTAGTATGGAGATCTGGAGTGATCATACTGCTCAGGTAGTGTGGAATAGTCAGTGAGTTGTTAGTAGTGGATGTTATAGTTAGTATAGAGAGCTGTAGTGATCATACTGCTCAGGTAGTGTGGAATAGTCAGTGAGTTGTTAGTAGTGGAGGTTATAGTTAGTATGGAGATCTGGAGTGATCATACTGCTCAGGTAGTGTGGAATAGTCAGTGAGTTGTTAGTAGTGGAGGTTATAGTTAGTATGGAGATCTGGAGTGATCATACTGCTCAGGTTGTGTGGAATAGTCAGTGAGTTGTTAGTAGTGGAGGTTATAGTTAGTATGGAGAACTGGAGTGATCGTACTGCTCAGGTAGTGTGGAATAGTCAGTGAGTTGTTAGCAGTGAAGTGGAGGTTATAGTTAGTATGGAGATCTGGAGTGATCATACTGCTCAGGTAGTGTGGAATAGTCATTGAGTTGTTAGCAGTGGAGGTTATAGTTAGTATGGAGATCTGGAGTGATCATACTGCTCAGGTAGTGTGGAATAGTCAGTGAGTTGTTAGTAGTGGAGGTTATAGTTAGTATGGAGAACTGGAGTGATCATACCGCTCAGGTAGTGTGGAATAGTCAGTGAGTTGTTAGTAGTGGAGGTTATAGTTAGTATGGAGAACTGGAGTGATCATACCGCTCAGGTAGTGTGGAATAGCCAGTAAGTTGTTAGTAGTGGAGGTTATAGTTAGGATGGAGATCTGGAGTGATCGTACTGCTCAGGTAGTGTGGAACAGTCAGTGAGTTGTTAGTAGTGGAGGTTATAGTTAGTATGGAGATCTGGAGTGATCGTACTGCTCAGGTAGTGTGGAACAGTCAGTGAGTTGTTAGTAGTGGAGGTTATAGTTAGTATGGAGATCTGGAGTGATCATACTGCTCAGGTAGTGTGGAATAGTCAGTGAGTTGTTAGTAGTGGAGGTTATAGTTAGTATAGAGAGCTGTAGTGATCATACTGCTCAGGTAGTGTGGAATAGTCAGTGAGTTGTTAGTAGTGGAGGTTATAGTTAGTATGGAGATCTGGAGTGATCATACTGCTCAGGTAGTGTGGAATAGTCAGTGAGTTGTTAGTAGTGGAGGATATAGTTAGTATGGAGATCTGGAGTGATCATACTGCTCAGGTTGTGTGGAATAGTCAGTGAGTTGTTAGTAGTGGAGATTATAGTTAGTATGGAGAACTGGAGTGATCGTACTGCTCAGGTAGTGTGGAATAGTCAGTGAGTTGTTAGCAGTGAAGTGGAGGTTATAGTTAGTATGGAGATCTGGAGTGATCATACTGCTCAGGTAGTGTGGAATAGTCATTGAGTTGTTAGCAGTGGAGGTTATAGTTAGTATGGAGATCTGGAGTGATCATACCGCTCAGGTAGTGTGGAATAGTGAGTGAGTTGTTAGTAGTGGAGGTTATAGTTAGTATGGAGAACTGGAGTGATCATACCGCTCAGGTAGTGTGGAATAGTCAGTGAGTTGTTAGTAGTGGAGGTTATAGTTAGTATGGAGAACTGGAGTGATCATACCGCTCAGGTAGTGTGGAATAGCCAGTAAGTTGTTAGTAGTGGAGGTTATAGTTAGGATGGAGATCTGGAGTGATCGTACTGCTCAGGTAGTGTGGAACAGTCAGTGAGTTGTTAGTAGTGGAGGTTATAGTTAGTATGGAGATCTGGAGTGATCGTACTGCTCAGGTAGTGTGGAACAGTCAGTGAGTTGTTAGTAGTGGAGGTTATAGTTAGTATGGAGATCTGGAGTGATCGTACTGCTCAGGTAGTGTGGAACAGTCAGTGAGTTGTTAGTGGAGGTTATAGTTATGGAGAACTGGAGTGATCATGCTGCTCAGGTAGTGTGGAACAGTCAGTGAGTTGTTAGCAGTGGAAGTTATAGTTAGTATGGAGATCTGGAGTGATCATACTGCTCAGGTAGTGTGGAATAGTCAGTGAGTTGTTAGCAGTGGAGGTTATAGTTAGTATGGAGATCTGGAGTGATCGTACTGCTCAGGTAGTGTGGAATAGTCATTGAGTTGTTAGTAGTGGAGGTTATAGTTAGTATGGAGATCTGGAGTGAACATACTACTCAGGTAGTGTGGAACAGTCAGTGAGTTGTTAGTAGTGGAGGTTATAGTTAGTATGGAGATCTGGAGTGATCGTACTGCTCAGGTAGTGTGGAACAGTCAGCGAGTTGTTAGCAGTGGAGGTTATAGTTAGTATGGAGATCTGGAGTGATCATACTGCTCAGGTAGTGTGGAATAGTCAGTGAGTTGTTAGCAGTGAAGTGGAGGTTATAGTTAGTATGGAGATCTGGAGTGATCATACTGCTCAGGTAGTGTGGAATAGTCAGTGAGTTGTTAGCAGTGGAGGTTATAGTTAGTATGGAGATCTGGAGTGATCATACTGCTCAGGTAGTGTGGAATAGTCAGTGAGTTGTTAGTAGTGGAGGTTATAGTTAGTATGGAGATCTGGAGTGATCATACCGCTCAGGTAGTGTGGAATAGTCAGTGAGTTGTTAGCAGTTGAGGTTATAGTTAGTATGGAGAACTGGAGTGATCATACCGCTCAGGTAGTGTGGAATAGTCAGTGAGTTGTTAGCAGTGGAGGTTATAGTTAGTATGGAGATCTTGAGTGATCGTACTGCTCAGGTAGTGTGGAACAGTCAGTGAGTTGTTAGCAGTGGAGGTTATAGTTAGTATGGAGATCTGGAGTGATCGTACTGCTCAGGTAGTGTGGAATAGTCAGTGAGTTGTTAGCAGTGGAGGTTATAGTTAGTATGGAGATCTGGAGTGATCGTACTGCTCAGGTAGTGTGGAATAGTCAGTGAGTTGTTAGTAGTGGAGGTTATAGTTAGTATGGAGATCTGGAGTGAACATACTACTCAGGTAGTGTGGAACAGTCAGTGAGTTGTTAGTAGTGGAGGTTATAGTTAGTATGGAGGTCTGGAGTGATCGTACTGCTCAGGTAGTGTGGAACAGTCAGCGAGTTGTTAGCAGTGGAGGTTATAGTTAGTATGGAGATCTGGAGTGATCATACTGCTCAGGTAGTGTGGAATAGTCAGTGAGTTGTTAGTAGTGGAGGTTATAGTTAGTATGGAGATCTGGAGTGATCATACTGCTCAGGTAGTGTGGAATAGTCAGGGAGTTGTTAGCAGTGAAGTGGAGGTTATAGTTAGTATGGAGATCTGGAGTGATCATACTGCTCAGGTAGTGTGGAATAGTCAGTGAGTTGTTAGCAGTGGAGGTTATAGTTAGTATGGAGATCTGGAGTGATCATACTGCTCAGGTAGTGTGGAATAGTCAGTGAGTTGTTAGTAGTGGAGGTTATAGTTAGTATGGAGATCTGGAGTGATCATACCGCTCAGGTAGTGTGGAATAGTCAGTGAGTTGTTAGCAGTGGAGGTTATAGTTAGTATGGAGAACTGGAGTGATCATACTGCTCAGGTAGTGTGGAATAGTCAGTGAGTTGTTAGTAGTGGAGGTTATAGTTAGTATGGAGATCTTGAGTGATCATGCTGCTCAGGTAGTGTGGAATAGTCAGTGAGTTGTTAGCAGTGGAGGTTATAGTTAGTATGGAGATCTGGAGTGATCATACTGCTCAGGTAGTGTGGAATAGTCAGTGAGTTGTTAGTAGTGGAGGTTATAGTTAGTATGGAGATCTTGAGTGATCATGCTGCTCAGGTAGTGTGGAATAGTCAGTGAGTTGTTAGTAGTGGAGGTTATAGTTAGTATGGAGATCTGGAGTGATCATACTGCTCAGGTAGTGTGGAATAGTCAGTGAGTTGTTAGTAGTGGAGGTTATAGTTAGTATGGAGATCTTGAGTGATCATGCTGCTCAGGTAGTGTGGAATAGTCAGTGAGTTGTTAGCAGTGGAGGTTATAGTTAGTACTAGCAATGTGGGACGGCGTTGCCCGTCATGTCATGACCGTTGGGCGCATGTGTGTGAAATGAAGACACACTGAAAAACACAGATATATGCAACACACAGGCAGACACATACCATACATCCCAAGTGTCCCTCTTTAGGAGGTACAGTCCCTCTTTGAGGGCCAAATCCCTCTGTCCCTCTTTCCCACCCTGTTGTCCCTCTTTTTAGGAGGTCAGACTGTGTGCAGGGCCGGCTCCACCTATAGGCGAGGTAGGCGCCGGCCTAGGGCGCACACGTACTGGGTGCGCGGGTATGCAGCGGAGAAGAGCTGCGCCCGCACACACCACACCGGGAACCATAACACAGTCAGGTCTGTGTTGCTACAGCACTCCCTCATTGGGTCGGATCTTTAGTAATGCAGAGCGCGCTGGGAGTCATGATCTCCCGCCGCGCTCTGCATTACTGAAGAGAAGACTGCGCGGGAGCTACAGGTATGTAATGGGGGGAAAGTTGGAGCTGAGGGGGTATAGTGGAGCTGCTGGGGGCAAGTTGGAGCGGATGGGGGGCAAAGTGGAGCTGATGGGGGCAATTTGGAGCTGATAGGGGAAAGCTGGAGCTGAGGGGGCATAGTGGAGCTGGTGGGGGCAAAGTGGAGCTGATGGGGGCAAGTTGGAGCTGAGGGGGCAAAGTGGAGCTGAGGGGGGGCAAAGTGAAGCTGAGGGGGGCAAAGTGGAGCTGGTGGGGGCAAGTTAGAGCGGATGGGGGCAAGTTGGAGCGCATGGGGGGCAAGTTGGAGCGGATGGGGGCAAAGTGGAGCTGATGGTGGAAAGTTGGAGCTCATAGGGGCAAGTTGGAGCTGCTGGGGGCATAGTGGAGCTGCTGGGGGGCAAAGTGGAGCCGATGGGGGTAAGTTGGAACTGATAGGGGAAAGTTGTAGCTGAAGGGGCATAGTGGAGCTGGTGGGGGCAAGTTGGAGCTGGTGGGGGCAAAGTGGAGCTGATGGGGGGCAAAGTGGAGCGGATGGGGGGCAAAGTGGAGCGGATGGGGGGCAAAGTGGAGCGGATGGGGGTAAGTTGGAGCGGATGGGGGTCAAAGTGGAGCTGATGGGGCAAGTTGGAGCTGAGGGGTCAAAGTGGAGCTGAGGGGGGGCACGTTAGAGCAGATGGGGGGCAAAGTGGAGCTGATGGGGCAATTTGGAGTGGATGGGGGGCAAACTGGAGCTGATGGTGGCAAGTTGGAGCTGATGGTGGCAAGTTGGAGCTGCTGGGGGCATAGTGGAGCTGCTGGGGGGCAAAGTGGAGCCGGTGGGGGCACGTTAGAGCAGATGGGGGGCAAAGTGGAGCTGATGGGGGCAATTTGGAGCGGATGGGGGGCAAAGTGGAGCTGATGGTGGCAAGTTGGAGCTGCTGGGGGCATAGTGGAGCTGCTGGGGGCAAGTTGGAGTGGATGGGGGGAAAAGTGGAGCTGGTGGGGGCAATAGGAGCTGGTGGGGGTCAAAGTGGAGCTGATGGGGGCAAGTTGGAGTTGATGGGGGACAAAGTGGAGCTGATAGGGGCAAAATGGAGCTGGTGGGCCAAAGTGAAGCTGATAAGGGGCAAGTTGGAGCTGGTGGGGGGCATCTCTTACAGGCATCTCCAGACCAGGGGCAGACTGGCCCAGGGGGCAGAGAGAGGACAATCATGAAAAGAGGTGGGGTATAAGTAGGCGGGGTATAAAGGGGTGGGGCACAAGGGGCGGAGCAAAATGGGCAGCAAAATTAGGTTTTGCCTAGGGTGGCAAAAATCCTTGCACCAGCCCTGACTGTGTGGTGTGTATTACTTTGCTCTACAGCAATAAAGCAATAAACTTCAGTATATGTGTTTATACATTAGTCTGTGCAAATAAAATACTTTGGTCTTGAACTAAATAATTTATTAAGTTACATAAATAGCCAGTAATAGGTCATGAAATAACCTAAAAATTCTTACTAATGCCCCGCCCACCAGCCCCGCCCCCAACAATATCACCTAAAACTACAGTGTCCCTCTTTGGCCATGTGAAATGTTGGGAGGTATGCACATACACACAGAGAGCGGCAGAAACATGCAAAAGACACGCACACACAGACACACTGGAGATGCACACATGGACACACATATGTAACAGAGATGTACACACACACACGCAACATATATGAGCAGAAACACATGCGTGCATGAGTTGTGTACCCCTCTAGCACTGAAATGGTTAAGATATAGAGAGGCATGTGAGAGTTAAATAGCAGTGGGAAGTGTGTTCATACCTGGGAACATTGACTTGTGTAGTCCCTGGAGGGGACTGATGTGGTGCTGATGTGGAGAGACAAATGGGGCAATCTGGGATAACAGTGGGCGGGGCTTAATCATGAGTAGGGGGCGGGGCTTAACATAAATGTGTAAAAGTGTTAGTAATAGGCTGGGTAAGGAGGAGAAGTGGGAGGGAAATGCAAGTTTACAGTGTGAGGGGTTTGAACACACTCCCTGAGGGGGTAAAACTTGATAAACAAACCCTGTGGCAGTCAGTGGGTTAAGTGTGTACCTGATGGCTGTCTGTCCTGTGTCTTGCATAGCAAATGATGACAGTGAAGAAATAATTCAGCAGAGGGCCTACCTTAACCCTTTGAGTGCCATTTTGTTCCCCTGGTGCTGCACTACAGGTCCTGCTGAGGCCACTGGGAGTCAGGGTGAGTGACTGTGTGTGTGTGTGTGTGTGTCAGCCATATTTATTTCTGGCTTTGTGTGTGTATGTGGTGCTGTGTGTGTAAGTGGGAGCATGTCTGTTTGGTGCTGTGTGAGTGGGGCATATGTGTGTTTGTCTGTGGTGTAGGAGCAAGTGGCGGCCATACTGTTTTTTTCTGACTTTGATAGTGGTGGGCTGGCTGCATAGTGGGGGCGGGCCAACTCCCTGCATGATTGAATCACCCAATGGGAACAGTAACTTCTCCTTAATACCACCCCTGGGTGTGTTTGCCAGGCACACAGAAGTCTTCTTTTATATATATAGATGGAGAACTGGAGTGATCATACTGCTCAGGTAGTGTGGAATAGCCAGTAAGTTGTTAGTAGTGGAGGTTATAGTTAGTATGGAGATCTGGAGTGATCGTACTGCTCAGGTAGTGTGGAACAGTCAGTGAGTTGTTAGTAGTGGAGGTTATAGTTAGTATGGAGATCTGGAGTGATCGTACTGCTCAGGTAGTGTGGAACAGTGAGTGAGTTGTTAGTAGTGGAGGTTATAATTAGTATAGAGATCTGGAGTGATCATACTGCTCAGGTAGTGTGGAATAGTCAGTGAGTTGTTAGTAGTGGAGGTTATAGTTAGTATGGAGATCTGGAGTGATCATACTGCTCAGGTAGTGTGGAATAGTCAGTGAGTTGTTAGTAGTGGAGGTTATAGTTAGTATGGAGATCTGGAGTGATCATACTGCTCAGGTTGTGTGGAATAGTCAGTGAGTTGTTAGTAGTGGAGGTTATAGTTAGTATAGAGAGCTGTAGTGATCATACTGCACAGGTAGTGTGGAATAGTCAGTAAGTTGTTAGTAGTGGAGGTTATAATTAGTATAGAGATCTGGAGTGATCATACTGCTCAGGTAGTGTGGAATAGTCAGTGAGTTGTTAGTAGTGGAGGTTATAGTTAGTATGGAGATCTGGAGTGATCATATTGCTCAGGTAGTGTGGAATAGTCAGTGAGTTGTTAGTAGTGGTGGTTATAGTTAGTATGGAGATCTGGAGTGATCATACTGCTCAGGTAGTGTGGAATAGTCAGTGAGTTGTTAGTAGTGGAGGTTATAGTTAGTATGGAGATCTGGAGTGATCATACTGCTCAGGTTGTGTGGAATAGTCAGTGAGTTGTTAGTAGTGGAGGTTATAGTTAGTGTGGAGATCTGGAGTGATCATACTGCTCAGGTGGTGTGGAATAGTCAGTGAGTTGTTAGTAGTGGAGGTTATAGTTAGTATAGAGAGCTGTAGTGATCATACTGCTCAGGTAGTGTGGAATAGTCAGTAAGTTGTTAGTAGTGGAGGTTATAATTAGTATAGAGATCTGGAGTGATCATACTGCTCAGGTAGTGTGGAATAGTCAGTGAGTTGTTAGTAGTGGAGGTTATAGTTAGTATGGAGATCTGGAGTGATCATATTGCTCAGGTAGTGTGGAATAGTCAGTGAGTTGTTAGTAGTGGTGGTTATAGTTAGTATGGAGATCTGGAGTGATCATACTGCTCAGGTAGTGTGGAATAGTCAGTGAGTTGTTAGTAGTGTAGGTTATAGTTAGTATGGAGATCTGGAGTGATCATACTGCTCAGGTTGTGTGGAATAGTCAGTGAGTTGTTAGTAGTGGAGGTTATAGTTAGTGTGGAGATCTGGAGTGATCATACTGCTCAGGTGGTGTGGAATAGTCAGTGAGTTGTTAGTAGTGGAGGTTATAGTTAGTATAGAGAGCTGTAGTGATCATACTGCTCAGGTTGTGTGGAATAGTCAGTGAGTTGTTAGTAGTGGAGGTTATAATTAGTATAGAGAGCTGTAGTGATCATACTGCTCAGGTAGTGTGGAATAGTCAGTAAGTTGTTAGTAGTGGAGGTTATAATTAGTATAGAGATCTGGAGTGATCATACTGCTCAGGTAGTGTGGAATAGTCAGTGAGTTGTTAGTAGTGGAGGTTATAGTTAGTATGGAGATCTGGAGTGATCATACTGCTCAGGTTGTGTGGAATAGTCAGTGAGTTGTTAGTAGTGGAGGTTCTAGTTAGTATGGAGATCTGGAGTGATCATACTGCTCAGGTAGTGTGGAATAGTCAGTGAGTTGTTAGTAGTGGAGGTTATAGTTAGTATAGAGAGCTGTAGTGATCATACTGCTCAGGTAGTGTGGAATAGTCAATGGAGGTTAAAGTAGTATAAAGGGATGTCTGTGTGGTTTGGTTCTTGATGTTGATTTTATCAAAAAATGTGTGTTAAATAGAGTAGTTCAGAGTGAGGTTAATGGTGGGTGGAATTCATTTAATCTGGAATGGAACTGTGTAAGGTCCTGTTCACAGGCAGTCCGGATTAACAGGATGTAGCTGTAGTACGCCAGTGCTTTAGTGCTACAGATGAATAGAAAATCTTGAACAACTTTTGCCATGAACAAGTTAGTAAATTGGGGTGCCATCACCGTAGCTGTCCTCACTAAATTCGCAGTAATTGTGCTTATGAATTTTATAAGTTCCAGAAATGTCTTCGTGGATAAATCTTAATGTGGGATATTTGTATATAAGAATTCAACATCTATAGTCACCAAAATTCTCCCTTCAGTCACTGGACCTATAATAGTAAGCTTGTTTAGTAGGTCTGTGGAGTCTTGGAGGTAGCTGGCTGTGGTTCATACTAATATGAAGACCAAAATTGAGGTTGGAGTCAACCAGAGCCAAGTTATGATTAGACTTTGTTACAGGGGTTAAATGGGTACTGTAGAGGTAATTTGCGCTTTGTACCAAATACAACTATAACCGTTTTATCAATGTTTAAGAACAGGTTGGTTTTTCGGCTATCCATCTTTCAACTTCAGAGATATCATTCTGTAACACTACCTCAAGCTGTGATACGTTTGGATTTTTAGTGTGGATTACAGTGTTATCCGCATACATGTGCACAGAAGATGTTTTGCAAACGGTGGGCAGATCATTTATCAATATAGAATAGACGCCTTGGGGAATCCCACTTGTTAATTTAAGCAGAAGGGACATATTGTCAGCAGTTGACACATTTTGTTCTGTCTGGTTAATAGGACCGGAACCAGTTTAGAGAATGATTACCCAATCCTTGAGTTTATCCAAATATTATGGTGTAGTGTATCAAGGCCCTTGTAAAATGTAGGACAGTAGTTCCAGGAATTTCACCATTTTCCATGCCAGTTAGTAGTACCGGTGGTAACATAGGGACCTTCACGCTGATGTGATAGTAGTGTCACTGGTAACAGAGGGACCTTCACAGTGAAGTGATAGTAGTACCAGTTGTAACAGTGGGACCTTCACGGTGAAGTGTTAGTAGTACTAGTTGTAACAGAGGGATCTTCACGCTGAAGTGTTAGTAGTACTAGTTGTAACAGAGGGACCTTCACGCTGAAGTGTTAGTAGTACTAGTTGTAACAGAGGGACCTTCACACTGAAGCGTTAACCATTAGTAACAGAGGCACCTTCACACTGAAGTGATAGTAGTACCAGTGGTAAAAGAGAGACCTTCACACTGAAGTGTTAGTAGTACTAGTGGTAACAGAGGGATCTTCACACTGATGTGATAGTAGTACCAGTGGTAAAAGAGAGACCTTCACATTGAAGTATTAGTAGTACCAGTGGTAACAGAGAAGCCTTCGCACCAAGTGTTAGTAGTACCATCGTGTGCCTGGTGCATCTGGACAACACACAAGGCACCAGAAATCCTGCATTACCTGCAAAAAGCACCTGTAAGAAGATAATCAGCAAATACATTTCTTCTCTGGCATCAGATTTGGACTTGCAATGTTTACATCTGCTATTTATTTTGTTGTTATATGTTCAGTGCTCCCCAGGATTCTTGTCAGCCTCAGCTCTCCCCCTGACTTTACAAACTACATACACATCTCTCCCTCTCTCCTCCCCTTCACACCTGTCTGTCTTACACACTTCTCCAGTTTTTAACCCCTTCTTTCTCTGCAGTCCCTATTCCTAAGCACCAATACAAATCCCACTCCCACATCTCTGCCCTTTGTCTTATCCTTCTGCTTGCTGCAGGGGATATTGCTCCCAATCCCGGCCCAATCCCCATACCCACCTGCTATCAGCCACGGCCCACCATTCCCTCCCACCGCAACTTAGAGGGTTCTAACCCCTCAAATCTCATAAACATTCCTCTTTGTTCACCCTCCTTTCTCCCCTTCTCCTGTGCTCTGTTGAACACCCGCTCCATAGTTAACAAGACAACCCCCATTCATGATTGTTTCTGTGAGCAATCACTGCAGTTGTTTGCTTCCACAGAAACGTGGTTATCTGCACAGGACACAGCAGTGGAGGCTGCACTCTCTTATGGAGGGTTCTGCTTCTCACACACCCCTCGATCCACTGGTCGAGGTGGGGGAGTAGGTCTCCTTCTCTCCTCCCGATGCCGCTTCCAGACCCTCTCAATCCCACCATGTGTGCACTTTTCTTCATTTGAAGTACACGCAATCCAGCTCTATTACCCTCTGTCTATGCACGTGGCTGTAATATACAGGCCACCTACTAACTCCTCTTCTCCTTCAAACTTTCTCTCAGATTTTGAATCCTGGCTCTCCTTCTTTCTCTCCACTGACAATCCTGTCCTTATTCTGGGTGATTTTAACTGTCATATTGATAACCCCTCTGTCCCCTGGGCTTCCCGTCTTCTAGACCTAACTGCTTCCCTTGATCTCCAGCAGTGGACTGACTGTGCCACTCACAAAGCTGGTCACTGCCTTGATCTTGTTTTTACTAAGGGTCTGGACCTTTCCTCTCTCACAGTTTCCCCATTCCCTCTATCAGACCACCATATTATATCCTTCTCTCTCTCTCACTCTGCCCCTTCCCCCATCCCTCCCCCCAACAGATTTATAAGGGACACCCGCTCACTTGATCTTGCTGGGACGAGCGCCTCACTTAACTCCAATCTTTCCTCTTGGTTTCCACCAAAACATAAAAGAGGGAGAGCATCATAGTGTATAATGTTTAACACTTTGTATATTATAATAAAATTCAAGTAGATATTACTCACATTTCTTAAAGGCTACTATGTATAACTTAGTAGCGAACAAGCCTGTGGAGGATATTACTCTGCCTCCACACAGATATCTCATCCGAAACGCTCAATCACTCCAGTACTTTCCAATGACGATAGCTCTGGAAAAAGACATAAAACGAAGACAACACACCAGAGGAGAGCTTCGGGGACCCAAATAGATCCAATCACTTCAACAGTGAGCTTTAGATGTATACTTACATCACTTGTTCTCACCGGTCCAAATTAAATGGAAACCGGTGAGACCGCTAGTGGGGAATAACAGCCGGTCCTCCCCACAAAGGGACCGCACTCCAAATTGGCTCACTGAAGTCTTAAGCTTCTAAGATCCATGTAGCAAGCGGCTAAGCATACATAAATGAAAAAGTAAAAAGCGGACAGGAAAAATCACTATAAAAATAACAAATTTATTTAAAAATCTTATCCTGACATGTTTCGTGGTCCACAGACCACTTCTTCAGAGGAATACACCTGTCCGCTCTATCACTTGAATATAAATAATATACAAACTGATCCAAAACACATCACAATAGGTTAATTGAAATACAAACCCACCAATAAACATCCGCTTGATTTACATGTATCTCATCTATTAACCCTTACATCATTATAACTATTTCATACAATGTATTTGAAGGATTCATATCCAAAAATCTCCCATCCCCACACATCTCAAGATTCCATATATTGTTAAAATCAGAACATATCTATCTGTAACAAAGAATCATTCTAAAACATAAAACGCCGGGGAATGATCACAGCCGCCCCGAGCTACCAGACTAACACGTCTATATTTAACCCCGAGCGGCTATAGCATTCCCAAAACCGACGATTGACCCTCCCACAATTAAACAACACATAAAACATCCCTTGTTTATCTAACCATATCTTTAGTATGAAAAATAAAGTGATGAACTGAATCCCAAATGAATATTTTACCACCTATATATGTTAGTGAAACTACAACGTGCAAATAAACATTGTGTATACAAATCTACAGGACGTTATGATTACCCTTTACTTTTTAGATGATTCATAATATTAGATCATATATTAATATGAAATATAAGTGAAAAATATATGTATACCTTATGTGTCTTATAAGTGCCTGTTGTTAAATAAACACAGGGCAACTAAAATAAAATGAATAACCCTTAAATACCCTAATCACCTAACTTGATGAATATGTTCATAAAAGTGCTCAAAAGAAAAAAAAAAAAAAAAAAAAAGACAATATTGATCACCACATAAACAACTATGTGAATAAACCAATATAATGTACCTCAAACTCTATCTCTATATCCCTACACCTTAAAACTCACATAACTTCCCAATTCAATATGTATGAACCACCATATCATTCAAACCCTCAGGATATCTCGTCTTTAATCGAAACATCCAAAATGATTCTCTATTATTAAGTTGTTGCAACCTATTATATCTCGATGATGGTTCAATATGTTCTATAGGAATCACTGAGAGAACCTCTATTTTCTTATTGTGTTTATCCAAACAATGTTTGGACACGCTATGTAATTCATAACCATTCAGGACATTTCGCCTATGTTGGCCAAGTCTAGACCTAATAGTTTGCGTAGTCCTTCCAATGTATTGCATTCCGCAAACACAATTCAAAAGATAAATAACATAATCTGAATCACAATCCATAACTTGTCTGATCTCAAAACTCTCCATTGTGTTATGTGATTCAAATGAATTTTTCTTGTGCGGAATATATCTACATGTTTTGCATCTTATTTTCCCACATCTATAAACCCCCCTCATTCTATTCTGGGTCACCCTAAAGTTCTCAATTTGATTGTCCAATTTACTCGGTGCAATCAAATTTTTAAGGGTTCTATTTCTCCTAAATACCACTTTAGGGGTTTTCGTAATTTGTCCCTTCAAAAATGGATCATGAAATAAAATCGACCAATGTTTGTTTAGGACTTCCTTTATATCTTTCTGTGCACAATTGTAATCCGTTATAAATGAAACCTGATATGGATTCCCAACCTCTTCTAAATGGAACTTCCTCTTTTTCCTGGAATTCTTATATCCTAACAACTCTTTTCTATTTACTTTAGATGCTTTGGAAATGGCCCTCTCTACTAGATCTCTAGGATACCCTTTTTCTAGAAACCTATTCTTAATGAACTCAGATTGTATTAAAAAATGTTCCAATGAATCACAATTCCGATTTAAACGTAAAAACTGCGAGAAAGGTACATTATTGAGCCAACTCCTATAGTGACAACTATCATAACGTAAAAAGCTGTTAGTATCAACGTCTTTAAAATGTGTTATGGAGCTAATTCCACCAAAGATTCCTGATGACAACACTAAGTCCAAAAAAACTATTTGTGACTTATTCCAAGTATGGGTAAACTTCAAACCCCATTTGTTCTTATTAAGATGATCAACAAAAGACTGAATATCCGAAGTCTCCCCTTTCCAGATGATCAATAGATCATCTATAAAGCGGCGATAGAACACGATGTTCGCCCCAAAGCCATGCCCCCGCCAAAAATGGGTTAGTTCGAAGTAACCCATAAATAAATTGGCATAGCTAGGGGCGAACCTCGTGCCCATCGCCGCACCCTTCAACTGTAAATAGAAGGTCCCCTGGAATGTAAAATAGTTATGGGTCAATATATGTTCAATAGCATGTGACAAAAACAACCTCTGCCTATCTGGCATTAATAAATCTCCTCTCAAAAAGAAATCAACTGCTTTCAAACCTCCCTCATGGGGAATATTGGAATACAGGCCAGACACATCCAAAGTGACCCAATAACATCCCTCACTCCAGGTGAAATCCCTCAACAGTTGTAATAAATGTGTGGAGTCCTTCAGATATGAATCCAAACCTATAACAAATCTCTGTAAATGATAATCTACTACCTGCGATAAGTTTGAAGTCAGAGAATTAATGCCCGAGATGATGGGGCGACCAGGCGGATCAGAGAGGGACTTGTGAATCTTGGGAAGATGGTAATATATAGCTGGTTGAGGATCCTCAATCAGAATAAAGTCTCTCTCTGCCCTCGTGATCACCCCATCATCTCGGGCCCCATCAACCAATGAGATCAACGATTTTTGAAAATCACTCGTGGGGTCTATGGGCAATATATGATAATATTCTGGATCATTCAAGATCCGATTGGCCTCTATTATATAATCTGATCTATTTTGTATAACGACCCCACCGCCCTTATCTGCCGACCTAATTACTATCTGTTTATTGGCTCTCAAATCTTCAATCGCTTTTTGTTCTACCTTAGATAGATTATGATATATCTTGTATTCCCGATTATCAACCAAATTTCTAAAATCCTCTAAAACCAAATGGTGATAAGTATTCAAAAAATGTCCTCTACTTTGTACTGGATTAAATTTTGATCTAGGACGATATGGAGTCTGTATAGCGCCTTCCAATATATACGTTTCTAATCTAGCTGTTTCCATCTCAATATCTTGTACAATAATAGGCATCACACCTGCCGATTCATCTTGCCTGTATTTAGCCTGTACAAAATGTCTTTTTAAAGTTAGGTTACGAGTGAATCTTTCCAAATCCACTAATAAACCAAAGATATTAGGTTTGGCTGTAGGACAAAAATTCAAACCTTTGTTTAAAACATTACTCTCAGTGGGAGTAAGATGATATGAAGACAAATTGAAAATAATAGATTTTGAAGAATTAACTATTCTTTTCTTCCCAATTTTGCTTCTCTTTCTGCCTCGACGTCTAAAGTACTTAGATCCTCCTCCAGACTGCGTTTGTTCCCCTCTAGTACTGCATATCTGTTGGCTTTTTGAAACTGTTCCCACCAGGGTGGTAAGGGGCTCTTGGCTCTTTGTGAACCCACCCCTAAAAAACGTTGTGGATCTGTATTTTGTGAAGTCCCCTCCAAGGGATCCTCAAAACATATTTGTTCATTAGGCGTCATTATCTCTTGATTTTGTTTAACCGAACCATTAGTTACAGATTGTCCTATTACTGTCCTCATGTTATTATTATTACTCACTCCAACCGATGTATTTGAATGAATCCTCGTTTGTAAGAAATCTTTGGCACTGTTGTTAACGGAAACAACCTTATCCTCCAATCTCGAGCTCTTAATTCTACCATTACCATGAGATAAATCTCTAATCGTTCTAGAATTCCCAACAATACACTCATACTGTTGGGAGGCTTTGCTATATGTTCCACTCGTAGTATTATTATTTTGACTCTGTGTACTTTGCACTTGCCTACTATATGTGTTCCTATACTGATCTTTCTGTGTATATCTAGATGATCCCTGTTTTACCTTCCAAATTCTAATTCTACCCTCCTTGTAATCTTGTCTATCTCTTTCTAATTTCTTACATTTATGTTGAATGATCTCTTTTTCTTTTTTGCGAACCCTCTCAGTAACACCTTTATCTAACTGGGTAAATTCTGGGGTGTCACTGTATGTTTGTAACTGACTCATAGTATTTTGTATCACACTTGCCAGATTTTCAATAATTTTCTTTCTATGTTCAATTAACAATTTCATTAAACTCACCGAACACATATCAAGTATATTATTCCATTCAATTGTAAAGGATGGGTCATCTCTAAAGGTAGAGCCTAAATTCAGTCTCAATCCCCTAGGGATCAACTTCTCCTTCACATATTGATTGAGGGTAGCCACATCCCACCAATGTCTAGACTCAGCACATAAAGTATCTTCCAATGTATTAAATAAAGATTTTAACTCTGATCCTTGATTATTCTCTACATGCAACTCCATTCTGTCCTCTGCTATTGATTCCTTTGCCCCACTGAAACCAGAACAGAGTCGTCAAGTCAATCCACGACCCTGGCTCAACTCGCACACCCACTTCCTACGCTCCTGCACTCGTTCTGCTGAACGCCTTTGGAGGAAATCTCGCTCACATGCAGATTTCATCCACTTTAAATTTATGCTGTCCTGCCTGCATTCTGCTTTATCAAAAGCTAAACAAGAATACTACACCATACTAATTCATAACAATAAATGAAACCCACGCCGTCTCTTTGCAGTCTTTGACTCCTTGCTCCATCCTTCCAGTGCTTCCTCTCACCCCATACATTCACCTCAAGCTTTTGCAGATCACTTCAAGCACAAGGTGGAATCTATTCAAAAACAGATTCCTACTATTCCATCTGCCTCCGAACTCTCTCTCCCCAAATCCCCCCTCATCATTCTTTGATAGTTTTACCCCAATAACAGAGGAAGAAGTTTCTCAACTTCTCCTATCTACCCACCTCACTACCTGCTCCTTGGACCCTCTGCCCTCCCACTTACTCAAACCACTTGCACCAGTCCTTACACCTATATTAACACACATCTTCAACACTTCTCTCTCCACAGGCACCTTCCTTTCTTCCTTCAAACAAGCACAAATTAAACCCCTGCTCAAAAAGACTAACCTTGACCCCTCCTGTCTCTCTAACTATCGACCTGTCTCCCTTCTGCCTCTTACCTCAAAACTCCTAGAACGCCTGGTCTTCTCCCAAATAACCAAATTCCTCAACTCTAACTGTCTTTTGGATCCGATGCAGTCTGGTTTCCGGTGCGGTCATTCAACTGAGACCGCTCTCTGCAGGGTGGCTAATGATCTCCAGACTGCAAAAGCCAAAGGACAGTTTTCAATACTTATACTACTCGATTTATCCTCTGCCTTTGACACAGTTAACCATTCTCTGCTTGCTCAAATTCTCCACAGTCTTGGTTTCCGAAATGAAGCTGCTTCATGTCTCTCCTCCTATCTCTCACAACGTTCCTTTTTTGTGTCCTCTAACAATAACACCTCCTCCATGGTCCCTCTGTCTGTGGGGGTGCCTCAAGGCTCCGTTCTGGGTCCTCTGCTTTTCTCACTGTACACCCTTTCATTGGGTGAACTTATTAGTTCATTTGGCTTTAAATACCATCTGTATGCTGATGATACCCAAATTTACATCTCCACTCCTGATCTTTCACCCCAAATCCGGCTGCAAATTTCAGACTGCCTCTTGGCCATTTCCTCCTGGATGGCACAACGTCAGCTGAAGATTAACATGGCCAAAACCGAACTGCTAATCTTCCCACCAAGACCTTGCCTAACACCTAGCTTCACCATTTCAGTTGATGGAATTGATATTGATCCGGTCAGCTCAGCACGCTGCCTTGGGGCCAAATTTGATTCCTCTCTTTCCTTCTCCCCTCACATTAACTCTGTGGCTAGATCATCTCACTTCTTTCTCCGCAACATTGCTAAAATCCGCCCGTTCCTCTCCCAACAAACTACTAAAACTCTTAAACGTGCCCTCATTCTGTCCCGCTTAGACTATTGCAATATCCTACTAACTGGCCTCCCTGCTAGTCATCTTTCACCTATGCAATCTGTTTTAAACTCAGCTGCACGAATCACCACACTCTCCCCAAAAACTGAACCCACCCACATAATTCTCAGACATCTGTCATGGCTCCCAATTCAGCAACGCATCAATTACAAAGTCCTTCTTCTCACCTTTAACGCTCTCCACACTGCTACCCCTCCTTACATCTCTTCCCTCATCTCCTATTATGTTCCTGGCCACTTCCTTCGCTCAGCACACAACGCACTTCTTGTTGCACCATCCACACCCTCTGCCCTCTCCCTTCTCAAACCTTTCTCGCTTTCTGCACCATACCTATGGAACTCCATACCCCTCTCCTTACGCCTAGAAAAATCCCCCTCTGTCTTTAAGTCTACCCTGAAGTCTTATCTTCTGGAGCACTAGGACCATGCACTGCCTTTGGCCAAACTCAGCACTTGTAATCTCAGCACTTAACACCCTCTTACCCCATTGTATGTCTCCCTTTACCCATTTAGACTGTAAGCTCCTTGGGGCAGGGACCTCTCTCCCATTGTTTCTATGAATGTCACACTTATTTCATCCCCTCTTATTTATTGTAACATATGTCTATTGTAAGGCGCTGCGTACACTGTGTGGCGCCATATAAATAAAGATACATACATACATACAGACAGACCTTTACGCTGAAGTATTAGTAGTACGATGGTAACAGAGGGATCTTCACACTGAACTGTTAGTAGTACCAGTGGTAACAGAGGGACCTTCACGCTGAAGTGTTAGTAGTACCACTGGTAACAGAGAGACCTTCACACTGAAGTGATAGTCGTACCACTGGTATTAGAGGTATCTTCATACTGAAGTGTTAGTATTACCAGTGGTAACAGAGGGGCCTTTACGCTGAAGTGTTAGTAGTACTAGTTGTAACGGAGAGACTTTCACACTGAAGTGATAGTCATACCAGTGGTAACATAGGAACCTTTACGCTAAAGTGTTAGTAGTACCAGTGGTAACAGAGGGACCTTCACACTGAAGTTATAGTAGTACCAGTGGTAACAGAGGGACCTTCACATTGAAGTGATAGTAGTACCAATGGTAATAGAGGGACCTTCACACTGAAGTGTTAGTAGTACCAGTGGTAAAAGAGGGATCTTCACACTGAAGTGATAGTAGTACCAGTGGTAAAAGAGGAATCTTCACACTGAAGTAATAGTAGTACTAGTTGTAACAGAGAGACCTTTACACTGAAGTGTTAGTAGTACCAGTGGTAAAAGAGGGATCTTCACACTGAAGTAATAGTAGTACTAGTTGTAACAGAGAGACCTTTACACTGAAGTGTTAGTAGTACCACTGGTAACAGAGACACTTTCACACTGAAGTGATAGTCGTACCACTGGTATTAGAGGGATCTTCATACTGAAGTGTTAGTAGTACCAGTGGTAACTTAGGAACCTTTACGCTGAAGTGTTAGTAGTACTAGTTGTAAAAGAGGGACCTTCACGCTGAAGTGTTAGTAGTACCAGTGGTAACAGAGGGCTCTTCATGCTGAAGTGTTAGTAGTACACTACAGAGATATGTACAATACAGAGATATGTAGAATACAGTGATATGTACACTACAGAGATATGTAGAATACAGTGATATGTACACTACAATGATATGTACAATACAGTGATATGTACAATACAGAGATATGTACACTACAGAGATATGTACACTACAGTGATATGTACACTACAGTGATATGTACACTACAGTGATATGTACAATACAGAGATATGTACACTACAGTGATATGTACACTACAGAGATATGTACAATACAGAGATATGTACACTACAGAGATATGTACAGTACAGTGATATGTACACTACAGTGATATGTACAGTACAGTGATATGTACACTACAGAGATATGTACACTACAGAGATATATACACTACAGTGATATGTACAATACAGAGATATGTACAATACAGAGATATGTACACTACAGAGATATGTACAGTACAGTGATATGTACACTACAGTGATATGTACACTACAGAGATATGTACAATACAGTGATATGTACACTACAGTGATATGTACAGTACAGTGATATGTACACTACAGTGATATGTACACTACAGAGATATGTACACTACAGTGATATGTACAATACAGTGATATGTACACTACAGTGATATGTACAATACAGAGATATGTACACTACAGTGATATGTACACTACAGTGATATGTACAATACAGTGATATGTACACTACAGAGATATGTACACTACAGAGATATGTACACTACAGTGATATGTACAGTACAGTGATATGTACACTACAGAGATATGTACACTACAGTGATATGTACACTACAGAGATATGTACAATACAGTGATATTTACAGTACAGAGATATGTACACTACAGAGATATGTACAGTACAGTGATATGTACAGTACAGTGATATGTACACTACAGAGATATGTACACTACAGAGATATGTACACTACAGTGATATGTACAGTAATATGTACACTACAGTGATATGTACAGTACAGTGATATGTACACTACAGAGATATGTACACTACAGAGATATATACACTACAGAGATATGTACACTACAGTGATATGTACAGTACAGTGATATGTACACTACAGTGATATGTACAGTACAGAGATATGTACACTACAGAGATATGTACAGTACAGTGATATGTACAGTACAGTGATATGTACACTACAGAGATATGTACACTACAGAGATATATACACTACAGTGATATGTACAATACAGAGATATGTACAATACAGAGATATGTACACTACAGTGATATGTACAGTACAGTGATATGTACACTACAGAGATATGTACACTACAGTGATATGTACACTACAGTGATATGTACAATACAGAGATATGTACACTACAGTGATATGTACACTTCAGAGATATGTACAATACAGAGATATGTACACTACAGTGATATGTACAATACAGAGATATGTACACTACAGTGATATGTACACTACAGTGATATGTACAATACAGTGATATGTACACTACAGTGATATGTACAATACAGAGATATGTACACTACAGTGATATGTACAGTACAGAGATATGTACACTACAGTGATATGTACAATACAGAGATATGTACACTACAGTGATATGTACAATACAGTGATATGTACAATACAGAGATATGTACACTACAGTGATATGTACACTACAGTGATATGTACAATACAGTGATATGTACAGTACAGTGATATGTACACTACAGAGATATGTACACTACAGAGATATGTACACTACAGTGATATGTACACTACAGAGATATGTACAGTACAGTGATATGTACAATACAAAGATATGTACACTACAGTGATATGTACAATACAGAGATATGTACAGTACAGTGATATGTACAATACAGAGATATGTACAGTACAGTGATATGTACACTACAGTGATATGTACAATACAGAGATATGTACACTACAGTGATATGTACACTACAGTGATATGTACAATACAGAGATATGTACACTACAGTGATCTGTACACTACAGTGATATGTACACTACAGAGATATGTACAGTACAGTGATATGTACAATACAGTGATATGTACACTACAGAGATATGTACACTACAGTGATATGTACACTACAGTGATATGTACAATACAGTGATATGTACACTACAGAGATATGTACACTACAGTGATATGTACAATACAGAGATATGTACAATACAGAGCATTGTATATTCAAGTTGACTGCAAACAAGTGGAGTTGGAAAGAATCTGGTAAAAAGTACATGCGGGTGTGTTTGGGTGTTTAATAATGGTTAAAACGGCATCTTATTTTTATTAATTGCGTGTGGGTATTTCAAGGGTTAAAAAGCTAATTATTGCTGTTTCTCTCCTGAGTGATTAAGGGTTAATTGCAAAGGGGATCCACCTGGGGGTAGGTCCACTTTAAACCAGTTTTCTCTCATACGGAGCAGCTGATTGTCGTGCATTGAAGTGGATTGCAGACAAGTGGAGTTGGAAGGAATCTGGAGTAGGAAATCAGCGGAGCTCTGTGGTGAAGGTAATTACACCGACATTTACATTTGGTTTACTTTACCTCAGAGTGAGAATTAGAGGACGGTGTAATACTAGTTGAATTGTAAAACTAAACATGAGTGATAGCAGGTTAGACAATCTCACCCAGTGCGCATCTTGTCACATGTTTGAACACTTGAAGCAATCGTTCCGGGGTGATACCGCTGTGCCAAGCGTGAGCATGTTTTCTTTTTACAATCTAAGATTCTAGATCTGGAAAGAAATATTGCAACATTGCACGACACTGGAAACCTGGAAAGGAGTATAGAACTCACAGGGCAGGTAGTATGTGGGGTTAGTGGTGAAGAAGGTAGGGTTATAGGTGAGGAGCGACAGGTAGGCAGCTGGGTAACAGTAAGGAGGGGAGGTAGTGGGCAGAGGAAGAGGAAGGCCAGTTCTGAGTTCACTCAGTCCAACAGATTTGCAAGATTGTGTGAAGATGTGGATGAGAATTGCTCAGAATTGGGAACACTGGAGAGGGCTGATTCCTCTAGCAGCCAGGGGAACAGTCCTCCTTCCAGGCTAGATGGGATGCAGAGCAGGCAGAAACCAAGGCAGGTGGTGGTAATAGGGGACTCTATTATTAGGAGGGTAGATAGGGTAATCTGCCGCCAGGAACGTGAATGCCGAACAGTATGCTGTCTCCCGGGTGCTCGGGTTCGGCATGTTGCGGACAGGGCTGACAGATTATTGTGAGAGGCTGGAAGTGATCCAGCTGTCTTGGTACATATTGGAACCAATGACAAAGTAGGAGGAAGATGGAGGTCCCTAAAGACCTCTAAGGTAGTGTTTTCTGAAATCCTACCTGTGCCATGTGCTGGTAGGCAGAGGGAGCTCAGGGAGCTTACTGCATGGCTCAAGCAATAGTGTAGGAAGGAGGGTTTTGGGTTTTTAGAACACTGGGCTGACTTTGCTCTTGGGTACAATCTATATGGAAGAGATGGATTTCACATAAAAGGTAGAGGAGCCTCTGTGTTAGGGGAGTGAATGCTAGGAAGCTTGGAGGAGCTTTTAAACTAGGAAAGGGGGAGGGTATAGATAGCAAAAATGGGGTAGATAGAGCAGATAGGAACTGGGTCCAAGTAAATGACCAGGGAGGTGGAGAAAGGGTGGGGAGAAATTTAGTCAGTAGGGAGGAACTCCTAGTAAATGAAAGTGTAGAAAAAAGGCATGTAGGGATTAATATATGTAAAGACTTCAAAATTAATTGTATGCTGGAAAATGCAAGAAGTATGGTAGATAAAATAGGAGAACTAGAATTGCTGGTGGTTAATGACCATTCGCACATAATTGGTATAACGGAAACATGGTGGGATGATGCACATAATTGGGCTGTAAACATAGAGGGCTATTCCCTGTTTAGGAGAGACAGGATTAATAGAAAAGGGGGAGGTGTGTGCTTATATTTGAAATCAGAGGTAAATCTAATTTTCACTCCTTAAAGGGGAACTATCACCCGAAGTGAAGTCCACCCCACCTAATTAGGCATCTA
Organism: Rhinophrynus dorsalis; assembly: GCA_037306005.1. Taxonomy (NCBI): domain Eukaryota; kingdom Metazoa; phylum Chordata; class Amphibia; order Anura; family Rhinophrynidae; genus Rhinophrynus; species Rhinophrynus dorsalis. The sequence continues at coordinate 3,702,152 of CM074723.1, read as the reverse complement.
GTGATAAGCTTACCAATCAAACTGTTATGCAGAATAAAGACCACATTAATCTAAAATCCTTTCTCAGCCAACACTGATGGCCAGGAAACAGCGCAGACCTCTTTGCTTACAGAGGTCTGCGTGCCTATGCAGATGCCTCTAGAGTGATGTTGCCTGGCTGTCAGTGTTGGCTGAGGAAGGATTTGTGACTAACCCTGTCTTTTTTCTGCTTATCGCGTCTGTTTATCGCTAGATGCCTAATTAGGTGGGGTGGACTTTAGTTGGGGTGATAGTTTCCCTTTAAGGACCATTGGCATCATGGAATTCAGGGGTCCCCGGGTGGCTGCACGCTGCTCGGGGACCCCTGAATCTAATGCCAAAAAAAACAACAACAAAAAAACATGGTGATTAACTGCCAGCGTCCTTAAGGGGATAAGTGATGATCTTAGCGAGGAAACTGTCCATAATGTGGAGTCCTTGTGTGTAGAAATTAAGACTAAATGTGGCATAAAAGGTGAAAAAAAAAAAGGGTGTTGGTGGGTATATGCTACAAACCACCAAATATTGAAGAGAATGATGAGGACCAACTGCTACTGCAAATGAGGAAAGCTGCCCAGTTTGGGAACACTATAATAATGGGAGATTTTAACTATCCAGATGTCAACTGTAATAACGAGACCTGTCAGGTTTGTGAGCATGATTAAGGATAGCTACATGTCACAAATAGTTGAAGTGCCGACATGAAATAACAATGTATTGGACCTAGTGATAATGAATAACAGACATGGTGTCCAATATTAAAGGGATAGTAATTCTTCGTTTTAACTTTATTTTATTTTGTAGGCATTAAAAAAACATGAAGAACGATTTAAGTCTTATCTCTCAAACCTTTATGGTTTGAGAGATATTCACAAGCAACGTTTCCCCTCCCGTCCCTTTTACCTAGTGTAAGTCATCTCTTCTCAGATGTGGAGTCCAGTCCATAGACCAGACAGATAACAGAAGGGGACAATCTTCTTCCTGTGAGAACAATGAAAGCCCTGCCCCCCTTTTACCTAGTGTAAGCCATCTCTTCTCAGATGTGAAATGCAGTCCATAGACCAGACAGATAACAGCAGGGGACAATCTTCTTCCTATGAGAACAATGAAAGCCCTGCCCCCCTTGACAAGTTTTTCAGGTTTTTCCCTTATCTTAATTGAAGATTGTCCCTCTCTGCAATCTACCTGGGCACCTCCCTTCTGATCTGGCTGAGCAGTGTTACATCAGTAAAAGGGGCGGGAGGGGGATACTTTATCATTGAATTACTCTTGTACTACAACTCTGAAATAACACTCTCCAAAGTCCAAATACTATGATGATTAATTAGAACTGCTTTTATTATGAAACATTACTATCCCTTTAATGTAGTTGAATATTTGGGAATCAGTGATTACAACAAAGTTACATTTGAGATCAATCTTACAAAGCAAAACTGTATAGGTTCAACCAAACTCTTAATTTTAAAAAAGCTTCAAATTGTTAAGTGCATGAATGCAACACATAGATTGGGATAAATTATGTAAAGGCAAAAATACTGAGGGAAAAAAGGTCAGAATTCAAATTTAGGTTGCAGAAATGTATTCAACAGTATATACCAGTGGGGAACAAATGAAAAGAAATAGATCAAAGCCAATGTGGTTAACTGCACATGTAAAGAAGGAAATGGCAAGGAAAAAAAAAAAAGGAATTTAAACAATTTATGTCTGAAGTAACTGAACATTATTTCTCAGCAAAGATTGCAGAAAGGCAATTAGGTTAGCAAAAATAGATAATGAAACTTGAATTGCAAGGGAGAGCAAAAAGTTTTTCAAATACATAAATGGCAAAAAACTTAAGAGGTAGTGCATTGGAACATTCAAAAATGTCATGGGTGAGTTGATTAGTGAGGATAAGGAAAAGGCCGAAGTTCTAAACACTTTCTTTAAATCAGTATATACAAGGGAACAAGGAATGGTAGAAGAGCCTCAACAAGTAACATATAGAACAATACAGTTATCAGATATTGGGTTAACTCAAGAAAAGGTCATGGGTAGACTGAACAAAATTAAGACTGACAAAGCACCGGGTCCTGATGGTATACATCCAAGGGTTCTTCAGGAACTCAGTGCAGTGTTGCCAAAACCCCTATATTTACTCTTTAAAGATTCTCTCACCACAGACTCAGTGCCACAAGATTGTCGAAGAGCCAGTGTAGTGCCTTTATTTAGAAGGGAACTAGATCAGAACCTGGGAATTATGAACCTATGAGTATAGTGGAAAACAGCTAGAACAGATTACATTCAGGATTACACCATGGAAAATAAGATAAGCAGAAATCAACATTGTTTTATGAGGAATTGATCATGCCAAACTAATCTTTTCAGATTCTATGAAGAAGTAAGTAGTAACCTTGATAAAGGTAAGGCAGTTGCTGTGGTATATCTAGATTTTGCAAAGGCATTTGATACAGTGCCACACAGAAGGCTGGGGTATAAAATAAGGAAATTGGCGCTAGGAGATAACCTTTGCAATTGGATACAAAACTGGTTGAAGGATAGGGAACAGTATGTGGTTGAAAATGGGCAATTCTCCAATACAGTTAAAGTGGAGAATGGAGTACCTCAGGGTTCAGTATTAGGTCCGCTGCTTTTTAACATGTTTATAAATGACCTGGAAATAGATATAGAAAGCAAAATATCATATTTGCAGATGACACGAAATTATGCAGGGTAATAAATTCAGAACAGGATATTTGTACAGAGGGATTCACATAAAATGACAGATTGGGCAACCAAATCGACTATGTAAAGTGCAAAGTCATGAATTTGGGAAGAAAAAAATCCCAAGGCTACATATGAAATTAATGGAATAATTTTAGGGGACTCGTTGCTAGAAAAAGACCCGGGTATCCTTGTAAACTGCAAACTTGCGAACAGTGACCAGTGTCAAATAGCAGTAGCAAAAGCAAGCAATCCTGTCTTGTATAAAAAGGGATATTGATGCAAAAGGGGATAACATCATTTTGTCATTGTACAAATCGTTGGTGAGACCTCCCCTCGAATATGTAGTACAGTTTTGGCACAGGTTCTAAAAAAGAATATTCTAGAAATGGAGAGGGCACAGCGAAGAGCAACAATATGAATTAGGGGAATGGAGTATTTGACGTATGAGGAACGACTAGACAAACTTGGATTATTTACTGTAGAGAAAAGACAACTAAGACGACATTATCACAATGTACAGGTATGAGAGGTCATTACAAGGATCTCTCTGGTGAGCTATTCATTCCAAGGCCTGATCAGGTGACCAGGGGACACCCCTTGATATTAGAGGAAAAGAGGTTTAAACTTCAGCAGAGGAAAGGTTTGTTTTCACAGTAATGTCTGTTAAATTGTGGAATTCTTTGACCAAGGATGTGGTAATGTCAGATAAAATGGATACATTTAACAGAAGATTAGAGACATTTAATTCAAAAGGGGACATACGGGGTTATACTGTGTATCAGTAGGCAAAACAGAAGATCTGATAAAGACTAAGTTATTTGGCGGCAGGAAAGTTATATCATTCTAATTTCTCTAGATTATGAGGCAAAAGTTGGACTTGATGGACTTGTGTCTTTTACTGTGTTACAATACAGAGAGATGGGTTGAAAACTGGGTATAAATAGTAAAGGAAACAGAAGTCCACTGTAGATCAAGACTCAGGAGGACACATTTAATGTTACCCTACAGGGAAATGTGTTTTTTTCAGAGCGATACTGTGTGAACCTTAATGTAGAACATACAGCATGCTAGAGACCTCTGTAGTATTCAAGGTTATGTATATAATACAGTTGTTATAGAACAGGAACCAGACAGGACACAAAAAGGTAAAATGCAAAACACCTTTATTAAAGAAACAAAAAATAAACATCAGAATTGTGATCCAGGAGCATAAACCAAATGACAAGTAAGGGTCAGGAACCAGGACAGGTAATCAGTCAAGCCGGAGGCAGAAGCACAGAAGTCCACAATGTCAGGAACAAGCCAGTGGGTCAGGAGCACAGAAGTCCGCGATGTCAGGAACAAGCCAGTAGGTCAGGAGCACAGAAGTCCGCGATGTCAGGAACAAGCCAGAGGTCAGGAGCACAGAAGTCAGCAAAGTCTGGAACAAGCCAAGGGTCTGGAACACAGCAAACAGGAGCGCAGGAAGATCCACAGCAGCAACAGGTCAGCTAACAAACACAAGGACAATGGGGAAGTGAACCAAGCTTCTTTAAGTACCCTGGGAGTCTTGGCTGATAACAGTCAGGTGAGCAATCAGAGAGGTCAGCTGATCAGCCTGAGCCAGAAACTCAGAAGACAGCAGCAGTGGATAGCAGGGCAATAGATTAGCTCAGACAACAGAATCAACAGGCAGAATGGGAGCAGCTCAGCAAAACCTTGACAACAGCGCACAGAAAATCTCTGAACTATCCAGGGTTATGTACATCATACAGCGCACCGGAGACCTCTGTATTATTCAGGGTTATGTACATCATACAGCGCACTGGAGACCACTGTACAATTCAAGGTTATGTACATCATACAGCGCACCAGGGACCTCTGTATTATTCAGGGTTATGTACATCATACAGTGCACCGGAGACCTCTGTACTATCAGGGTTGTGTACATCATACAGTGCACCGGAGACCTCTGTTCTATTCAGGGTTATGTACATCATACAGCGCACCGGAGACCTCTGTACTATTCAGGGTTATGTACATCATACAGCGCACCGGAGACCTCTGTACTATTCAGGGTTATGTACATCATACGGCACACCGGAGACCTCTGTACTATTCAGGGTTATGTACGTCATACAGCGCACCGGAGACCACTGTACTATTCAGGGTTATGTACATCATACAGCGCACTGGAGACCTCTGTACTATTCAGGGTTATGTACATCATACAACGCACCGGAGATCTCTGTACTATCAGGGTTATGTACGTCATACGGCGCACTGGAGACATCTGTACTATTCAGGGTTATGTACATCATACAGTGCACCGGAGACCTCTGTACTATTCAGGGTTATGTACATCATACAGCGCACCGGAGATCTCTGTACTATCAGGGTTATGTACGTCATACGGCGCACTGGAGACATCTGTACTATTCAGGGTTATGTACATCATACAGTGCACCGGAGACCTCTGTACTATCAGGGTTATGTACATCATATAGCGCACCGGAGACCTCTGTACTATTCAGGGTTATGTACATCGTACGGCGCACCGGAGATCTCTGTACTATCAGGGTTATGAACGTCATACAGCGCATTGGAGACCTCTGTACTATTCAGGGTTATGTACATCATACAGCACACGGGAGACCTCTGTATTATTCAGAGTTATGTACATCATACAGTGCACCGGAGACCTCTGTACTATTCAGGGTTATGTACATCATACAGTGAACAGGAGACCTCTGTACTATCAGGGTTATGTACATCATACAGCGCACAGGAGACCTCTGTAGTATTCAGGGTTATGTACATCATACAGCGCACCGGAGACCTCTGTACTATTCAGGGTTATGTACGTCATACGGCGCACCGGAGACCTCTGTACTATTCAGGGTTATGTACGTCATACATCGCACCGGAGACCTCTGTATTTTTCAGGGTTATGTACATCATACAGCACACGGGAGACCTCTGTACTATTCAGGGTTATGTACGTCATACAGCGCACAGGAGACCTCTGTAGTATTCGGGGTTATGTACATCATACAGCGCACCGGAGACCTCTGTACTATTCAGGGTTATGTACGTCATACAGCGCACAGGAGACCTCTGTAGTATTCAGGGTTATGTACATCATACAGCGCACCGGAGACCTCTGTACTATTCAAGGTTATGTACATCATACAGTGCACCGGAGACCTCTGTACTATCAGGGTTATGTACATCATACAGTGCACCGGAGACCTCTGTATTATTCAGGGTTATGTACATCATACAGCACACGGGAGACCTCTGTATTATTCATGGTTATGTACATCATACAGTGCACCGGAGACCTCTGTACTATTCAGGGTTATGTACATCATACGGCGCACTGGAGACCTCTGTACTATTCAGGGTTATGTACATCATACAGTGCACAGGAGACATCTGTACTATTCAGGGTTATGTACAACATACGGCTCACCGGAGACCTCTGTACTATTCAGGGTTATGTACATCATACGGTGCACTGGAGACCTCTGTACTATTCAGGGTTATGTACGTCATACAGCGCACAGGAGACCTCTGTACTATTCAGGGTTATGTACATCATACAGTGCACCGGAGACCTCTGTACTATTCAGGGTTATGTACGTCATACAGCGCACCGGAGACCTCTGTAGTATTCAGGGTTATGTACGTCATACAGCGCACAGGAGACCTCTGTAGTATTCAGGGTTATGTACATCATACAGCGCACCGGAGACCTCTGTACTATCAGGGTTATGTACATCATACAGCGCACCGGAGACCTCTGTACTATTCAGGGTTATGTACATCATACAGCGCACCGGAGACCTCTGTAGTATTCAGGGTTATGTACATCATACAGTGCACCAGAGACCTCTGTACTATTCAGGGTTATATACATCATACAGCAGACCGGAGACCTCTGTACTATTCAGGGTTATGTACGTCATACAGCGCACAGGAGACCTCTGTACTATTCAGGGTTATGTACGTCATACAGCGCACAGGAGACCTCTGTACTATTCAGGGTTATGTACATCATACAGCGCACCGGAGACCTCTGTACTATTCAGGGTTATGTACATCATACAGTGCACCGGAGACCTTTGTACTATTCAGGGTTATGTACATCATACAGCGCACCGGAGACCTCTGTACTGTTAAGGGTTATGTACATCATACAGCGCACAGGAGACCTCTGTACTATTCAGGGTTATGTACATCATACAGTGCACCGGAGACCTCTGTACTATCAGGGTTATGTACATCATACAGCGCTCCGGAGACCACTGTACTATTCAGGGTTATGTACGTCATACAGCGCACAGGAGACCTCTGTACTTTTCAGGGTTATGTACATCATACAGCGTACCGGAGAACTCTGTACTATCAGGGTTATGTACGTCATACAGCGCACCTGAGACCTCGGTACTATTCAGGGTTATGTACATCATACAGCGCACCGGAGACCTCTGTACTATTCAGTGTTATATACATCATACAGTGCACCGGAGACCTCTGTATTATTCAGGGTTATGTAGATCATACAGCGCACCGGAGACCTCTGTACTATTCACGGTTATGTACATCATACAGCGCACCGGAGACCTCTGTACTATCAGGGTTATGTACATCATACAGCGCACTGGAGACCTCTGTACTATTCAGGGTTATGTACATCATACAGTGCACCGGAGACCTCTGTACTATTCAGGGTTATGTACATCATACAGTGCACCGGAGACCTCTGTACTATCAGGGTTATGTACGTCATACAGCGCACCAGAGACCTCTGTACTATTCAGGGTTATGTACGTCATACAGCGCACAGGAGACCTCTGTACTATTCAGGGTTATGTAGATCATACAGCGCACCAGAGATCTCTGTACTATTCAGGGTTATGTACATCATACAGCGCACCAGAGACCTCTGTACTATTCAGGGTTATGTACGTCATACAGCGCACCGGAGACCTCTGTACTATTCAGGGTTATGTACATCATACAGCGCATTTGAGACCTCTGTACTATCAGGGTTATGTACATCATACAGCGCACCAGAGACCTCTGTACTATTCAGGGTTATGTACATCATACAGCGCACCGGAGACCTCTGTACTATCAGGGTTATGTACGTCATACAGCGCACCGGAGACCTCTGTATTATTCAGTGTTATGTACATCATACAGTGCACCAGAGACCTCTGTACTATCAGGGTTATGTACCTCATACAGCGCACCGGAGACCTCTGTACTATTCAGGGTTATGTACATCATACAGCGCACCGGAGACCTCTGTACTATTCAGGGTTATGTACATCATACAGCGCACCGGAGACCTCTGTACTATCAGGGTTATGTACATCATACAGAGCACCGGAGACCTCTGTACTATTCAGGGTTATGTACATCATACAGCGCACCGGAGACCTCTGTACTATTCAGGGTTATGTACATCATACAGCGCACCGGAGACCTCTGTACTATTCAGGGTTATGTACATCATACAGTGCACCGGAGACCTCTGTACTATTCAGGGTTATGTACATCATACAGCGCACAGGAGACCTCTGTACTATCAGGGTTATGTACATCATACAGCGCACCGGAGACCTCTGTACTATCAGGGTTATGTACATCATACAGCGCACGGAAGACCTCTGTACTATTCAGGGTTATGTACATCATACAGTGCACAGGAGACATCTGTACTATCAGGGTTATGTACGTCAAACAGTGCACAGGAGACCTCTGTACTATTCAGGGTTATGTACATCATACAGCGCACCGGAGACCTCTGTACTATTCAGGGTTATGTAGATCATACAGCGCACAGGAGACCTCTGTACTATCAGGGTTATGTACATCATAGCGCACCGGAGACCTCTGTACTATTCAGGGTTATGTACATCATACAGCGCACCGGAGACCTCTGTACTATCAGGGTTATGTACATCATACAGCGCACCGGAGACCTCTGTACTATCAGGGTTATGTACATCATACAGTGCACAGGAGACCTCTGTACTATCAGGGTTATGTACATCATACAGCGCACCGGAGACCTCTGTACTGTTCAGGGTTATGTACATCATACAGCGCACCGGAGACCTCTGTACTATTCAGGATTATGTACATCATACAGCGCATTGGAGACCTCTGTACTATTCAGGGTTATGTACATCATACAGCGCACCGGAGACCTCTGTACTATTCAGGGTTATGTACATCATACAGCGCACCGGAGACCTCTGTACTATCAGGGTTATGTACATCATACAGCGCACCTGAGACCTCTGTATTATTCAGGGTTATGTACATCATACAGCGCACCGGAGACCTCTGTACTATTCAGGGTTATGTACGTCATACAGCGCACAGGAGACCTCTGTACTATCAGGGTTATGTAAATGATACAGTGCACCGGAGACCTCTGTACTATTCAGGGTTATGTACATGATACAGCGCACCGGAGACCTCTGTACTATCAGGGTTATGTACATCATACAGCGCACCGGAGACCTCTGTACTATCAGGGTTATGTACATCATACAGCGCACAGGAGACCTCTGTACTATCAGGGTTATGTACATCATACAGTGCACAGGAGACCTCTGTACTATTCAGGGTTATGTACATCATACAGCGCACCGGAGACGTCTGTACTATTCAGGGTTATGTACACCATACAGCGCACCGGAGACCTCTGTACTATTCAGGGTTATGTACACCATACAGCACACCGGAGACCTCTGTACTATTCAGGGTTGTGTACATCATACAGCGCACCGGAGACCTCTGTACTATTCAGGGTTATGTACATCATACGGAGCACCGGAGACCTCTGTACTATTCAGGGTTATGTACATCATACAGCGCACCGGAGACCTCTGTACTATTCAGGGTTATGTACATCATACAGCGCACCGGAGACCTCTGTACTATCAGGGTTATGTACATCATACAGCGCACCGGAGACCTCTATACTATCAGGGTTATGTACATCATACAGCGCACCGGAGACTTCTGTACTATTCAGGGTTATGTACATCATACAGCGCACCGGAGACCTCTGTACTATTCAGGGTTATGTACATCATACAGCGCACCGGAGACCTCTGTACTATTCCGGGTTATGTACATCATACAGCGCATTGGAGACCTCTGTACTATTCAGGGTTATGTACATCATACAGCGCACCGGAGACCTCTGTACTATTCAGGGTTATGTACATCATACAGCGCACCGGAGACCTCTGTACTATCAGGGTTATGTACATCATACAGCGCACCTGAGACCTCTGTATTATTCAGGGTTATGTACATCATACAGCACACCGGAGACCTCTGTACTATTCAGGTTTATGTACGTCATACAGCGCACAGGAGACCTCTGTACTATCAGGGTTATGTACATGATACAGTGCACCGGAGACCTCTGTACTATTCAGGGTTATGTACATGATACAGCGCACCGGAGACCTCTGTACTATCAGGGTTATGTACATCATACAGCGCACCGGAGACCTCTGTACTATCAGGGTTATGTACATCATACAGCGCACAGGAGACCTCTGTACTATCAGGGTTATGTACATCATACAGTGCACAGGAGACCTCTGTACTATTCAGGGTTATGTACATCATACAGCGCACCGGAGACCTCTGTACTATTCAGGGTTATGTACACCATACAGCGCACCGGAGACCTCTGTACTATTCAGGGTTGTGTACATCATACAGCGCACCGGAGACCTCTGTACTATTCAGGGTTATGTACATCATACGGCGCACCGGAGACCTCTGTACTATTCAGGGTTATGTACATCATACAGCGCACCGGAGACCTCTGTACTATTCAGGGTTGTGTACATCATACAGTGCACCGGAGACCTCTGTACTATTCAGGGTTATGTACATCATGCAGCGCACCGGAGACCTCTGTACTATCAGGGTTATGTACATCATACAGCGCACCAGAGACCTCTGTACTATCAGGGTTATGTACATCATACAGCGCACCGGAGACCTCTGTACTATTCAGGGTTATGTACATCATACAGCGCACCGGAGACCTCTGTACTATTCAGGGTTATGTACATCATACAGCGCACCGGAGACCTCTGTACTCTCAGGGTTATATACATCATACAGCGCACGGGAGACCTCTGTACTATTCAGGATTATGTACATCATGCAGCGCACCGGAGACCTCTGTACTGTTCAGGGTTATGTACATCATGCAGCGCACCGGAGACCTCTGTACTATTCAGGGTTATATACATGATACAGCGCACAGGAGACCTCTGTACTATCAGGGTTATGTACATGATACAGCGCACCGGAGACCTCTGTACTATTCAGGGTTATGTACATCATACAGCGCATTGGAGACCTCTGTACTATCAGGGTTATGTACATGATACAGCGCACCGGAGACCTCTGTACTATTCAGGGTTATGTACATCATACAGCGCACCGGAGACCTCTGTATTATTCAGGGTTGTGTACATCATACAGTGCACCGGAGACCTCTGTACTATTCAGGGTTATGTACATCATGCAGCGCACCGGAGACCTCTGTACTATCAGGGTTATGTACATCATACAGCGCACCAGAGACCTCTGTACTATCAGGGTTATGTACATCATACAGCGCACCGGAGACCTCTGTACTATTCAGGGTTATGTACATCATACAGCGCACCGGAGACCTCTGTACTATTCAGGGTTATGTACATCATACAGCGCACCGGAGACCTCTGTACTATCAGGGTTATGTACATCATACAGCGCACCTGAGACCTCTGTATTATTCTGGGTTATGTACATCATACAGCGCACCGGAGACCTCTGTACTATTCAGGGTTATGTACGTCATACAGCGCACAGGAGACCACTGTACTATCAGGGTTATGTACATGATACAGTGCACCGGAGACCTCTGTACTATTCAGGGTTATGTACATGATACAGCTCACCGGAGACCTCTGTACTATCAGGGTTATGTACATCATACAGCGCACCGGAGACCTCTGTACTATCAGGGTTATGTACATCATACAGCGCACAGGAGACCTCTGTACTATCAGGGTTATGTACATCATACAGCGCACCGGAGACCTCTGTACTATTCAGGGTTATGTACACCATACAGCGCACCGGAGACCTCTGTACTATTCAGGGTTGTGTACATCATACAGCGCACCGGAGACCTCTGTACTATTCAGGGTTACGTACATCATACGGCGCACCGGAGACCTCTGTACTATTCAGGGTTATGTACATCATACAGCGCACCGGAGACCTCTGTATTATTCAGGGGTGTGTACATCATACAGTGCACCGGAGACCTCTGTACTATTCAGGGTTATGTACATCATGCAGCGCACCGGAGACCTCTGTACTATCAGGGTTATGTACATCATACAGCGCACCAGAGACCTCTGTACTATCAGGGTTATGTACATCATACAGCGCACCGGAGACCTCTGTACTATTCAGGGTTATGTACATCATACAGCGCACGGGAGACCTCTGTACTATTCAGGGTTATGTACATCATACAGCGCACCGGAGACCTCTGTACTATCAGGGTTATATACATCATACAGCGCACGGGAGACCTCTGTACTATTCAGGGTTATGTACATCATGCAGCGCACCGGAGACCTCTGTACTATTCAGGGTTATGTACATCATGCAGCGCACGGGAGACCTCTGTACTATTCAGGGTTATGTACATGATACAGCGCACAGGAGACCTCTGTACTATCAGGGTTATGTACATGATACAGCGCACCGGAGACCTCTGTACTATTCAGGGTTATGTACATCATACAGCGCATTGGAGACCTCTGTACTATCAGGGTTATGTACATGATACAGCGCACCGGAGACCTCTGTACTATTCAGGGTTATGTACATCATACAGCGCACCAGAGACCTCTGTACTATCAGGGTTATGTACATCATACAGCGCACCGGAGACCTCTGTACTATTCAGGGTTATGTACATCATACAGCGCACCGGAGACCTCTGTACTATTCAGGGTTATGTACATCATACAGCGCACCGGAGACCTCTGTACTATCAGGGTTATATACATCATACAGCGCACGGGAGACCTCTGTACTATTCAGGATTATGTACATCATACAGCGCACCGGAGACCTCTGTACTATTCAGGGTTATGTACATCATGCAGCGCACCGGAGACCTCTGTACTATTCAGGGTTATGTACATGATACAGCGCACAGGAGACCTCTGTACTATCAGGGTTATGTACATGATACAGTGCACTGGAGACCTCTGTATTATTCAGGGTTGTGTACATCATACAGCGCACCGGAGACCTCTGTACTATTCAGGGTTATGTACATCATGCAGCGCACCGGAGACCTCTGTACTATTCAGGGTTATGTACATCATACAGCGCACCGAAGACCTCTGTACTACCAGGGTTATGTACATGATACAGCGCACAGGAGACCTCTGTATTATTCAGGGTTATGTACATGATACAGTGCACCGGAGACCTCTGTACTATTCAGGGTTATGTACATGATACAGTGCACAGGAGATCTCTGTAGTATTTAAAAAAAAAAAAAAAAAAAAAATATATATATATATATATATATATATATATATAATATGTATATATAGATATATATTTATATAGAAGTGTGTGTGACAAAAGTACTCTTTAATGTTTTGTACCTTCTGTCTTGATAAGTTTTCTAGTTTGCAAAGACACTTGAGACACACAGGAGGAGGATAATTCAAGTATTTTGTTTCCAAGTGGTGAGACAGCAGCATCACAAACAAAACAAAATCCTTGCTCTACTGAGCACTAACTAAACATATCAGCTCCTGACTGTATTTGGACTACCTGTCAGTTTACACACAGTCCATCAGGCACAAGTTAACTTGTCAAGTTGCAGGCTTTCAGTGGTTAATTCCTTCCTCTCTGGGGACTCAAACAAAAGAGAGCGTGTCTCAGTGCAGGGGGAAGTATTTGACTGCTTGCTTCATAGATGCATGTGAGTGACAGTAGGGAGGGAGAGAACTCCTGGTGTGGATTCAACACCTGACACGTCAGTTACTATGAAACTGTGGAGTGAAGCACTGACCCAAAATCCACAGATGTGCAATATATAACAAGTTACCTATACATTATATTTCCCTGGGGTTAATCAGGGTAGATACCCTGCAGGATCTGGGGAGATATATATACACCTTCCATCACTATTCCTGGGACTCTGTCATCATATTTATAATTACTTTGTTCCCTTTGGTGCAGTTCATTAGCTCCTGATTTGCACCACTTTTCCGTTCCTATTACAGCTCATTAGTCCGTATTCAGTTGGCCAGAAGCGGCAATTCTGGAGCAAACAAACTTTTGGACAAATATATCTATATATATAAAAGAAGACTTTGTGCCTGCCAAAACACACCCAGGGGAGGCAGAAAGCAGGAGTTACTATTCCTATTGGGTGATTCAGTCATGCAGGGAGTTGGCCCGCCCCCACTATGCAGCCCGCCCACCACCATCAAAGTCAGAAAAAAACAACATGGCCGCCACTTGCTCCTACACCACAGACAAACACACATGCCTCACTCATACAGCACCAAACTCACACACATGCCTCACTCACACAGCACCACACAAACACACACACATGCCCCACTCACACACACAGACCACCACACACAATGCCCCACTCACACATGCCCCCACTCACACACACAGCACCACATACACACACAAAGCCAGAAATAAATATGGCTGACACACACACACACACACTCACTCACCCTGACTCCCAGTGGCCTCAGCAGGACCTGTAGTGCAGCACCAGAAGAACAAAATGGCACTCAAAGGGTTAAGGTAGGCCCTCATTGCTCAATTATTTCTTCACTGTCATCATTTGCCATGCAAGACACAGGACAGACAGCCATCAGATTCACACTTAACCCACTGACTGCCACAGGGTTGTGTATCAAGTTTTACCCCTCAGGGAGTGTGTTCAACCCCCTCACACTGTAAACTTGCATTTCCCTCCCACTTCTCCTCCTTCCCCAGCCTATTACTAACACTTTTCCATATTTATGTTAAGCCCCGCCCCCACTCGCGATTAAGCCCCCGCCCCCTTTTAACCCAGATTGCCCCATTTGTCTCTCCACATCAGCACCACATCAGTCCCCTCTAGGGACTACACAAGTCAAAGTTCCCAGGTATGAACACACTTCCAACTGCTATTTAACTCTGACATGCCTCTGTATATCTTAACCCTTTGACTGCCAGAGGGGTGCACAACTCATGAGTGCATGTGTTTCTGCTCATATATGTTGCATGTGTGTTTGTGTCCATCTCTGTTACATATATGTGTCCATGTGTGCATCTCCAGTGTGTCTGTGTGTGTACATCTGTTACATATGTGTGCATCTCCAGTGTGTCTGTGTGTGTGCGTGTCTTTTGCATGTCTCTGCCGCTCACTGTGTGTATGTGCATACCTCCCAACATTTCACATGGCCAAAGAGGGACACTGTAGTTTTAGGTGATATTGTTGGGGAGTGGCTGGTGGGCAGGGCATTAGTAAGAATTTTTAGGTTATTTCATGACCTATTACTGGCTATTTATGTAACTGAATAAATGATTTAGTGCAAGACCTATGTATTTTATTTGCACAGACTAATGTATAAGCACATATACTGAAGTTTATTGCTTTATTGCTGGAGAGCAAAGTAAAACACGCCACACAGTCAGGGCTGGTGCAAGGATTTTTGCCACCCTAGGCAAAACCTAATTTTGCCGCCCATTTCGCTCCGCCCCTTGTGTCCCACCCCTTTATACCCTGCCTACTTATACCCCACCTCTTTTCATGATTGTCCTCTCTCTGCCCCCTGGGCCAGTCTGCCCCTGGTCTGGAGATGCCTGTAAGAGATGCCCCCTACCAGCTCCAACTTGCCCCTTATCAGCTTCACTTTGGCCCACCAGCTCCACTTTGCCACCATCAGCTCCAACTTGCCACCATCAGCTCCACTTTGCCCCGCATCCACTCCAACTTGCCCCCATCCGCTCCAACGTGCCCCCACCAGCTCCACTTTGCCCCTCATCTGCTCTAACGTGCCCCCACCAGCTCCACTTTGGCCCCTCAGCTCCACTTTGCCCCCATCAGCTCCACTTTGACCCCCATCCTCTCCAACTTACCTCCATCAGCTCCACTTTGCCCCCCATCCGCTCCAACTTGCCCCCCATCCGCTCCAACTTGCTCCCCATCCGCTCCAACTTGCCCCCCACCAGCTCCAACTTGCCCCCATCCGCTCCAACTTGCCCCCCATCTGCTCCAACTTGCCCCCCATCCGCTCCAACTTGCCCCCCATCCGCTCCACTTTGCCCCCCCTCAGCTCCAACTTGCCCCCCCTCAGCTCCACTTTGACCCTCATCCGCTCCACTTTGCCCCCATCCGCTCCAACTTGCCCCCACCAGCTCCACTATGCCCCCTCAGCTCCAGCTATCCCCTAACAGCTCCAACTTGCCCCCATCATCTCCACTTTGCCCCACATCCGCTTCAACTTGCCCCCTCAGCTCCAACTTGCCCCCCATCACATACCTGTAGTTCCCGCGCAGTCTTCTCTTCAGTAATGCAGAGCGAGGCAGGAGATCATGACTCCCAACACACTCTGCATTACTAAAGATCCGACCAGATGAGGGAGCGCTGTAGCAACACAGACCTGACTGTGTTGTGGTTCCCGGAGTGGTGTGTGCGGGCGCAGCTCTTCTCCGCTGCATGCCCGCGCCCCCAGTACGTGTGCGCCCTGGGCCGGCGCCTACGTCGCCTATAGGTGGAGCTGCCCTGCAAACAGTCTGACCTCCTAAAAAGAGGGACAACAGGGTGGGAAAGAGGGACATAGGGATTTTGCCCTCAAAGAGGGTCTGTCCCTCCTAAAGAGGGACACTTGGGATGTATGGTATGTGTCTGCCTGTATGTTGCATATGTCTGTGTTTATCAGTGTGTCTGCATTTCACACACGTGCGCCCAACAGTCATAACATGATGGGCAACGCCGTCCCACATTGCTAGTTTTTCCATAATTCCCACTATTTTAAAGGGATAGTAATACTTAAAATGTAAAAAAAAATATGTTGTAGGGTTTATGGACAGCTCTGGTCCCAGGACCATAAATCTCCTTAGGATGGTGTAGCAACAGCGCCACTGTACAATTTCAGGCCACTGTGATATTGCACCTAAAAAATTCAACTTTGAAAATTAATAACTTTTGAATGAAACGCCTTTCAGCAGTGGGAGTACTCTTGTTTTATTCAGGGGGATAAACCCTACAACATATTTATTTTTACATTTTAAATATTACTATCCCTTTAATGTGGTTTGTAACCTGTCTGGGATTGAACACTTAAGAGTCTCATGTTAAACTGGCGGTGATTCGGGGGATTTTATTTTACTGTTTATCGTTAGTTGGTGCTTAATGCGCCGTTCTTCGCCCCAGTCTTACTGCACGTTTGTATTTTCCTTATGATGTCACTAGAGGGTGTCTGACTCCATCTCTGCATTGTCCGGTCCTTTGTTTGTCCCATTGAAGGCTCCTGACCTCTGTTCTGCCAGACAGCCAGGAATGTAGTCCACCCAGCTGGGCAAGGACAGGCCTTAGATGGGTGAAAGTCTCACAGCCCCAGGTTAGCCTTGATAGGACTGTATGTCAGCTCATGTCCTTGTTATCCTGGTTGTATTGAACTGCATACAGTGATAAAAAAAACTCTCATTTTGTGCCTACAGTGATGCTTATCTTGTATTATTATTATTATTATTAAGTTAATTTTCTTTCCTGTATTCAGCCTGTGAGGGAACTGTTTGGACCATTCTGTCCTACAGTAATCTGGTATCATTACATTAGACAGTGATTCTAAGACTGTGGTCTGTGGAGCCACAGAGATCCCTCATGAGATACAACTGGTAGTGGAGTACATGGAGTACAAAACTATGTGTGTGTAAATGGAGGGGCAGAGGACAAGGCTAGTGTACGTGTGTGTGTAAGTAGTATAGGACAGGGGATAAGACTAGTGTACGTGTGTGTAAGTAGTGTAGGACAAGGGTAAGACTAGTGTACATGTGTGTAAGTAGTGCAGGACAGGGGATAAGACTAGTGTACGTGTGTGTGTGTAAGTAGTGGAGGACAGGGGATAAGACTAGTGTACATGTGTGTGTGTAAGTAGTGTAGGACAGGAGATAAGACTAGTGTACATGTGTGTGTAAGTAGAGTAGGACAGGGGATAAGACTAGTGTACGTGTGTGTGTGTGTGTGTGTGTGTGTGTGTAAGTAGTGCAGGACAGGGGATAAGACTAGTGTACGTGTGTGTGTGTGTAAGTAGTGCAGGACAGGGGATAAGACTAGTGTACGTGTGTGTGTGTAAGTAGTGTAGGACAGGGGATAAGACTAGTGTACGTGTGTGTGTGTGTAAGTTGTGCAGGACAGGGGATAAGACTAGTGTACATGTGTGTGTGTGTAAGTAGTGCAGGACAGGGGATAAGACTAGTGTACGTGTGTGTGTGTAAGTTGTGCAGGACAGGGGATAAGACTAGTGTACGTGTGTGTAAATATTGAAGGACAGGGGATAAGATTAGTGTATGTGTCTGTAAGTAGTGTAGGACAGGGGATAAGACTAGTGTACGTGTGTGTGTGTGTGTAAGTATTGGAGTACTGGGGATAAGACTAGTGTACGTGTGTGTGTGTAAGTAGTGGAGGACAGGGGTAAGACTAGTGTACATGTGTGTGTGTGTGTGTGTGTGTGTGTGTGTGTAAATAGTGGAGGACAGGGGATAAGACTAGTGTACGTGTGTGTGTGTGTGTGTGTGTAAGTAGTGGAGGACAGGGGATAAGACTTGTGTACGTGTGTGTAAGTAGTGGAGGACAGGGGATAAGACTAGTGTACATATGTGTGTGTGTAAGTAGTGGAGGACAGGGGATAAGACTAGTGTACGTGTGTGTGTAAGTAGTGGAGGACAGGGGACAAGACTAGTGTACGTGTGTGTGTAAGTAGTGGAGGACAAGGGTAAGACTAGTGTACGTGTGTGTGTAAGTAGTGGACGATAGGGGTAAGACTACTGTACGTGTGTGTGTGTGTAAGTAGTGGAGGACAGGGGATAAGGCTAGTGTATGTGTGTGTGTAAGTAGTGGAGGACAGGGGATAAGACTAGTGTACGTGTGTGTGTGTGTAAGTAGTGTAGGACAGGGGATAAGACTAGTGTACGTGTGTGTGTAAGTAGTGGAGGACAGGGGATAAGACTAGTGTACGTGTGTGTGTGTGTAAGTAGTGGAGGACAGGGGATAAGACTAGTGTACGTGTGTGTGTGTGTAAGTAGTGGAGGACAGGGGATAAGACTAGTGTACGTGTGTGTGTAAGTAGTGGAGGACAGGGGATAAGACTAGTGTACGTGTGTGTAAGTAGTGGAGGACAGGGGATAAGATTAGTGTACGTGTGTGTAAGTAGTGGAGGACAGGGGATAAGACTAGTGTACGTGTGTGTAAGTAGTGGAGGACAGGGGATAAGACTAGTGTACGTGTGTGTGTGTAAGTAGTGTAGGACAGGTGATAAGACTAGTGTACGTGTGTATGTAAGTAGTGGAGGACAGGGGGTAAGACTAGTGTACATGTGTGTAAGTAGTGGATGACAGGGGTAAGACTAGTGTACGTGTGTGTGTGTAAGTAGTGGAGGACAAGGGTAAGACTAGTGTACGTGTGTGTGTGTAAGTAGTGGACGATAGGGGTAAGACTACTGTACGTGTGTGTGTGTAAGTAGTGTAGGACAGGGAATAAGGCTAGTGTACGTGTGTGTGTGTAAGTAGTGTAGGACAGGTGATAAGACTAGTGTACGTGTGTGTGTAAGTAGTGGAGGACAGGGGTAAGACTAGTGTACATGTGTGTAAGTAGTGGAGGACAGGGGTAAGACTAGTGTACATGTGTGTAAGTAGTGGATGACAGGGGTAAGACTAGTGTACGTGTGTGTGTAAGTATTGAAGGACAGGGGATAAGATTAGTGTATGTGTGTGTGTAAGTAGTGGAGGACAAGGGTAAGACTAGTGTATGTGTGTGTAAGTAGTGGACGATAGGGGTAAGACTAGTGTACGTGTGTGTGTGTGTGTGTGTGTGTGTGTAAGTAGTGGAGGACAGGGGATAAGACTAGTGTACGTGTGTGTAAGTAGTGGAGGACAGGGGATAAGACTAGTGTACGTGTGTGTAAGTAGTGGAGGACAGGGGATAAGACTAGTGTACGTGTGTGTGTAAGTAGTGGAAGACAGGGGATAAAACTAGTGTACGTGTGTGTGTGTGTGTGTGTGTGTGTGTGTGTGTGTGTAAGTAGTGCAGGACAGGGGATAAGACTAGTGTACGTGTGTGTGTGTATGTAGTGTAGGACAGGGGATAAGACTTGTGTACGTGTGTGTAAGTAGTGGAGGACAGGGGATAAGACTAGTGTACATGTGTGTGTGTGTAAGTAGTGCAGGACAGGGGATAAGACTAGTGTACGTGTGTGTGTAAGTAGTGCAGGACAGGGGATAAGACTAGTGTATGTGTGTGTGTGTGTGTGTAAGTAGTGGAGGACAGGGGATAAGACCAGTGTATGTGTGTGTGTGTGTAAGTAGTGCAGGACAGGGGATAAGACTTGTGTACGTGTGTGTAAGTAGTGGAGGACAGGGGATAAGACTAGTGTACATGTGTGTGTGTGTAAGTAGTGCAGGACAGGGGATAAGACTAGTGTACGTGTGTGTGTAAGTAGTGCAGGACAGGGGATAAGACTAGTGTACGTGTGTGTGTAAGTAGTGGAGGACAGGGGATAAGACTAGTGTACATGTGTGTGTGTGTAAGTAGTGCAGGACAGGGGATAAGACTAGTGTACGTGTGTGTGTAAGTAGTGCAGGACAGGGGATAAGACTAGTGTATGTGTGTGTAAGTAGTGGAGGACAGGGGATAAGACTAGTGTACGTGTGTGTAAGTAGTGGAGGACAGGGGATAAGACTAGTGTACGTGTGTGTGTGTAAGTAGTGGAGGACAGGGGATAAGACTAGTGTACGTGTGTGTGTAAGTAGTGGAGGACAGGGGATAAGACTAGTGTACGTGTGTGTAAGTAGTGGAGGACAGGGGATAAGACTAGTGTACGTGTGTGTGTGTAAGTAGTGCAGGACAGGGGATAAAACTAGTGTATGTGTGTGTGTGTGTGTGTAAGTAGTGGAGGACAGGGGATAAGACCAGTGTATGTGTGTGTGTGTAAGTAGTGCAGGACAGGGGATAAGACTTGTGTACGTGTGTGTAAGTAGTGGAGGACAGGGGATAAGACTAGTGTACATGTGTGTGTGTGTAAGTAGTGCAGGACAGGGGATAAGACTAGTGTACGTGTGTGTGTAAGTAGTGCAGGACAGGGGATAAGACTAGTGTACGTGTGTGTGTGTAAGTAGTGGAGGACAGGGGATAAGACTAGTGTACGTGTGTGTGTGTAAGTAGTGGAGGACAGGGGATAAGACTAGTGTACGTGTGTGTGTGTAAGTAGTGGAGAACAGGGGATACTACTAGTGTACGTGTGTGTGTGTAAGTAGTGGAGGACAGGGGATAAGATTAGTGTACGTGTGTGTGTAAGTAGTGGAGGACAGGGGATAAGACTAGTGTATGTGTGTGTAGTGCAGGACAGGGGATAAGAGTAGTGTAAATGTGTGTGTAAGTATTGGAGGACAGGGGATAAGACTAGTGTACGTATGTGTAAGTAGTGGAGGACAGGGGATAAGACTAGTGTACGTGTGTGTAAGTAGTGGAGGACAGGGGATAAGACTAGTGTACGTGTGTGTGTGTAAGTAGTGGAGGACAGGGGATAAGACTAGTGTACGTGTGTGTAAGTAGTGTAGGACAGGGGATAAGACTAGTGTACGTGTGTGTGTGTAAGTAGTGCAGGACAGGGGATAAGACTAGTGTACGTGTGTGTAAGTAGTGTAGGACAGGGGATAAGACTAGTGTACATGTGTGTGTGTGTAAGTAGTGCAGGACAGGGGATAAGACTAGTGTACATGTGTGTAAGTAGTGGAGGACAGGGGATAAGACTAGTGTACATGTGTGTGTGTAAGTAGTGGAGGACAGGGGATAAGACTAGTGTACGTGTGTGTGTAAGTAGTGGAGGACAGGAGATAAGACTAGTGTACGTGTGTGTAAGTAGTGCAGGACAGGGGATAAGACTAGTGTACGTGTGTGTAAGTAGTGTAGGACAGGGGATAAGACTAGTGTACGTGTGTGTAAGTAGTGCAGGACAGGGGATAAGACTAGTGTACGTGTGTGTGTGTAAGTAGTGGAGGACAGGGGATAAGACTAGTGTACGTGTGTGTAAGTAGTGTAGGACAGGGGATAAGACTAGTGTACGTGTGTGTAAGTAGTGCAGGACAGGGGATAAGACTAGTGTACGTGTGTGTGTGTAAGTAGTGGAGGACAGGGGATAAGACTAGTGTACGTGTGTGTAAGTAGTGCAGGACAGGGGATAAGACTAGTGTACGTGTGTGTAAGTAGTGTAGGACAGGGGATAAGACTAGTGTACGTGTGTGTAAGTAGTGCAGGACAGGGGATAAGACTAGTGTACGTGTGTGTGTGTAAGTAGTGGAGGACAGGGGATAAGACTAGTGTACGTGTGTGTAAGTAGTGTAGGACAGGGGATAAGACTAGTGTACGTGTGTGTAAGTAGTGTAGGACAGGGGATAAGACTAGTGTACATGTGTGTAAGTAGTGGTGGACAGGGGATAAGACTAGTGTACATGTGTGTGTAAGTAGTGTAGGACAGGGGATAAGACTAGTGTACGTGTGTGTGTGTAAGTAGTGGAGGACAGGGGATAAGACTAGTGTACATGTGTGTGTAAGTAATGCAGGACAGGGGATAAGACTAGTGTACGTGTGTGTGTGTATGTAGTGTAGGACAGGGGATAAGACTAGTGTACACGTGTGTGTAAGTAGTGTAGGACAGGGGATAAGACTAGTGTACTAGTGAATAAATCTGTTTCTGTGATGATAACTTTCTCATTTTTCATATTTAACTGAGAATGTTATCCTTTCAAATAATTCAGAGACTAACAAAGGGTTGATTTTCCAAATATAATGCAGCTGTTTTGCCCAGGAAATACTCTCGATTTGTTATTAAACATGTGCCCCTTTATACTTTGATATCTGTTTTGATGGGAGCGTCCAAACATGTTGTGTGCCCCCCCTCCCCAAGCAGCACATGTGATCTGGATCTCTTGTATTAAACACAAGTGAATGTTGGTAACTGAGGCAGATCCATTAGAGTGACTGATTCACTTGGATCATGTGAGGAGATCCTGAGATCCTGGACCATTAGAGATCTGAGGCCAGGGTAGAGCTCCTCGGGGTTAAGACGTTTCACGTGTTGATTGTGTCACCCCTGACCTCACAGCTTGATGTTCTCTATTCCTGGAATGTTCTAATTTCCATATATTAGAGAGCTAATCCCCTCACCCCTGCAGGCACCAGGACAGTGGTGTGTGTGTGTGTGTTTGTGTGTGTGTGTGTGTGGGGGGTTATTCACAATATTGGTTGGGATATTGTCCTGTGTACAGCAGGTCAGACAGACCTGCTAATAGACAATTTGGGGACAGTGCTAACCATCAGATAAGGGTGTTATGAAGGAAGATCTGGGGTCAGTTGAGGTGATTGGGGAATGTGGGTCATCACTGAGAGACAAATTACAGTTATTTATTGAGCAGAACCTCTCTGTACCTTCATAATGGTGGCGGGCAGCTTGTCCACCAAAAGTCAAACAAGGCGTGCCACCCCCCCCCCCCCTTCCTGTTCACCCTCCTTCACTGCAGTGGCTAGCCCTGGACAATGGATGTGGGCTGGCCAGTGCAGTCCAGCGGGAAGACATGGGGAGGGTGGGGGGTTGTCCACCTCACCTACCCAGGTAAGAGGGGGGGGCGAAGGGGGGAGTACAAAAGTGGCCCAAAGTTCTCCTGGGCAATGTGCCGGTGTGGCATACCAGACAGTTACGGTTAACAGCAGAACACCGGTTATGAGGCTTATGTGACCTGAAGGGAAAGGTTTGCCAATTAGCAGCACAAAGGGCACAAAGTGGTGAGCTGCCATGGATGGTGGTGAGATAAAAGGCCTCCCCATCTAAGTAGTTGCCTTGGCTGGGGGTGAAGGTAGTGCCGTTCCCATGCTGGGACACCATGGTTCAGGAGTGCCACATTATGAGGGTGGGTCCAAGGGCGTAAATAATTAAATAGGCCACAATAAACCATGACCTCCATTTTCCCACAAATTCATTTGTCATGTGTCTTTATTTCAATTAGTGATAAACCGTTCCAATCAGGCAGGCGCAATGGATGTGTAAAGGTTATTGTTGTTTGTTGGCATAGAGAAAAGTGGGAAGGTGGGGGTATGGCGTGCACGCTTTGCTAACAACACATATGGGAGGAGTTTAGTGCCCTGGAGTCTGAACACAAAGAATCTCATCTGTTTCAACAAACATGATATCTGCACTAATTGATGATTAATTTCGGGAACCAACCCATACAGAATGGATTTTTGGGGGGCTAGCAGGATGTTCTTTCAAACTGAAGTAGTTGGGGGCAGTTAGTAGGATTTGCTAGGTATTTAAAGCTGAGATGTCCAACTGAAGTCCCAGGGACCGTTTCTGGCCCTTGGGCACGATTAATCGACCAATCAGAGCATTTACTATTAAGAGATGAGAATGTTCCCTGCTGCAAAGGTAACAATACTGGTCTCTAGTACCCAGACACCCATTTACTGCACAGCACGCACCATGTTGGTCCCGGATTGTCCTGACATGTCATGGAATTCTGGGATGGCAGCGTAGCTGTACGCAGTTCGCAAAAATAAACAAAAAGCAAAAGCTTTGTGGTCCTTAAAAGGATAGTAATAATTCAAAATAAAAGCAGCTCAATTAATCTTCCAAGTATTTGGACTTTGGACAGTGTTCAATACTGTCAGAGTTGTAGTACAAGAGTAATTGAATGATAAAGTATCCCCCTCCCGCCCCTTTTACTGATGTAACACTGCTCACCTCAGAGCAGCAAGACTGTCCGGATGGATCGCAGAGAGGGACAATCTTCAGTGAGCATAAGGAAAAACCTGTCAAGGGGGGAAGGGTTATCCTTATGATCACAGTAAGAAGACTGTCCCTTGCTGTGACCTGTCCGGTCAAGTGACCAGAGTCCACATCTGAGGGGAGGGGCTTACACTAGGTAAAAGGGGTGATAGGGGGATACTTTATCATTCAATTACTCTTGTACTACAACTCTGACAGTATTGAAATAACACTCTCCATGGCCCAAATACTATGAAGATTAATTGGAGCTGCTGTTTTTGTGAAACATTACTATCCCTTTAATGACCGCCCAGTAGGGGGACCACATTTCCATTCTTCCATTCACGGACACTGTGGTGACGAGAGTACTTCTCTCCAGCTCTAGTGCAGCTATGTGGGAGGGTCAGTATACATCACTGGACATCAGAGCTCAAATTGCTCTTTATCTGGGCACCACACAGTTCTAAACACTAGAGGGAGTACTGTCTATTGAAGTGGGCTGCCCGGGACATGGGACACAGATACATTCCAGGACTGTCCCTGGCATTCCAGTGCATGTGGTCACCCTACCGCCCACATCCAGATCTGGCGTTCATTAAGGGGTTAAAAAGTTGTATAATATAAATTTGTAAAACTGTCTGGTCCTGCCATTCTGTAGACCCGTTATAATCTTTTCTATTTGATCCAATTCCAGCGGTCTATTTAATTCCTTATTCCGATGAGTATTCTGCCTTTGAGAGAAATCACCTACATTTTTCTTCATTAAAATCTCGGGCTTCTCCAAATATATGGCTAACGAGCTTTTCATAACAATACATTATGTGTTTTACGTTACAGCTCTTACCAATACTACCAACACAATTAATTATCTTAACCCTCTGAGACAAAGGGTTAATAGACTGAATGGGTTTATGAGATCCCAGCTGGTGGGCTATCAATGTGTGTGATTTATTAACCCAGAAACAAAATTCTGCTTTATCCACAAGTGACTTCAATCCACAGTCTTGTCCAACAATATTTCCATTTGTTTTTTAATGTAACACATTTATTTTTCTCTTCTCAGCATTGGGTTATTTTATTGTTTATGTAGTAAATCTCTTAGTGTGTCTCCCAATGAATTTAAAAGACCCTCTCTATCCCTTCACCTCTGTCTAGCCAACTTAATCAGCCCCCCCCTCATAACAACTGCTTTATGTGCAAGCAGAGTCTAAAGTATTCATATCTTTGTTATTCTCATAAAAATATGATGTTATTACCTTAGAAATTTCCTTTTTACGGTCTCCATTAAAGGGATAGTAATACTTTGTTTTATCTTTATTTTATTTTGTAGGCATTAAAAAACATGAAGAACGATATAAGTTTTATCTCTCAAACCTTTATGGTTTGAGAGATATTCGCAAGCAAAGTTTCCCCTCCCGCCCCTTTTACCTAGTGTAAGCCATCTCTTCTCAGATGTGGAATGCAGTCCATAGACCAGACAGATAACAGCAGGGGACAATCTTCTTCCTATGAGAACAATGAAAGCCCTGCCCCCCTTGACACGTTTTTCAGGTTTTTCCCTTATCTTAATTGAAGATTGTCCCTCTCTGCAGTCTACCTGGGCACCTCCCTTCTGATCTGGTTGAGCAGTGTTACATCAGTAAAAGGGGCAGGAGGGGGATACTTTGTCATTGAATTACTATTGAACTACAACTCTGACAGAATTGAAATAACACTCTCCAATGTCCAAACACTATGATGATTAATTAGAGCTGCTTTTATTATTAAACATTACTATCCCTTTAAGTAACATTCGCTCATTTAACCTCCATCTAGAAAGTCTGGGAGCAGCTAATCCAGGGGAAACCCATAAAGAAACCGTTAATAATTCCCCTGCCCCAAATTAAGATAACTCTTCCTGTGGTTAAGTTAAGCAGGCACAAGACGGCACTAGAAACCTGTAACGGATCCTACCCGTTACTGAGCCCTTGTCTGGACCACAAACTATTTACTTAAAAACTATGGACCTTGTTGCCCTGCTTGGATGTAGCTGTGGGCTCTGGCATACGAACTGGCCAGCTATTGCCAGGAACAAAGACTTATAGTTATGAACATTGGTTTGTGTATTAAGTTTGGTTTTATGTATTTTCAAATATTGTATGTGTTTAATTGTACTTGTCCAATTTGAAGGTTTGTGCAATCACCAACTACCAGGTATGCAAATATCTTCCTTAGCTTAACCTGGGAAATGGTAGGCAGACCAGTGATTGATCAAAGTTGGGGCAGGGCATTCAAAATAGTCAATCAAAGGCTCCAACCTTGGGCCACTGTCCCTAAGATGTGGATTATAGCAACTCCAGCCATTCACTATGTTGACCCCCTGCCATGTGGTAATTAGTTCACGCCCTCAAGTCTTTGTTCAATCTAACCCCTGTGTATCTGAAATGTAACCCTGTCTGAGTCATTGTATCTGTTAAGACCATCTGTTGCTGCCTTTTGTCTGATGTGCTATGATTTAATCATGTTCCCTATTGTATCAGGTTCCCCATGTGATCCAATGTCCTGTACTGTATATAAATATCTGTGGTCTTTGCCAATAAAGTGAGTTATGTTTTGGAGTGAACAAGGAGTCCTAGAGTCTTGTATTGCTTATGGTGTAAAGTGTCCACTCTGATACCCATCTGCGCCAAGTATCCTGAATCGCCGACCGCCTGCTGCCAGTTTCCTGCGACCTAACTTCATGGACTGTCAGGCGGCGACGTGGACTCCTCCCTGCTTCCCTGCTTCCAGCGATCCTGCGACTGTTTCCAGTGACTGTCCATACTTCAACTGGTGCATCTGACGGCGCTTATCTGCGTCGAGAAGGAGAGACCCAGGAACGCTGGCGGAAGGTGACGCGGTCTCTTTCTAGCTTCCGTTACAAAACCACCTCTATATCTCACTTCAACTGCATCCTCCGTACTGTCAGAAACAGAAATCCCCTATAATATTTCCTCCCAAAGCCAAACATCCCAATTAAATTGCCCTCCTCTCATATAATTATAAGATATCTTCTATATACATACATACATACATATACTATTACACACATTTTTTGAGGAAGAGGGAAAAAGACATGCGTCCATCAAGTCCTGCCGATGCCAAAACACCCCTGTTGATCCAGAGGAAAAAAAACAAACATTGAAGCCATTTCCTAATAAGCTCCAAGTGGATCAAAAAATTCCTCATGACTCCAAATGGCAACTGGATATTTCCCTGGATCAACATCATATCTACATTAAAGCCAACTGTCATAATTCTCAGTATTGTTCTGTGCTTCATAGGTATCAATTACTTTTTAAAGCAGTTATGGTATCTGCAAGCACAACATCCCGAGGCAAAGAATTCCATAGCTTTATCATCCTTACTGTAAAAAATCCCTGCCTTTGTTTTAGGTGACAGCACCTTTGCTCTAGTGTTAATGGATGACATCTCGTTCTTAGACCAGCTCTTTGATTAAATAATTGTACTCCATATTCTAGATGAGGCGTAACCAAGGATTTATATAGAGGTAGGATAATATTAGCATCTTGCCCCCTCTTTGAACAATGGAACTACATCAGCTTTCCTCCAATCCCAGGGCACTATGCCTGATGAAAGTGAATTAATAAGTATTAAGTATAATGGTCTTGCTATTACTGAACTAAGTTCCTTAAGTACCCTTATGTGTATACCATCAGGTCCAGGTGCTTTATTCACCATGACCCTTTCCAGTCTCTTTTGGACCTTGTCCTCAGTAAGCCATGTAGATGATGGAGGAAATTATTGTGTCTATTTGCCCGTAGCCTGTCATTGTTGTTTCCTTTGTATTTCCTGAAGAAAAGAATGTGTCTAAGGTGTCAGACATAGCCTTATCCTCACTAGGTGTCGGCTGCACGACTGGTCCTTAAGGGGTTAATATACTTGTAGAATTGTTTATGATTTTTCTTGCTCTCTTTTGCAATACTTCTCTCACTTTCAGTTTTAGCTAGCCTAATTGCTTGTTTGCAGATTTTATTACATTATTTATATTTTTTAAATGATGCATCTGAATTAAAATCCTGCTTCTTATTTCTCATTTTCCTTCAAACCTCATTATTAAGCCACATTGGTCTCAATTTACTCCTCTTGTGCTTATTCCCCAATGGTATATATTGACGTGCAGATTTGTCTAAAAGCATTTTAAACAAATTCCATGATTCTTGTGCATTTTTCTTTGAAGATTCCATCCCACTGAATATCCTTTAATATTGCTTTTAGCTTTGTAAAATTAGCCTTTTTAAAATTGAATGTTTTGGTTAAACCCTTGCTTATGGGTTTCTCATAACAAATGTCAAAGGATACCATATTGTGGTCACTACTGCCTTCATATTCCTTTACCTGTATACTGTTTATCATGTCAGAATTGTTTGAGAGCACTAGGTCAAGCAAGGCCTCTTTTCTAGTTGGCTCCTCTACTAGCTGGGACACAAAATTGTCTTTAATCATACTTAAATAGAATTTCCCTTTGCTGACCCTTCATTTATTTATTCCCTTATACAAAGTTTTAAGACATGCTTAACATAAAGGCATGCCCCCCTCCCCTTTTATTAACCCCATCTATCTCCTAAAAAGTAAATAACCCCCTAGATTGACTGCCAAGTCATCATCTAACTAGGTTTCAGACACACCAGTTAGATTAGATAGGTGCATATCACACACTGTGCAAAGGTAAGTTCATATCACATACTCACACTATACAGAAGTAGGTGCATATAACATGCACACTATAAAGAGGTAGGTGCATACCACACACACACCAACACACACACTGGACAGAGGTAGGTAGAAGAGAGAGAAGCGCTGGGAGGCTACTGCACCATACTAGAGAGGAAGAGGTCCATAGACAGTATATGTCAGCAGGGGTCACTAAGTAGGTGAGTAAGGAGAGGCTCAGAGAGAGGCCAAAGAGTGAGGCATGAAGGGTTCTGGTAGTGGCGTCCACCAATGAACCATCCACAGTTTCTGGAGGTAAGCCGCCAGATCACACTAAAGGGAGACTCAGTGTATGGAAAACTCAGGTCACCCTGACATTGCCAATGAAATGGTGACCAAGGTCAAAATGCAAAGAGGGTTGCAGGGAGCAATCTCCTGCATGCATTATCCCATCCCACTCACAAGCCGTTAAGCTGCAGAGCAACACTCGTATTGCAATGGCGTTGAATCAAGGCAGTGGAATCAGAAGAAAGTCTACCAGACTCCATAGCTGGGAGAGAATGCAGTGGAACAAAGTGGAATGAGATTATGGAACTCCGTTCCTAGCAGCGCCTAGACCAAGACCATTTACAGTATTCCGCCCATCAGCTAGAGTCAAGCTGTGGGTCTTGTGGTCAGGCTGTATGAGCGGGCCGCAAACTCCAGAGCACATGAAGGAGATTATAGCCGGGGGGGGGGTGTAAAGCAAAAGTGGGAAGGATAAGGCATGCAGTCCATATTCTGTAAGCATAATAAACAAATGGGGCAGCACAGTGGCTCAGTGGTTAGCACTGTTGCCTTGCAGCGCTGGGGTCCTGGGTTCAAATCCCACCAAGGACAACATCTGCAATGAGTTTGTATGTTCTCACTGTGTTTGCGTGGGTTTCCTCCGGGTATTCCGGTTTCCTCCCACACTCCAAAAAACATACTGATAGGTGAATTTAGATTGTGAGCCCCAATGGGGACAGGAACCAATATGAGTGTAAAGCGCTGCAGAATCTGTGTGCGCTATATAAATAAAGGATTATTATTATTAAATGCCAGAGTGAGAGAAGGGGCTAGAGGGGGAGTATACATCTGTAGGGTGCTAACCCTGTCTACAGGCTGAATGGGATGGACTGCTTGGCGTATCAATGATCGGGCGACCCATCAGAGTTAGGGGCACACTATGCGGAATGGGGAGTGAGAAGGGATGGGTCGAGGGAAGTAAAGAGGGGGACACAAGGGAAGGGCAGGCGGGAGATAAGTAGAGAGTACCAGCGAGGGGAGAGAGAACAGTAGGGGGGGAGGAGAAAGGGAGGGAAAGAGCTCTGGAAGGAAGAGGTCAACTGGGGGAGGAATGGAGGCAAGGAAAGTGGGCGCAGACAAGGAGGGGGTGCGGATGGGGATGGCTAAGGTAAGGAAAGGGGGGAATAAGACACATGGTCGGAAGGACATCAGGAGCCAGCAATATCCATAGTTCTCGTCCGAGGGGTGCTGGAATCGGAGAAGGATTCAGTGTCTCATGGGGCCTGTTGGAAGGCAGGAGGAGAGGTGTCTTTCCGTTTCTTGTGTCAGGGTGCCGCCTCAACCAAGTGCCAGCATTGTTGCTGGTTTATCTTGAGAGTCAGAAAAGCCAAGGGTTCAGAAGGTGGTGCTGGAGGAGGTGGCGGTATAGTGAACGTAGTGCAGAATTCTTGGATGCCAGTTGGATCCCGCAAGACAGAAGAGAGTAGGGTGACCACATTTCCCTTCCGCCATTCCGGGACGTGGTCACCCTAGTTGCCCCGTCATACCTTGAGTCCCTGGTGGTCTAGCGGCGTGGAAAGTGCTCTGTGCCTCCTCCGGCACAGAGCTGAAGCTCCCGCGTGGTATGCTCAGTAATGCAGAGCGCTGGGAGATGATGTCATCTCCCAGCACTCTGTATTACTAGAGCGCTTGCCTCCAGGTAAGCTGCATTGCCGCCCTGGATGTCAGCCTGCAAGCGGTGTGTCATATCAGCGAGCGGCGTCCATGATGTGACACACCGCTTGCAGGCTGACATCCAGGGCGACTTGGCTTCATTCCGGGACACTTCATTGTCCCGGTTGAAGGGGACCCGGGACGCGGGACATAGCCCTGAAATAAGGGACAGTCCCGGACGTTCCGGGACCCGTGGTCACCCTAGAAGAGAGGTTGTTGTGCTATGCCAACAGGTTGAAGGGAAAACACCATTTGTATTTGATCTCTATGGACCTGAGGTGGTCAGTGAGAGGCTTCCAACTGGCATCTTAAATAGAGCATATGGGGAGATAGATCTTGATAAACCTGTACGACAGTTCCAGCATATAGGATAGAACTGTTGTTACGGCAGGTATTCATAATAGCTTATTTATCTTTGTAGTAATGGAGTCTGCAAATATTGTCATGAGGATTGCCCCTGGGCCACAAGGTCTAAGTGCCCTGTGTGTCCTGTCCATCAGTATAGGGCCACTGTCAGGTTGTTGGAGAACATGTGCATAGAAAGCTTGCAGAAAGGAGGGGATATCTTTTTGCGGCATAGATTCTGTATGTTGTTCTGCGGCTTCGGTTGTCGAGGTCGTCCAAGTGGTACTGAAGCATGTTGATGGCATCCTGTTGAGACAGGTAGAATTGCTCTAGCTTGGGGAAAGCAACAGAAAGGTCCGAGCCAGCCTCCTCCACCACATCCACTGTCAAGGGGAGGGCCTGGAGGTCGCTGCAGAGATCAGACTCCTTAATCTTTCCAGCTGTCTCCAGTAAGTCTGGTCTGGGATAGGGTGAAGGATCTGTGCCAAGAGGACGCTGTGGGTTGGGCATCACTTCTTGGTGGGAAAGGCGGCTTAGAAATGGTGCCATCGGGCTGCCATGAGGGGAGAGGTAGGCTCCAGCTGCAGATTTCTTTTTATGCGGCATAGTATCGGCATAGGGGGGCTATGAGACCACTAAGGAATGGGAAGCCCACTGTCAGTATGCTTTCTTGGTTTGCTTATCTTCAGACGGTAAGCTTTCTGAGAACACAGACTCAGCACTTTACTGATAAAGATTGGGAGAATGGGTTGGATAGGATGCTCAGGTCGGGCTCTAGAGCCTTGTCCTCTACTAGTACTATTTATAAATACATGAAGATTAATGTTGAGTATACGGCGGGAGGGGGTGGACTGGGTAACTGGTTAACCCGCTTTCCTCATCAGAATAGCACTGATATCGTAAATACCACGGCAAATACTTGCACAATATTATCAGCTAGCACTTATACTGAGATGCAACTGCGCATCGCCCATCAGTCGTATTTATCTCCCCATAGACAATTCCTGCATGGGTATATTGCCTTCTGATGCATGCCCTAGATGTGGGGCCCAGGGGGCAGATTTGTATCATGCTTTCTGGGAATGCCCACCAATTCGGTACTTCTGAGCTGGGGTCGAAGGTTATTTGGTTGGGTTGGGTTATCGAAACGTGAAATTGACACCAGAACAGGCGATCCTGGGGGTTCTGGTGGCGTGTGAGGTAGGGCACACCAAGTTGTTGAAACATATTTTAGCAGTGGCCCGCAAAAATATCCTGCAACAATGGATACATCCTGACCCACCCTCACTAACTCTCTTTAATGCTAAATTAGCACATTTTTTCAGGATGGACTGGTTGGACTCTATTGTTCATAAAGAACGTACAGCTAAATATTTCTTTGGCATCTGGGGCAGATATTAACTCACTCGAGGCTGACACCAGACAACGAATTAGGCAGACATTCCAATACACTTCCTGGTACTGCGAGCAGCATCTTAGCGGGAGATCACCTGTGCACACCTCATAGAGAGCGATACCTTTCCTCTTTCCTTGAGCACTTTTATATGTTTGTTTTTATAATGCTTCTTGGACCGGTTGGGGTGCTGGGAGGGTTGGGTAGGGGGGTAGTTGGGGGGTTGTGGATGGAAGGGGTGTAGGGTGGGTGACAGAAACAGACTCAAAGGTTTTGCAAAATCCGCTACACTTCTCTTCCCATGTGTTGATTTTGACATCTGTTGTGCTTGCTTCTATACTGTAAGCCCAGCGGAGGGGTTGTTCATCCCTCCGCTGCTCAAACGCTGATTTTGTTTGTATCTGCAACATATTTTCTAGATGCACTATACTTGTCCATATATGACGTTTATAATATGTTTACTCTGTGTTTGTTTGCAAAATTTTAAAAATGCTAATAAAAATATTTACAAAATAAAAAAAATGGTTGTCCAGCAAAAAGTACAGCTTAGGCTTGGGAGTTCGAGCCTCACACGTACATCTTGTTCAGAAGCCGGGAACGGCCCCCCAAATGTTTTTTTTTTTACAATAGTAACAAATCTTTGATTTTATCAAGTTGATTCTCTTCAGTGTGTTTCGATCCATGGAGACCAAGATTGTAAGAATTTATTATATCTTCCACTTGCAACTGAAAAAAAATATTCATTATAACAGATTTGATTTATCTTTTTTAATACATTTGACCAATGGTACCTTATGGTCTTTCCAGTGAGCGGCAGTAGTCATCCTTGTTCCTAAGCAAACTAGGTTTAACAATGTATCCTCTGATGTTGAGAGGCCCTGCACATTTTTTCCCAAAAGGGTCTGCCAAACATTAAGTTGAATGTCTTTCCCAAAATATGATTTTTTCCTAAAGCTGTTTAACCTCCCCACATTCTCACCAGATGTGTAAAAACGAGCCCTCCTCATTACAATTCCTACAACAGATATTAGGATTTTCTGGGTAAAAAAGTGACAGCCTAGTTGGAAACGGAAAAGTAAGGTGCGACATTGTAAATGTTTGATCCTTAAAGGGATAGTAATGTTTCATAATAAAAGCAGCTCTAATTAATCATCATAGTATTTGGACTTTAGAGAGTGTTATTTCAATTATGTCAGAGTTATAGTTCAAGAATAATTGAATGATAAAGTATCCCCCTCCCGCCCCTTTTACTGATGTAACACTGCTCAGCCAGATCAGAAGGGAGGTGCCCAGGTAGACTGCAGAGAGGGCCAATCTTCAATTAAGATAAGGGAAAAACCTGAAAAACTTGTCAAGGGGGGGCAGGGCTTTCATTGTTCTCATATGAAGAAGATTGTCCCCTTCTGTTATCTGTCTGGTCTATGGACTGGATTCCACATCTGAGAAGAGATGGCTTACACTAGGTAAAAGGGGCAGGAGGGGAAACTTTGCTTGTGAATATCTCTCAAACCATAAAGGTTTGAGAGATAAGACTTATATCATTCTTCATGTTTTTTTTAATATTAATGCCTACAAAATAAAATAAAGATAAAACTGAGTATTACTATCCCTTTAAAATTGGAATTTATACAAGAACGGGGAATTCTAACCAGAATTTCTTGCCACTTCATCTTTCAGGACTTCACCTACCATATCCTCCCACTTATCCATACATCTCATTAGCAATACATCACTAATTAATATTCTGTCGATTTCTGAAATTCATTTTGCTCCAAATTTCTTACACTTCACAAAATGCTCAAAAGGAAATAAGGGGAGTTGCATATAACGAGATAATTTGGTAAAATATATTTTAGTTTTGAAAAAATGGGGAAGAAGGAATCATCACCATCCAGTCTCCTTAAAAAGTTATCAAACTCCATTACTTCACCTCTAAATAAAAGATCTTCAGTACTGTCAATCCTTTGTAGCGAGGGATTCTTTCAAAATTTTGCTCATCATTCCATTTAAACAATTTCTCATTACTTAACAGAAGCGTGTTGGAATATCTTTTAACTTGAAAGAAGATTTTATTTGATCCCAAACTGTAATTGTTACACGTGTACTATCAATAAAATAATTTTTAAGTTGGGGGCTTCTATAATGTTTACTGGTCAAGATATAGTTGACGAGATATTTTATATCAGAGTTCAAATGCATTCTCACAATATCTCATTTAGTCTCCATCTCTTTGACCAATCCTGAAGGTTAAAGCACAGAGTGATTGAATCATAGTCCAACCATATTTCGGTCTTAGATCTAACATCTTCAGTGCCTCTCAGCAAAACTTGGTCGACTAAAAAGAAATCAATCTTTGACCAAACACCAAACTGCTGAGAGAAATAAGTGAATTCTCTTCCCCCCTCTGGTATAAGAATCTCCATGGATCCATCACCCCCAACGCGTCTGTAAATTTGTTAATCAGTTTGTCGTACCCTACTGTATAACCATATGTCCTACAGGGTTTACAGAAGAGAGTTGCATATTTGCACAAACACACACACATACTAAAAATGTTATATACAGTTGCATATTGTTTTTAGATATAAAGAAGTAGTTATTTTTAGGGATTTTAGACTGGGAGAAGATTTGATTTTTTCGAGAAGGTTATTCCAGACTTTCAGAGTGCTGAAGGAAAAGGCAGATCGACCGGCTTTTTTCTTGTAGTGTGGTATACTCAGTGAGTTATTACCAGTGGAGCGGAGGTTATAGTTAGTATGGAGATCTAGAGTGATCATACTGCTCAGGTAGTGTGGAATAGTCAGTGAGTTGTTAGCAGTGGAGGTTATAGTTAGTAAGGAGAGCTGGAGTGATCATACTGCTCAGGTAGTGTGGAATAGTCAGTGAGTTGTTAGTAGTGGAGTGGAGGTTATAGTTAGTATGGAGATCTGGAGTGATCATACTGCTCAGATAGTGTGGAATAGTCAGTGAGTTGTTAGCAGTGGATGTTATAGTTAGTATGGAGATCTGGAGTGATCATACTGCACAGGTAGTGTGGAATAGTCAGTGAGTTGTTAGTAGTGGAGCAGAGGTTATAGTTAGTATGGAGATCTGGAGTGATCATACTGCTCAGGTAGTGTGGAATAGTCAGTGAGTTGTTAGTAGTGGAGTGGAGGTTATAGTTAGTATGGAGATCTGGAGTGATCATACTGCTCAGGTAGTGTGCAATAGTCAGTGAGTTGTTAGCAGAGGAGGTTATCGTTAGTATGGAGATCTGGAGTGATCATACTGCTCAGGTAGTGTGGAATAGTCAGTGAGTTGTTAGTAGTGGAGGTTATAGTTAGTATGGAGATCTGGAGTTATCATACTGCTCAGGTAGTGTGGAATAGTCAGTGAGTTGTTAGTAGTGGAGGTTATAGTTAGTATGGAGATCTGGAGTGATCATATTGCTCAGGTAGTGTGGAATAGTCAGTGAGTTGTTAGCAGTGGAGGTTATAGTTAGTATGGAGAGCTGGAGTGATAATACTGCTCAGGTAGTGTGGAATAGTCAGTGAGTTGTTAGTAATGGAGGTTATAGTTAGTATGGGGAGTTGGAGTGAGCATACAGGTAGTGTGGAATAGTCAGTGAGTTGTTAGCAGTGGAGGTTATAGTTAGTATGGAGATCTGGAGTGATCATACTGCTCAGGTAGTGTGGAATAGTCAGTGAGTTGTTAGTAGTGGAGGTTATAGTTAGTATGGAGATCTGGAGTGATCATACTGCTCAGGTAGTGTGGAATAGTCAGTGAGTTGTTAGCAGTGGAGGTTATCGTTAGTATGGAGATCTGGAGTGATCATACTGCTCAGGTAGTGTGGAATAGTCAGTGAGTTGTTAGCAGTGGAGGTTATAGTTAGTATGGAGGTCTGGAGTGATCATGCTGCTCAGGTAGTGTGAAATAGACAGTGAGTTGTTAGTAGTGGAAGTTATAGTTAGTATGGAGGTCTGGAATGATCATGCTGCTCAGGTTGTGTGGAATAGTCAGTGAGTTGTTAGTAGTGGAAGTTATAGTTAGTATGGAGGTCTGGAGTGATCATGCTGCTCAGGTAGTGTGGAATAGTCAGTGAGTTGTTAGTAGTGGAGGTTATAGTTAGTATAGAGATCTGGAGTGATCATACTGCTCAGGTAGTGTGGAATAGTCAGTGAGTTGTTAGTATTGGAGGTTATAGTTAGTATGGGGAGCTGGAGTGAGCATACTGCTCAGATAGTGTGGTATATTCAGTGAGTTGTTAGCAGTGGAGTGGAGGTTATAGTTAGTATGGAGAGCTGGAGTGATCATACTGCTCAGGTAGTGTGGAATAGTCAGTGAGTTGTTAGTGTAGTGGAGGTTATAGTTAGTATGGAGATCTGGAGTGATCATACTGCTCAGGTAGTGTGGGATAGTCAGTGAGTTGTTAGTAGTGGAGGTTATAGTTCATATGGAGATCTGGAGTGATCATACTGCTCAGGTTGTGTGGAATAGTCAGTGTGTTAGTAGTGGAGGTTATAGTTATTATGGAGATCTGTAGTGATCATACTGCTCAGGTAGTGTGGAATAGTCAGTGAGTTGTTGGTTGTGCAGCGGAGGTTATAGTTAGTATGGAGACCAGGAATGATCATACTGCTCAGGTAGTGTGGAATAGTCAGTGAGTTGTTAGTAGTGGAGGTTATAGTTA
Organism: Rhinophrynus dorsalis; assembly: GCA_037306005.1. Taxonomy (NCBI): domain Eukaryota; kingdom Metazoa; phylum Chordata; class Amphibia; order Anura; family Rhinophrynidae; genus Rhinophrynus; species Rhinophrynus dorsalis. Next base: position 3,664,240 of record CM074723.1, on the reverse strand, counting down.
GTATGGAGATCTGGAGTGATTATACTGCTCAGGTAGTGTGGAATAGTCAGTGAGTTGTTAGTAGTGGAAGTTATAGTTAGTATGGAGATCTGGAGTGATCATACTGCTCAGGTAGTGTGGAATAGTCAGTGAGTTGTTAGCAGTGGAGTGGAGGTTATAGTTAGTATGGAGAGCTGGAGTGATCATACTGCTCAGGTAGTGTGGGATAGTCAGTGAGTTGTTAGTAGTGGAGGTTATACTTCGTATGGAGATCTGGAGTGATCATACAGCTCAGGTAGTGTGGAATAATCAGTGAGTTGTTAGTAGTGGAGGTTATAGTTAGTATGGAGATCTGGAGTGATCATACGGCTCAGGTAGTGTGGAATAATCAGTGAGTTGTTAGTAGTGGAGGTTATAGTTAGTATGGAGATCTGGAGTGATCATACTGCTCAGGTAGTGTGGAATAGTCAGTGAGTTGTTAGCAGTGGAGGTTATAGTTATTATGGCGATCTGGAGTGATCATACTGCTCAGGTAGTGTGAAATAGTCAGTGAGTTGTTAGCAGTGGAATGGAGGTTATAGTTAGTATGGAGATCTGGAGTGATCATACTTCTCAGGTAGTGTGGAATAGTCAGTGAGTTGTTAGTAGTGGAAGTTATAGTTAGTATGGAGGTCTGGAGTGATCATGCTGCTCAGGTAGTGTGGAAAAGTTAGTGAGTTGTCAGTAGTGGAGGTTATAGTTAGTATGGAGATCTGGAGTGATCATACTGCTCAGGTAGTATGGAATAGTCAGTGAGTTGTTAGCAGTAGAGTGGAGGTTATAGTTAGTATGGAGATCTGGAGTGAACATACTGCTGAGGTAGTGTGGAATAGTCAGTGAGTTGTTAGTATTGGAGGTTATAGTTAGTATGGGGAGCTGGAGTGAGCATACTGCTCAGATAGTGTGGTATATTCAGTGAGTTGTTAGCAGTGGAGTGGAGGTTATAGTTAGTATGGAGAGCTGGAGTGATCATACTGCTCAGGTAGTGTGGGATAGTCAGTGAGTTGTTAGTAGTGGAGGTTATAGTTCGTATGGAGATCTGGAGTGATCATACTGCTCGGGTAGTGTGGAATAGTCAGTGTGTTAGTAGTGGAGGTTATAGTTAGTGTGGAGAGCTGGAGTGATCATACTGCTCAGCTAGTGTGGAATAGCCAGTGAGTTGTTAGCAGTGGAGCGGAGGTTATAGTTAGTATGGAGATCTGGAGTGATCATACCGCTCAGGTAGTGTGGAATAGTCAGTGAGTTGTTGGCTGTGCAGCGGAGGTTATAGTTATTATGGTGATCTGGAGTGATCATACTGCTCAGGTAGTGTGGAATAGTCAGTGAGTTATTACCAGTGGAGCGGAGGTTATAGTTAGTATGGAGACCAGGAATGATCATACTGCTCAGGTAGTGTGGAATAGTCAGTGAGTTGTTAGCAGTGGAAGTTATAGTTAGTATGGAGATCTGGAGTGATCATACTGCTCAGGTAGTGTGGAATAGTCAGTGAGTTGTTAGCAGTGGAGCGGAGGTTATAGTTAGTATGGAGAGCTGGAGTGATCATACTGCTCAGGTAGTGTGGAATAGTCAGTGAGTTGTTAGCAGTGGAGGTTATAGTTAGTATGGAGATCTGGAGTGATTATACTGCTCAGGTAGTGTGGAATAGTCAGTGAGTTGTTAGCAGTGGAGGTTATAGTTAGTATGGAGATCTGCAGTGATCATACTGCTCAGGTAGTGTGGAATAGTCAGTGAGTTGTTAGTAGTGGAGATTATAGTTAGTATGGAGATCTGGAGTGATCATACTGCTCAGGTAATGTGGAATAGTCAGTGAGTTGTTAGGAGTGGAGGTTATAGTTAGTATGGAGATCTGGAGTGATCATACTGCTCAGGTAGTGTGGAATAGTCAGTGAGTTGTTAGTAGTGGAGGTTATAGTTAGTATGGAGATCTGGAGTGATCACACTGCTCAGGTAGTGTGGAATAGTCAGTGAGTTATTAGCAGTGGAGGTTATAGTTAGTATGGAGAGCTGGAGTGATCATACTGCTCAGGTAGTGTGGAATAGTCAGTGAGTTGTTAGTAGTGGAGGTTATAGTTAGTATGGAGATCTGGAGTGGTCATACTGCTCAGGTAATGTGGAATAGTCAGTGAGTTGTTAGTAGTGGAGGTTATAGTTAGTATGGAGATCTGGAGTGATCATACCGATCAAGTAGTGTGGAATAGTCAGTGAGTTGTTAGTAGTGGAGGATATAGTTAGTATGGAGATCTGGAGTGATCATACCGCTCAGGTAGTGTGGAATAGTCAGTGAGTTGTTAGTAGTGGAGGTTATAGTTAGTATGGAGATCTGGAGTGATCATACTGCTCAGGTAGTGTGGAATAGTCAGTGAGTTGTTAGCAGTGGAGGTTATAGTTAGTATGGAGATCTGGAGTGATCATACTGCTCAGGTAGTGTGGAATAGTCAGTGAGTTGTTAGCAGTGGAGGTTATAGTTAGTATGGAGATCTGGAGTGATCATACTGCTCAGGTAGTGTGGAATAGTCAGTGATTTGTTAGTAGTGGAGGTTATAGTTAGTATGGAGATCTGGAGTGATCATACTGCTCAGGTAGTGTGGAATAGTCAGTGAGTTGTTACCAGTGGAGGTTATAGTTAGTATGGAGATCTGGAGTGATCATACTGCTCAGGTAGTGTGGAATAGTCAGTGAGTTGTTAGCAGTGGAGGTTATAGTTAGTATGGAGATCTGGAGTGATCATACTGCTCAGGTAGTGTGGAATAGTCAGTGAGTTGTTAGCAGTGGAGGTTATAGTTAGTATGGAGATCTGGAGTGATCATACTGCTCAGGTAGTGTGGAATAGTCAGTGAGTTGTTAGTAGTGGAGGTTATAGTTAGTATGGCGATCTGGAGTGATCATACTGCTCAGGTAGTGTGGAATAGTCAGTGAGTTGTTAGTAGTGGAGGTTATAGTTAGTATGGAGATCTGGAGTGATCATACTGCTCAGGTAGTCTGGTAGTTTTCTAGAGAAGTGGTTATAAACCGTGCAAGAGAGGTGAAAGCACCTCTAGATTCGAGTGTTAACCAATTTAGTTCTTCATAACTATCACAATGGGTTGTGCAATTACATTGGAGGATAAAGCGGCATAATGAGTTATACAGAGTGTCAATTTCATCAATTTTCGCAAAATGGATTTGTGGCACATAGTCTATGACTGGCAAAAAACCTCTTCTTTGCTCTTTGAAGGCCAGAAACTGAGACCAAGGTTAGCGGAATATCTGATATGAACCCATATTAATCAAATACCCTGCTTCTCTATGTGTGACTACATGTTCCTTAATAAATGGTGCAGACACCCTTTTCCCTCACGATGTTATTACAAAGATAAAATCTTTTGTCACTTTTATTCATGAATCTAAGTTTGTGAAAACAAAAGATGGCACCGTGGTAGCAGTAGAGTAGATAGGATTCAGTGTATCAAAAAACTCACAAGAGTGATATAAAGTTGATATATTTTAATGGCTAACTGCGGATGTAGAAATTGCAAGCTTTCAGGATGCTAAGGCCCCTTTTTCAGGCGTGGGTACCCATGCCTGAAGAAGGGGCCTTAGTGTTCTGAAAGCTTGCAATTTCTATGTCCTCAGTTAGCCATTAAAATATATCAACTTTATATCACTCTTGTGAGTTTTTTGAGACACTGCATCCTATCTACTTAGACTTAAAGGGATAGTAATTCTTCATTTTATCTTTATTTTATTTTGTAGGCATTAAAAAAACATGAAGAATGATATAAGTCTTATCTCTCAAACCTTTATGGTTTAAGAGATATTCACAAGCAAAGTATCCCCCCCTCTGTTCAGCCAGATCAGAAGGGATGTGCCCAGGTAGACTGCAGAGAGGGACAATCTTCTATTAAGATAAGGGAAAAAGTTGTAAAACTTGTCAAGGGGGACAGTGCTTTCATTGTTCTCATAGGAAGAAGATTGTCCCCTTCTGTTATCTCTCTGGTCTATGGACTGCATTCCACATCTGAGAAGAGATGGCTTACACTAGGTAAAAGGGGCAGGGCTTTCATTGTTCTCATAGGAAGAAGATTGTCCCCTTCTGTTATCTGTCTGGTCTATGGACTGGACTCCACATCTGAGAAGAGATGGCTTACACTAGGTAAAAGGGGCAGGGCTTTCATTGTTCTCATAGGAAGAAGATTGTCCCCTGCTGTTATCTGTCTGGTCTATGGACTGCATTCCACATCTGAGAAGAGATGGATTACACTAGGTAAAAGGGGCGGGAGGGGAAACTTTGCTTGTGAATATCTTTTAAACCATAAAGGTTTGAGAGATAAGACTTATATCGTTCTTCATGTTTTTTTAATGCCTACAAAATAAAATAAAGATAAAATGAAGTATTACTATCCCTTTAAAAGACTTTCCTTTTCTTTATTTGCGAGGCCTCAAACATTTACAGAGTTTATTGCTAATCTAGTGAAATCCAGAATGGAAATTTAATCCAGAAACCAGACGTTTCCTTGTAATTGAAGAAAAGTGTTGTCCAATCTCCTAGCACTACATAAGAATTAATACTACACCTTACATTTCCCATACCCGCAGTCCTCTTCATTTACACCCTCATTTGTAGTTAGATAATTTAATTATACATTTATATCAATGAAACAATTGAAAAAACGTTTTCAGCAAACGCAGTAAAAATAAATTCTTGCTACGAGTAATACCAGTTCTCACATTATCTCCCCCACCACCACCAGACTCATGGTCTTATCTATGTTTTCCTATACAAGGAACCTCCCAATTACTTAATTACTCTAAGTGGGGGAGACAATACTGAATACACATTCAGTTACACCAAGATAAGGTGACCACATTTCCATTCTGCCATTCCGGGACATGTGGTCACCCTAGTCCCGCTGCTGACCATTGCTCCCACTGGCGCTGACCATCTTTCTGAGGCTGACATAGTAAGAGTTCACAGTGGGAACAGCCTCAGAAGGATGGTCAGCGCCGGCGGGAGTCTTAGCCGCGGGTCTCACTCGCAGAGCCAGCATACCTGCTCCATCCCAGCTGTCTTGCACGTACCAGTCCAGCTAGCCAATGAAATGTATTTGCTATATGGTCTTCATTGGCTGGCTGAGCCAGCCAATGAGGACCATATAGCAAAAACATTTCATTGGTTGGCTGGAATGGCGCGTGTTCCTCAATTCCGGGACTCTTTGTTGTCCCGGTGGGTGGTGACCTGGGACGAGGGACACAGACCCCCAATGAGGGACAGTCCCAGGCATTCTGGGACGTGTGGTCACCCTACACCAAGACCAATCCAAATCTCCCCTCGCTCCTCGATCACCCAGAAATCTTACCCAAACATACACTGTAAATCAAGCAATAGCAGGTATAATATATAACACAAGCGATATTGGCACTGCGTTGCAAATGCGATTAATAATGAGTGCTTTAATGAGTGGCTTGTTAACTTATCAACGCTTAGCATTTTCAGCTCCAAAAAGGTGTGCAACTCATTGCAAAGCACTGCATTACAGAACTCTACACCAGTGTGTGTTTGTGTGTGTGCATGTGTGTTCGCACGAGTGTTAGCAAGTGCACAAGTGTGAGCGAGAGCATGTGAGCTTGTGTGTTTTGTGTGAATTGCATACAGCACATTGCGTTTTGCCTACCGAGTATAGCGGTTTTCCTATTTCATACAGTGTTTGGCGACAGCTTCTTGTGTATAGAGTTTGGCGTATAGCTTTTGTTGTAGTGTTTGGTGTATAGAATATAGCTTTTGACATATAATGTATTATGTGTCATTTGGTGTATTGCTTATAGTGTTTCTTGTGCGGTGTACATACCTGGGAACTCTCCGGATTTGCCCCAGCGACTCTGGTTCTGACAGAGCTTTACTGGGTCTCCGGGGCAGAAGCTGATTCCTCCAGATGTGGGGAGTTTCTATTGAAATTCTGCCCACATCTGCTGTTTCTCCCGCTGTTCCTCTTTCCCCAGTCTTCTGTGTGACACCTTTAAGCCCTGCCCCACAACTTGTGTCAAGCCCCGCCCCTTTTTGACGCGATTCACGTCATTATTGTCACCCGCTGCTGCACCAGAGGACTCCCCTCCAGGTAGACCTCAATTGGAAGTTCCCAGGTACGTCGGTGTATAGCACTTTGCATATAACATTTGGTGTATTGCTTATAGTATATGTTGTATAACGTGTGGCAGATTGCGTATAGAGTTTGGTGAATTGCGTATAGAGTTTGGTGAATTGCGTATAGCTTTTGCTGTACTGCTTTTGGTGTATAGCATTTGGCAAATTGCATATAGAGTTTAGTGAATTGCATCTAGCATTTGGTGTATAGCTTTTGGTGTATGCATTCGGCATATACTGTTTGATGAACTGCATTTGGTGTATTGTGTATAGCGTTAGACTATTGCATTTGATGCACTCTATAAAGAGTCTGGCATATAATGTTTGGAGCACAGTATTTGGTGGACTGCGTATAACGTTTGGCAAATGGCGTATAGCGTTTGGTTATTGCACTTAATGTATAGCTTTTGGTGAATTGCATATAACATTTGGCGTATTGTGCATATATCATTTGTAGTATTGCATATTGTGTTTTGCATATTGCCTATGGCGTTTGGAGTATAGCGTTTGGCGAATTACATATAATGTTTGGCGACTTGCATATAGCATTTGGCAAATTTCATGTGGAGTACTGCGTTTGGTGAATAGCATTTAGCGTGAGGCATACTGCATTTGGCAAACTGAGTATAGCATTTGGGGAATCATTTATAGCATTTGGCAAATTGCGTTTGGCGTTTCGCTGTTGGCTTATACCATGTGATGAAATGTGTATAGCGTTTGGCATATTGAGTCGTGTTTGGCACATTGCATATAGAGATGGGTGAGTGGCTTATAGCGTTTGGTGTATAGCTTTTGGCGAATTGTGTATAGTCTTTGTAGTATAGTGTTTGGTGTATTGCGTTTAGTGTATTGCGTTTGACATATTGCATTTGGAGAATTGCGTATAGCATTTGGCGTATTGGTTATATCGTTTTGCATACTGCATATAGCGTTTGGCGTATAGCATTTGGCAAATTGCGTATATCTTTACATAGAGAATTTGGTGTTTAGCGTATATAGCGTTTGGAGTATAGCGTACAGGACATGGCGTATTGCATCTTTTGTTTGGTGCTTTGTGTATAGTGTTTTGTGTACAGCACTTTTGGAGTATCACATTTTGCTTACATGAGTGAGTGTTGTACATCTATCATTTGGCGTATAGTATAACGTTGTGCGTATTGCGCGTAGTTGCATACAATCACACACATTAAAGCGGAACTTTCACCCCACCAGGACCTTATCTGTGTGTGTGGCATTAATGTAGTTATAAAGCGCTGATCGATAAGGCACAAAAGAAGATTAAAGTTTAACCTTGTGACGTGTGAGCATTGTGAGCGCTACCGCGCATGTCAGTCTGGTTACCGTGCGGTTACTTAGTCACTCCCATCGTTCTCTGTTATCCCGCCCGCGTCCTCCTAGTCCTGCCCTTATGTCACACGTCACCTGGAGCGCACAAGCCTGTACGAGACTGGAATTAACTTTCAGCCACATTTTGCCCATAACTGAGCCAGAAAGTTAATTCCAGTCTAGAACAGTCTTCTACTCTCCCTCCTCTTTCCTTCTCCTCCCTCCCCTCTCTCAGCTGAGATCTCACATGTTGTGCCTGCAGCGCTGACCAGTTACTTATTTACTGAATGGACCAGGCTCTGTTTCGCTATAGAGAAACAGGATAGAGCTGACTGCCAGACAGACAGAAAGGTGAGTGACATCTGTCACTGTGAGTGTCACGGGGAGTGGGGTCTCACTGAGAGTTTCATAAGGAGTGGGTTCTGTTACTGTGGGTGTCAGGGGGATGGAATCTGTCACTGTGTCAGGGGAGAGAGGTCTGTCACTGTGAGTGCCATTGTGAGTGGAGTCTGTCACTGTGTGTGCCATTGTGAGTGGAGTCTGTCACTGTGCGTGTAAAGGGGGAGTGAGGTCTGTCACTGTGCGTGTTGGGAGAGTGGAGTCTCTCACTGTGTCATTCTGAGTGGGGTCTGTCACTGTGAGTGTAAGGGGAGATGGGGTCAGTCACTGTGAGTGTCATTGTGAGTGGGATCTGCCTCTGTGAGTGTCATTGTGAGTGGGGTCTGTCACTGTGAGTTTAAGGGGAAGTGAGGTCTGTCACTGTGAGTGCCATTGTGAGTGGAGTCTGTCACTGTGCATGTCAAGGGGGAGCGAGGTCTCTCACTGTGAGTGTCATTGTGAGTGGAGTCTGTCTGTCACTGTGTCAGAAGAGTGGGGACTGACACCATGAGTGTCAGGGGGAGTGGAATTTGTCATTCTCAGTGCCATTGTGAGTGGGGTCTATCACTGTGGGTGTCGGAGGGGATGGGGTTTGTCACTGTGTCATTGTGAGTGGGATTTGTCACTGTGAGTGTCAGAAGGTGTGATGTTACTCACTGTGAGTGTAAAGGGGAGAGGGGTCTTTACTGTGAGTGTCCGAAGGTGTGAGGTCACTAACTATGAGTGTAAGGGGGAGAGGGGTCTTCACTGTGAGTGTCAGAAGGTGTGAGGTCAGTTACTGTGAGTGACAGGGGGAGAGGGGTCTTCACTTTGAGTGTCAGGGGAAAATGGGGTCGGTCACTTGAGTATCAGGGGGAGTGGAGTCTTTCACTGTGAGTGCATTTATGAGTAAGGTCTGTCACAGTGAGTGTAAGGGGAGTAAGGTCTGTCACTGTGAGTGCCATTGTAAGTAGGGTCTGTCACTGTGTGTGTAAGAGGGAGTGGGGTCTATAATTGTGAATGTCAGAGGGAGTGGGGACTGTCACTGTGACTGTAAGATGGAGTGGGATCTGTCACTGCCATTGTGAGTGGGGACTGTCACTGTGAGTGCCATTGTGAGTGGGATCTGTCACTGAGTGTAAGGGGGAGTAGGGTCTATCACTGTGAGTACCACTGTGGAGTCTGTCATTGTGAGTATCAGGAGGGAGTGAGCTCTGTCACTGTGAGTGTTAGGGGGAGTGAGGTCTGTCACTGTGAGTGCCATTGTGAGTGGGGTCTGTTACTGTGAGTGTAAGGGAGAGTGGGGTCTATCACTGTGGGTGTTGGGTGAGTGGGGTCTGTCACTGTGAGTGCTGGGGGGGTCTGTCACTGTGAGTGCTGTTGTGAGTGAGGTATATCAATGTGAGTGTCATCGTGAGTGGGATCTGTCACTGTGAGTACTGTTGTAAGCGGGGTCTGTCACTGGGTGTCAGGAGGACTGGAGTCTATCACTGAGGGTGTCGGAGGGAGTAGGGTCTGTCATTGTGGGTGGGGAGGGTGACAGTTGGAAAACATGCACCATGAGGAGGAGATTTAGGGGAGACTAAAAAGTCAGATTACTGTGAGTCTAATAACCAGGGTGTGGAAGGAGGGGGTGAGATGTACAAGGGGGATCACTCATACAGTGCGGGGGAGGTGAGAGGTACAAGGGGAGATCACTTGTACAGTGACTGGGGAGGTACAACGGGGAGGTGAGAGGAACAAAGGGGATCACTTATACGAGAGGGGAGGTGAGAGGTAAGGGGGATCAGTTATACAGTGAGGGGGGAGGTGAGAGGTACAAGGGGGATCATTCATACAGTGAGGGGGGAGGTGAGAGGTACAAGGGGGGATCAGTCATACAGTGAGAGGGGAGGTGAGAGGTACAAGGGGGGGATCAGTCATACAGTGAGGGGGAGGTGAGAGGTACAAGGGGGGATCAGTCGTACAGTGAGGGGGAGGTGAGAGGTACAAGGGGGGATCAGTCGTACAGTGAGGGGGAGGTGAGAGGTACAAGGGGGAATCAGTCATACAGTGAGGGGGAGGTGAGAGGTACAAGGGGGATCAGTCATACAGTGAGGGGGGAGGTGAGAGGTACAAGGGGGATCAGTCATACAGTGAGGGAGGAGGTGAGAGGTACAAGGGGGATCAGTCATACAGTGAGGGGGGAGTGAGAGGTACAAGGGGGATCAGTCATACAGTGAGGGGGGAGGTGAGAGGTACAAGGGGGATCATTCATACAGTGAGGGGGAGGTGAGAGGTACAAGGGGGATCAGTCATACAGTGAGGGGGAGGTGAGAGGTACAAGGGGGATCACTCATACAGTGAGGGGGGAGGTGAGAGGTACAAGGGGGATCATTCATACAGTGACGGGGAGGTGAGAGGTACAAGGGGGATCAGTCATACAGTGAGGGGGAGGTGAGAGGTACAAGGGGAGATCAGTCATACAGTGAGGGGGGAGGTGAGAGGTACAAGGGGGATCATTCATACAGTGAGGGGGAGGTGAGAGGTACAAGGGGGATCAGTCATGCAGTGAGGGGGGAGGTGAGAGGTACAAGGGGGATCAGTTATACAGTGAGAGGGGTGGTGAGAGGTACAAGGGGGATCAGTCATACAGTGAGGGGGAGGTGAGAGGTACAAGGGGGATCAGTTATACAGTGAGGGGGAGGTGAGAGGTACAAGGGGGATCAGTCATACAGTGAGGGGGGAGGTGAGAGGTACAAGGGGGATCAGTCATACAGTGAGGGGGAAGTGAGAGGTACAAAGGGGAGATCAGTCATACAGTGAGAGGGGAGGTGAGAGGTACAAGGGGGATCAGTTATACAGTGAGGGGGAGGTGAGAGGTACAAGGGGGATCAGTCATACAGTGAGGGGGGAGGTGAGAGGTACAAGGGGGATCAGTTATACAGTGAGGGGGAGGTGAGAGGTACAAGGGGGATCAGTCATACAGTGAGGGGGGAGGTGAGAGGTACAAGGGGGATCAGTCATACAGTGAGGGGGGAGGTGAGAGGTACAAGGGGGATCAGTCATACAGTGAGGGGGGAGGTGAGAGGTACAAGGGGGATCAGTCATACAGTGAGGGGGGAGGTGAGAGGTACAAGGGGGATCAGTCATACATTGAGGGGGGAGGTGAGAGGTACAAGGGGGATCAGTCATACAGTGAGGGGGAGGTGAGAGGTACAAGGGGGATCAGTCATGCAGTGAGGGGGAGGTGAGAGGTACAAGGGGGATCATTCATACAGTGAGGGGGAGGTGAAAGGTACAAGGGGGGGATCAGTCATACAGTGAGGGGGAGGTGAGAGGTACAACGGAGATCAGTCATACAGTGAGAGGGATGGTGAGAGGTACAAGGGGGATCAGTGATACAGAGAGAGGGGGAGATGAGCGGTACCACGGGGGGATCAGTCATACAGTGAGGGGGAGGTGAGAGGTACAAGGGGGATCATTCATACAGTGAGGGGGAGGTGAGAGGTACAAGGAGGGATCAGTCATACAGTGAGGGGGGAGGTGAGAGGTAGAAAGGGGATCAGTCATACAGTGAGAGGGGTGGTAAGAGGTACAAGGGGGAATCAGTCATACAGTGAGAGGGGTGGTAAGAGGTACAAGGGGGATCAGTCATACAGTGAGGGTGTGATGAGAGGTAAGGAGGATCAGTCATACAGTGGAGGGGGAGGTGAGAGGTACAAGGGGGGGATCAGTCATACAGTGAGGGGGGGTGAGAGGTAAGGGGGGGATCAGTCATACAGTGAGAGGGGGAGGTGAGAGGTACAAGGGGGGATCAGTTATACATTGAGGGGGAGGTGAGAGGTACAAGGGGGATCAGTCATACAGTGAGGGGGAGTTGAGAGGTAAGGGAGGGATCAGTCATACAGTCAGAGGGGGAGGTGAGAGGTGCAAGGGGGGATCAGATATACAGTAGGGGGGAGGTGAGAGGTACAAGGGGGGATCAGTCATACAGTGGGGGGGGAGATGCAAGGTGCAAAAGGGATCAGTCATACAGTGAGAGGGGTGTTGAGAGGTACAAAGGGGATCAGTCATACAGTGAGAGGGGGAGGTGAGAGGTAGCATGGGGGGATCAGTTATACAGTGAGGGGGGGTGAGACGTACATGGGGGATCAGTCATACAGTGAGGGAGGAGGTAAGAGGTAAGGAGGGGGTCAGTCATACAGTGAGGGGGGAAGTGAGAGGTATAAGGGGGATCAGTCATACAGTGAGGGAGGAGGTGAGAGGTACAAGGGGAGATCAGTCATACTGTAAGGGGGGAGGTGAGAGGTACACGGGGGGGTCAGTTATATACTGAGGGGGAGGTGAGAGGTACAAGGAGGATCAGTCATACAGTGAGGGGGGAGGTGAGAGGTACAAGGGGGATCACTCATACAGTGAGGGGGGAGGTGAGAGGTACAAGGGGAGATCACTCGTACAGTGATTCGGGAGGTACAAGGAGGGGATCAGTCATACAGTGAGGGGGAGGTGAGAGGTACAAGGGGGAATCAGACATACAGAGAGGGGGAGGTGAGAGGTACAATAGGGGATCAGTCATACAATGAGGGGGAGGTGAGAGGTAGAAAGGGGATCAGTTATACGAGAGGGGTGGTAAGAGGTGCAAGGGGGATCAGTCATACAGTGAGGGGGGATGAGAGGTACAAGGGGGATCAGTCATACAGTGAGGGGGGAGGTGAGAGGTACAAGGGGGATCAGTCATACAGTGAGGGGAAGGGGAGAGGTACAAGGGGGATCAGTCATACAGTGAGGGGTGAGATGAGAGGTACAAGAGAGGGATCAGTCATACAGTGAGAAGGATGGTGAGAAGTACAAGGGGGATCAGTCACACAGAGAGAGGGGGAGATGAGAGGTACCACGGGGGGATCAGTTATACAGCGAGGAGGAGGTGAGAGGTACAAGGAGGGATCAGTCATACAGTGAGGGGGGAGGTGAGAGGTAGAAAGGGGATCAGTCATACAGTGAGAGGGGTGGTAAGAGGTACAAGGGGGGATCAGTCATACAGTGAGGGGGGAGGTGAGAGGTACAAGGGGGATCAGTCATACAGTGAGGGGGGAGGTGAGAGGTACAAGGGGGATCATTCATACAGTGAGGGGGAGGTGAGAGGTACAAGGGGGATCAGTCATACAGTGAGGGGGAGGTGAGAGGTACAAGGGGGATCACTCATACAGTGAGGGGGGAGGTGAGAGGTACAAGGGGGATCATTCATACAGTGACGGGGAGGTGAGAGGTACAAGGGGGATCAGTCATACAGTGAGGGGGAGGTGAGAGGTACAAGGGGAGATCAGTCATACAGTGAGGGGGGAGGTGAGAGGTACAAGGGGGATCATTCATACAGTGAGGGGGAGGTGAGAGGTACAAGGGGGATCAGTCATGCAGTGAGGGGGGAGGTGAGAGGTACAAGGGGGATCAGTTATACAGTGAGAGGGGTGGTGAGAGGTACAAGGGGGATCAGTCATACAGTGAGGGGGAGGTGAGAGGTACAAGGGGGATCAGTTATACAGTGAGGGGGAGGTGAGAGGTACAAGGGGGATCAGTCATACAGTGAGGGGGGAGGTGAGAGGTACAAGGGGGATCAGTCATACAGTGAGGGGGAGGTGAGAGGTACAAAGGGGAGATCAGTCATACAGTGAGAGGGGAGGTGAGAGGTACAAGGGGGATCAGTTATACAGTGAGGGGGAGGTGAGAGGTACAAGGGGGATCAGTCATACAGTGAGGGGGGAGGTGAGAGGTACAAGGGGATCAGTTATACAGTGAGGGGGAGGTGAGAGGTACAAGGGGGATCAGTCATACAGTGAGGGGGGAGGTGAGAGGTACAAGGGGGATCAGTCATACAGTGAGGGGGGAGGTGAGAGGTACAAGGGGGATCAGTCATACAGTGAGGGGGGAGGTGAGAGGTACAAGGGGGATCAGTCATACAGTGAGGGGGGAGGTGAGAGGTACAAGGGGGATCAGTCATACATTGAGGGGGGAGGTGAGAGGTACAAGGGGGATCAGTCATACAGTGAGGGGGAGGTGAGAGGTACAAGGGGGATCAGTCATGCAGTGAGGGGGAGGTGAGAGGTACAAGGGGGATCATTCATACAGTGAGGGGGAGGTGAAAGGTACAAGGGGGGGATCAGTCATACAGTGAGGGGGAGGTGAGAGGTACAACGGAGATCAGTCATACAGTGAGAGGGATGGTGAGAGGTACAAGGGGGATCAGTGATACAGAGAGAGGGGGAGATGAGCGGTACCACGGGGGGATCAGTCATACAGTGAGGGGGAGGTGAGAGGTACAAGGGGGATCATTCATACCGTGAGGGGGAGGTGAGAGGTACAAGGAGGGATCAGTCATACAGTGAGGGGGGAGGTGAGAGGTAGAAAGGGGATCAGTCATACAGTGAGGGGGAGGTGAGAGGTACAAGGGGGATCATTCATACAGTGAGGGGGAGGTGAGAGGTACAAGGAGGGATCAGTCATACAGTGAGGGGGGAGGTGAGAGGTAGAAAGGGATCAGTCATACAGTGAGAGGGGTGGTAAGAGGTACAAGGGGGAATCAGTCATACAGTGAGAGGGGTGGTAAGAGGTACAAGGGGGATCAGTCATACAGTGAGGGTGTGATGAGAGGTAAGGAGGATCAGTCATACAGTGGAGGGGGAGGTGAGAGGTACAAGGGGGGGATCAGTCATACAGTGAGGGGGGGTGAGAGGTAAGGGGGGGATCAGTCATACAGTGAGAGGGGGAGGTGAGAGGTACAAGGGGGGATCAGTTATACATTGAGGGGGAGGTGAGAGGTACAAGGGGGATCAGTCATACAGTGAGGGGGAA